>CAJQUN010000267.1:388858-818670 GCA_907163345.1 Haberlea rhodopensis | reverse complement strand
TAACAATCAGTATTGACATAGATCGGTCTGAAAGTTCGGACCGGTCTGTGTCTTTCTGAACATTGTATTATCGATCTGTGCCACCAAAATCTTTAAACGCGAAAGAAGAAAACATCTAAATATCAAGATAAGTCCAATTAAACCAAGAATTTGACGGAAATAATTAAACTTAGGCCCTCAGGGAGCGTTTTGGTGAAGATGTCTGCTGCTTGCTGCTCTTTGAATAGTGCTCGATCCGAATCTCCTTTTTGCCAACATGATCTCGAATAAAATGATGTCTTATATCAATATGCTTTGTTCGAGAGTGCAAAACTGGATTATATGTTATAGCGATTGCACTTGTGTTGTCGCAAAATATCGGAGAGTCAACAGCTTGGATGCCATAGTCTTTGAGCTGGTGTGAATCCAGAGCATTGGAGCGCAACAGCTTCCAGCGGCAATATTCTGCTTCAGCTGTAGATGTGGCAATTGATGTTTTGCTTCTTACTGAACCAAGAGATCAATCTTTCACCTAGAAATTGACATGTTCCACTGGTGCTTTTACGATCAATCTTACATCCAGCTTAGTCTGCGTCTGAATATCCGATCAAGCTGAAGTTAGAATCTTTGGAGTACCAAAGACCAACGTTCTGAGATCCTTGCAAGTATTTCAGAATACGCTTAGCAGCAATAAAATGTGATTGCTTTGGTTCTGACTGAAATCTGGCGCAACATCAATCTTTTCAACCATACACTGGCACAAGCGCCACGTGTTCGACCGATCACAAAGCAAAGGCAATTGTTGAACCCCAACAATCCCTCCCCCAATAATTGCACTCTCTGCAATGATGGGAATCGAACACGCGACCTTGGCTCTGATACCAATTGTTGGATCGAGCGCTTACCGCTTGTGCCAGTGTATGGTAAAAGCGGTAAGCGCTCGATCCTACAATTGGTATCAGAGCCAAGGTCGCGTGTTCGATTCCCATGAGTTGCAGATAGTGCAATTATGGGGGGGGGGGGGGGGATTGTTGGGGTTCAACAATTGCCTTTGCTTTGTGATCGGTCGAACACGTGGCGCTTGTGCCAGTGTATGGTTGAAAAGATTGATTATGCGCCATTACCCTTAACTATAGTTATTGGTAAAGCGGTAAGCGCTCGATCCAACATACATGCTAAGGGGAAATGCAATGCACTCCAAATTGCATATTGAGCTACACAATTTCTTGGTCACAATTAATTTATGTCAATGAAATTTTGTAATTGCTCTATTAAATGCACAAGGAAAATATAATTAGCTCCCCCTAAATATGATATCATAATCAATGTAATCAAAACGCAATTTCTCAAAGATCACCTTCAAAGAAATTGAATTTCATCACATAATCATGATATACAATTCAAGGAACATTAACCAAGCAAAAGAGCTAATTATGCTACTACGATGCTTAAATAAATTTACATCTAATGCTAAGAATATATCTTATCATTGGTCATATACCTCTAGCATCCTCTATTATGGTGCATTTGATGGTTTCCTCCCTTGAGGTGCTAGTGCCTTCATCCTCTATCCCTTTGTTGTTCCTACAAAACAAGTTTCTAATTGGAAGATCTTTGGTACCCATATTATTTTTGGTTCCTTGCCAGGTTAGCTTTCATCGATGCCTTTTGGAATCCATTTCCACCTCTTATTTGGTCGATACTGATTTTTAGCAAAATTGCATTTATCACGCGTATGACCAAGTTGCAAACAATAATAGTATATTGGTGGATTATATTTTGCTTTTGGCTATTAAGCTAAAAAATGATCTAGTTTTCTTCGAATAGCTTAAAACGGCCTTATCGAAGCTACATCGTTGTAGGTCAAGCAAATCATCAAGTTTAGTACTAGTTTCAGTAAACTTGCAAAGGATTTCTTCAAACTTAATTCATTTTTCAATGAATTATTTTCTTCATCTATCTTGGCTAACTCGAGTTTGAGTAATTTATTACTCATCTTGGTTTTGTCAAGAACATCAATAAGCTCATTATATAATTCTAATAATTTATCGAAAGATGGTACCTCATCGTCGCTTTCCTCTTCCTGGTCATTTGCATTGTCTTTGGCCATGAGGCAAATGTTGCCTATTTCATCATTGGATTGGCCGTCATCACTCCATGTTCCGAACACCCAACGTCCTCTTGGGACTCAACATCAATGATTTCATTGTTGGGTTGGACAACGTCCATCATTGTCTCCCTTTCTTGAATTGGGATCATGTAGCATTCTTGTAATTTATCCCAAACTTCTTTAGCCGATGAGCAAGTCGAGACTTGGTTGTATTGCTCCATACCTAAAGCACAAAATAAAACATTCAAGGCTTTAGCATTAAAAGATAGTTGGAGGATGTCATCCTCATCAAAATCATCCATTTTCCATGGGAATTTGACCTTTAAATTCCTTCCTTGGAACATATGGACCTTTAATAACTATTCCCAAAATCATCCATTTTCTTGGGAATGTAAAATGAACCGATCGACAGTTGAACCGACCGGTTCCTTCATTTTTCGTTCTTTTTTTAAAATTTTAATTTTTTAGTTTTTTAAAAAATTTATAAATCAAATTTTTATAACAAAAATATATTATATATAATTTATTGTTATAAAAATAATTACAAAATAATATTTTATGTATGTCTTTATCAAAATTTTTGTTAGGATCGGGGGAGGGAGGTTGAATAAATATTAGACTCAAATTATCTATTCTTTGATATACAGCAGACAGTTAAGTACTGCAGTAAGATCTCAATTGATAGCAAGTCAGTAGACAACTAAAATAGTGTGGAATGTGTCTACTGGACTCGTGAGGTTAGAATTGATCGGTAGATGTTAAGAAACAGAAGGATAAAGTGCTGAAAGTAAATGACACAAAATATTTTTCTGGAAGTTCGAAGCACAAACGCTTCTACGACTCCCCTTCTTCCTTTGCAGGAAGATTACACTAAAAGACTTTGGTTTACACTTTACAGTATACAACCATTTTAGGCACCCACTCAAATTTGCCTAAACTCCTAGCAACACAATAATCACACAGGTTACAATATGATTTATATTTACAACACTCTCACAAAAATAAGACTATGTTATTCTGTAGAGTGTCTTTGAGCAGTAGACTTAGTATATTTTGATCTTCAAGATCTCAATAGCTCTTGGATACCGCTCTGCAAAACTTCAGATATTTTAATAAGCGTTTTGAGCGTTTTGCTTGTTTTCTAATGAAGTTGATTCAAGATTTCAGAGTGTTGAGAGTTATTTTCATTCCTCTTTGACGTATTTATAGACTTGAAAGCCAACGGCAACAATTCTTCAAATGGAAAGAACTGTGTTAAATAAGCTTCTGATTTTCATCCAAATTCTTTTCATCTTCTTTCCATTCTTGTTAATCAACGGCTAGTTCATTCTGACAAGATTGGTGGTGCTGATATGGTAGTGCGACGCTCTATTGTACTTTTGTCAGAGTGAATCTGTTCGTGTTTTGTCCTTTTGCCTTATATGTCTGCTATCTTCTCCTTGAATGTTTATCTGCTGGACAAAAGACAGATGATGTCCTTTTCCATCATTTGTTGGTCACTCATTAGTTACTTAGTCTGTTGGGCTAGGGTCAACTAATGTCTTCTTCACCGTCTGCTGGTATCTCCTAAGGATTTACATAGTGGACTGAGATACCCTTGTTCTAGTAGACGTTAATTTTCTTCATCCGGTAGATGATGACTCTTAGTCTTTGTTCTCGGTAGATGATATCTCTTAGTCTTTGGACCCGGAAGATTATATCTCTTAGTCTTTGGACCCGGTAGACGACATCTCTTAGTCTTTGGACCATTGTAGAGTTAATCAACAGTCTTTTCATCAGTAACCTTATTCGATGCAGTAGACACTTCAAGCAGTAGACGTTTGTTATCACCAAAACTTAGAATGTTTTACTAACAATTTCCCCTTTTTGGTGATGACAAAACTTGGCAGCAGAGGCTCTAGCTTGAACGTCGATCAGCAGATATCTGTTAAGACTTTAAAGATAACATTGGAGAGCAGCAATTTATATGTTAGATAAATAAGCAGATTACGAGTAGTAATCAAGCTGAACATTTAAGAAAGAATATCATTTTCATATAAAATGATTTATGCTTACAATTTTCAATCCTTACAACAATCATATGCTTACAATCTTTTAAGAAGACAAAGCCAACTAACATAGCCGGTAGAGAATGATCCGAACTGGCTAATATCGGGTAATTACAAGGGGGGAAAAATACAATATAGAGAATTCTTACAAAGAAAACATAGAAAAACAAACTAAGTTATCTTCAAAGTATCATCTGCTCGGAATAGCCTCTCTACCCCCTTTGTCATCAACACCCCGTTTATCTGCTTATGAGATTGTTGACTAGGTTTGTTGTCAAGACTAAGGGATCATTTGTATGAACTCATAATTCAATTTTAGTGTTTTTGATTGATTCTTATTTATCTAAATGCATAGATTATTGTTCTTCATGCTTTTGAGGGTTTGGTCATCCTTGAATGATAATTTATTGTAATTGAGATCGAGAGGTAAAATTGCAATACGATATAGTGATTTATGCCGTGGATTCAAGACTAAGATCGAGAGATGAAGTCAAATACACGTGTGATAGCTATAGATATCTAGTAATCGAAGGCTAGAAGTTTTCATAGATAGACATACAATATTAATTGGTCAATAAGGATACAAGAGTGGCTTATTATAACGTTAGTACTAGATTTGTTATAGCTGGACCAAGGTATAACAAGTGTAATAGGAAAACTCGTCACCTTAGAATGTTTGATTTCAACTCTTAACTAATAGGAGAATTATGGGGGATTACATGGGTGAATTGAAAGTCTTGATAATTGTCTCTATAGATTCTAGTCTTATTCGTTCTTGTTTGTTGGGTTAATTATTGAGTTAGTTAGTCAATTTAGTTAATTAATCACAATTAGTTTTTGTATGCTAAATATAGTTAAATTGATTGAGTTCAGTACTTATTTCCTAGTCTTCGTGGGTTCGACACTCATACTTTTCATATCATTATACTAAAACTTGACACCGTGCACTTGCGGTACACAATCGCTACACTGAAAAAAATTGTTTAAAATAATAGCGATCAAGTTTTTACGCCAAAAACTTAATCGCTCTTTTCTTAGCAAATAAATACTAAGCGGTGCATGATATAAATCAACAACACAAATCGACCGCAAGCGTACGGTGTCAAGTTTTAATATAGTGATTCGTAAGTACGAGTGTCGAACCTTAAACTACTATAATCCAACCAAAACAATCGATGGTCATGAGAACAGTCCACAAGAAAGAATTATCAAGGCAATGATTCACCTAACCCAACATTTACAATTCTTTTTCCATACATATCTAAGGTGACGGGTTTTCCAAATTTATTCGATATACTCGCTTGAGCTATATTAATTCTAACATCAAATTGCAGCAAGTAACTCTCGTTCACTTAATTAACAATTCGATATTGAATGAACCTTTATGAAAACCACTAACCTTAGATTAAATAACCTAAAGCTATCACTCATATGCGATTTTATCTTTCGATCTAATCTTTAACACACGTCATGAATTATTATACCGTATTATAATTTTATCTTTCGATCTCAATTATAATAACTAGAATCATTCAAAGATGCAATCCTTCAAAAGCATGAAGAACAATAAAACATGCACATAGAAGATGTATGAATTCAATCACAATATCAATAGGAAAAACTATTTAGGATATCTCTCAATCATAAAAAACACAATAAATCCAATATTAATTCAAAACTAAAATAGAAAAATAAAAGCAAACTCCCAAGTCGACTTCGTTCGTTGATTCTCGATCCTTCCCTCGCTTCTTTCTCGATCGTGCCCCTCGATTATCTTGTTGACTTGTTCTAATTCCTAGGATGGGTTGAATGATGGAGGTGGATGATGGTGATATAGAGGATGGAAGATGGAGGCTATTCCTAGGTTGTAAAGTATGATTTTGGGTGTGATTTTCGTCCAAATATATATATAGAAGGAAGGGAACCATGGGCTTCCTTGTTGGACACAAACTCTAAAAGGAATTTATTTTTCAGAAAACTCCTCCAGGCGATCGATCGGCAGACTGCTCGATCGATCGAGCAACTTTTCTGGGTAGGTCGATCGATCGAGATGGTAGCTTGATCGATCGAGCAAACTTGCTGGACCAGCCGATCGATCGAGTTGATATCTCGATCGATCGAGCTTATTTTCTTTTCATTTTTTATTTTTTTCTTTCCAATTCTTCTCGTCTTAAACACGTTCGATCTGTTTGGTCATTTTTCATCATTTTTGACTCATTTTCTCTACTTTTATGCTTTTCAACATTGATTCCTGAAACATAGAAATATATACCAAAAAACGTAAAATCGTCCAGGAATCAATACAAAAATCATTAGAAAATCATATCTAAATAAGTGTAAAAACGACACTTATCACTTCTCCACCACCATTCTTGTCATACACAGATCCATACACTTACATTCCTCCAAACCGCCACTGCCACCATCCACATCACAACCGCCATCATACATTGACTAGGGTTAGGTTGATGTAGACCCTAATGAAGCCGCCCTTACGTGCTTCATCAACATTCATTTAGCATCCACATACAATGTTCTACATTGATGATAGATGCACTCCAAGACATTGCACATGGGATAACATCACCACTTCCGTACATTTATAATTGGAATATAAATAACATCAGCCTATGGTACTTGGGAAATTTTGACTACAATATTCTACTTCTTCTCAAAAATAAAATAAAACAATAACACTTTAAGCTTCTCATAACGTCAAAATAAGGGTAATTTAACAAATGATCTTATAAAATAAATTATTTGCAATATTAATCTCAAATTTTTAGATAACCGAATATAGCTTTATTGAAGTTGTTTTTATCACAAATTCTCCAAACGTTTGTTTTTAATCAATAATAATCTCAAACTTTTGTTTTTAATCAAAAGTAGTCCACAAACCCCTATTTAATCATGGGTTCACTCAAGGCGGGCCAGAAACATTTTTTGGGGAGGCGAAAATTTTTTTGCTAAAATGTGTTAAAAAAAATTTGGGAGTGCAAATTTTTAAGGGTAAAAAAAAAATTTTGCAAAAAAAAAATTATAATAAATACAAATTTGGCGCACCCCCGCCCCTGGATTCACCCTTTTTAAAAAATAATTTCAATTGACTAAATTTGTTAAAACATTTACGTGGAACTATTTTTTATTAAAATAATTTCTTTGAAACTAAAAATTTTAGATTAGTACTCAAAATTTCAGATTAGTATCATAAAAGTTAATATTATATTGGGCAATTTTGAAATAGACCCTCAAAATAATATTGAGATTCCAAGTTCTTGAATTTTGAAATCTCATATATTATATTGTTGTGAAAATAGAAGGGAACTTCCAGAAAAATAGGAAGGAAGCTTAATCGGAACGAATCATAATTTTTCTTCTTGCGGATGCGTACATGTGAATCTCGTGAAGGCTTTCCTCCTTTTCCACGATGGCTTTCTAAAAAGCAATTCCGCGTTCCACTTTGTCAAAACCGCGTGTTTGGCATAATCCAGTGGGATTATGTCCCCCACTTCATCCAATCACATAGCATAGATTTTTTAATCTAATTATTTATTTTATTATTAAATATGACTGAAATTAATAAAGATTTTTTTTATTTTTTAGTAATCCAAAAATATAGATAACGATAGAGATATTGTAAAAAAATCTGAGAATTTGGAAAAATAAGATTGTGAGAGATTATAGTTAAAAGAGGGTTTGTGTTTAAAAATAAGCAGTTTACCCCGTTTTTAAAAATATGTGCAAAACACTCTCTCCGTATATGATTTGTTATACAAGCGTAATATCTTGCATCTGGGTTTTGAAATTACATGTTAAAAGCCCAATTGTACCATTGAGGGGATAAATTGTACATCAATAATAACATGATAGGGTAATCTGTCTATTTGAATAATATATGTGATAATCAGCACCTAAAAAAATAATATAAGGGATAAATTACACCTAAAATTAGAAAAATAATTTGACAAAATGTTATTATGTGACAATTTACCCTCTATGATATCGATCAGGTGCAACTCATCTCCATGCGGTTTGTAAAATAGGCAAAACATTTCCTATTATATGTGAGTAGGTGCAAAAAAATACTCTCCTAAACAATAGTATTTTTGTCATTACAAGCCAAAAATTTCTGAAATTGTAGAGGGAGCCGTGAGCTATATTGTATAGACCACGTGAGCTAAAGTTCTTAGTTACAAGCCATATGGTGAAAAGTGTCACGGGTGGGTAAATTACCATTAACTCTTAAAAAGGGTTATAAAAAATGTACTAAAATAAGTTTTTGGTAAGTTTTATTAAATAAATGGATTTTTTTGTCAATATATTTAAATAACATAAAAATAGCTATTCTAAGGGTTGATTTAATAACTAGTATTGATATTTATATACACATATATGTATATAGATAAATATATGTGCGTCTGTGTGTATATGGATGTGCATATTAAGCATTAACCTTATTACTTTTGGTTATATTAAATTTAAAACTGATAGCACCTGATCATTTTCCCACTTTGGGAATTGACTCATGTTCGAGTCTTATAAAAAATATGTTTTAGTAGAATGTTCCCTATTATCATCTGCACATTTAAATTTACAAAATAAATATAGGATATAAAACATTTAACTTTATTAAAATATTATAAAACATTTATATGTTTCAGAATATTTAGTAAATTTGTTCACTGTGGAAGGTGAGGACTGCTCTATCCAGATAAACAATCTTGTTTTCCACTTTATGGACATGCTACTCAAGATCAGTTTCCCTTCAAGAAACACGAAGTAATCGTGTCTCTTTACTTTACGTTCTTATTCCTTTTGGTTTAACCGTTGTGTGCTTGATATGTTCTTGATCATTGTTCTTGGATTATTTCTCAAGAAATTCGTTTGTGATGCTTAAATTTTCCACAACGTGGAATTGAGAATATAACTGTGATGATGAATTATTCGATGTAGGGTCAAAAATGGATCATTAGAGTCGAATGACGAAATGACGATCATAATAAAGAAGCTTATTGCATCACAAGCAGATATGTCTGAACATATTGTGATAAGTAATTATGTAAAGCTCTCGAAAAGATATACAGATATGAGGGGAGACAAGACTTTCATGGCAAAGTAGGAGGCGATCTTTCCTGGAAATAGTTTTACTATTTTTTTAATATAATTTTTCATTTTTAATTGTTATTGTTGTAGTTTTTTGGTTCCTAATCAATATTGTAATTTTTCATTTAGCTATTAGTATAACTTAAATTATTAATATAATTTTATAATTTAATTATTATTATCATTTCAAATTAAATTTTAATAATTTATTATCCATTTAATTATTTATTTTTTATAGATATATTAATGCTTTAAATATAAATGAATAATGATGTGAAAGTATGTAGTTTTAATTTTTTTCTAAGACTCGAATTAATTTACATAATTGAAATCACTTTTCCAAAGACCTTAAGAGTAATTGTGAGTTTAAAAGAAATGATCAAGTACTATGATAGTTCGCTTTTAAATATATTTTTATATATTCTCAAAAAAAAAAAAATTTGTATATATAATATTTTTGTATAAAGTATAATTAAATTTGAGCAACTTTGAATTTTTATTTTCGTTAAAATAAAAATATCTTGAAAAAGAAAATTTGATATGTTTAAAAGCCATCAAAGGGCTATTGTTTTAAATAAAAAATTAATTTTTTAAGGATATATTATAGATTTCTTTCTTTAGTTTCTAAAAAAGGTGCGCGTACACAGTGGAATCTTATATGGTTTTCTCTTATATCCTTACGGGACACCACCCTATAGAGTATATTCTACCATACATTAGAGATATGTTCCATAGAATATCCACAATATATGGTGGGATCTACCCCATTAGATGGTGCCCAATGAGGTAACCAATAAAGCCATAAACAAAGATTCCAAATTTTTTCACGAAAGTATGCTTGATGATAATTTTACAAGGCTTTATAAATTAAATAGATTGTGAACTTCTTATCTTCGAATCTCTAGCAAATTCATGTAATACTTTAATGGAGTGGTTTGGTTTGTTCCATCTCTCATATGTTGCTTTATTTGTCTCTAATAAAATGGTAGTAGTCTGTCTAACCCCGTCGTTGACGGTTTCAATAAAAAAATTGATATAGTTTAGATAAATATCATAATTAAGACTCGTGTATACAATATAAGGACAACTTAATCCACAAATAAATGAAAAATCTATGTCTACGAGACTATCATGATCGAGTGGCGTGGTTGCAGTCCACACCCGCTTTAACTAGTTTGAACTGCAGTAGCTCGTGTTTTTGAAGTAAATGCATCGAGAAATTAGATCGAGTTTGGTTTAAGAAACCAAACATAATTAACTCAAACTAACCTACTTTGTAACTGATTAAACACGATAAATAATTTTAAAGGTATTCAAGAAAGACAACTTGGTTGAATTATTTTATCTAACACTAAAATGCAAAACCAAGGTAAGTAAATACAATAAAGTAAAAATGCACACAAATTTGTTTATGGAAGTTCGAAGGTGATATAATCATTCTACGCTTTCACTTCTTCTAAAACATGGAAGGTTCCACTAGAAGACTTTGATTTATACAAATACGGGTTTGCAAACTCACTCCACCCGAGGTCACTTTACAACTAGAACTCCTACCATCTCAATTCCACCAGCTGTGATCACATTTACAGCTGTGGGCATATTCTTTAGGGTATGTTTGGTTGGGTGATAGGGTTTAGCTATCTTATGATAAAATTATTGTCCCATGTTTGGTCTGTTCTTAAACAAAATTATCATATCATATTTATCACATTTTAATCCCACTTTATAACAAAATAACACATATACATTTTTTCATATATTTTTTTTACTTTGAAATTTATGTCAAACATATCAACTTATTTCATATAACATAATCACTAAATTTGAAATTTCCGCCAAAATTTAACATTCAAATTTTCGATGGTATTTTAGTCATTATACAAAACAATAAAATTAATCCATCATTTTAAAATCATATCAAACATCATATAACTTATCACATTATATTATTTATCATCATCTCATAAGTTTAATCATTATATTACTTATCACATCTTTCAAACTAAACAATACATTAATATCTTACATGCAAAAGATCATGTGTAGACAACACGTCTCACAGTTATAAACTTCACTCAACTATTAAGCTCACCATTACCAAAAAAAAAGGAAAAAATATTGAGTGAATTGTGTTGGCTCAAGTGATCATATCTGATCTGATATAGGCTTGGTGAGAGAAGCCAAAGGAGTGTGGTGTTCTCTTCATTTAGCATAATGTATCTTGAAGTTCCCAAATATGGATTCTGCTTGAATCCATTCTCAACCATCTGATTTGTGCTTCCAAGTGCTGTATATATTAGCCTGCAACAACAATATATATGCTAAACATAATAATATGACAAGGGAACGATTCTATATGATTCTCGAGCTTGCAACAATCATATTCGTGTTTTGGGATATATTTTGTATTTCTGCTGAGTACTTTGCTAGACCTAGCTAAGAACCTTCATGGTATCAGCTAGGTAGATCAGATCAGTCAAGTATGTCGCAACAACAAGGTGCAAAGTTTTCCAGTCATGTAACTTTGCTATTGCATTTCAGCAGCCACTATTTCTTGTGTATGACTCTTGATTCATTGATTTTCTGGGGCCAAGTGATGAATATAAAATTTGTATAGCCCTTTGACTTGACTTTTCAAAGAATCAAAAATCACTTGATTTTTACATCGCGGGTAATTGTGTTGTTCGAAATACCAGATTGTACTGCTGAAATATTTCATGTTTCAGCAGCAAGTCCAGCAAATGCATTTTCGCCATGTTAACTTCTGATTCAGTCTTCGACTTCTGAAGATGATTTATAGATATTCTTCTTAGCTTTCCAATACATACTGAATCGCACTGTTTCGATAATCGAGCTCAAAGTTACAACCAATATTACCATAGTTGGTTCGTCATAACTGCTTGTTGTTTCTTTTCAATTCGATTGAATCTTTCAGACGCCTTTTTCTCCTTGATAATTCGAATTGATTAGCTGACATGAAATACGACTTTGCGAATTTTGAATTGGCTGTCCAACTTCTTTGGAAGCTCGTTGTTTAGATATCAGAGCAATGAGATGTGATCGGAAAATCAACGACACTCAGATTTCAGCAAGATGGTTCTCTTGTTTTAGTAAGGTAGGTTTTCTTGTTTCAGCAAGGAATTATAAAATATCATATATTATCTGCACACTTGATGAAACTTATTAGCAATACAAAAATAAGTTTTGTTAAAATCAAAATCAAGATTATTCAATTTTCAAAACCCCACAAGACATTCAATAATGAATGCGTAGGAATTTTCTTTTAAAATTTTCATTACATGTTTTTAAAAAAATTTAATTTAATTTAAATACGTTAAATTAACTTAAAAATTAACCCACACTTCGTGTGTTTGCAAATGGTTTTTATAAGTGATCATTTGTTTTTCAGAAAAAAAAAACAAATTTTTTATGTTTGATTTCCATGATTTTGTTATAGTTTTTCTAAAAAAAAGTTAAAAACAAAAGCAGAGAAACAAGTTATAAGTTGTTTTTGACTAGTTAAGTTGAACGATGTCATTTTTATAGTTAACTGTAATTCATTTAACACCATTTTCATTTTAATAACAAATACTCATTCTTTGAAAACCCACCTTGCGTAATGATGGTAGTCGAACGAAGAAAAAAAAAAGATTCATTAAATTTAAAAGGCCAAAACTTGAATATATTTTCACAAAAATACATATATTATGTTTAATACAATTGAGCTTTAAACATATTATTATGTAACAACAATATATTCATATAACTTTATATATATATATAGAAGTCATCACAATACAAAATTTTAAACCCACAAAAAAATAAGATTATTACAATTAAATTTGATCCAGAACTAACATTGAAAAAATACTATAATAATATCACATTATCTCTAAAATTAACAAGATCGAGTAATCTTGCAACATCCCAGCTTACTACTATAAATGGTATCGATGGTAAAATGAGATATTAACCACTGTTATGCTCCTAATTAGTGAAGCCAAACCACATTAATTATGCTGAAACTCGCGTGGACCCAGTCCCAACCATGCTGCCGCCGCCGGTTTGATTGCCGTAGCTTGGTACGGCGCATTTTCCGTGATTCTGTGATGCAATTGTGGAAATGTAAAGAATTAATTTCAGCCCACCAATGAATTGATTACAAAACTATTAATTGTAAGTTCTTGGATATCAATTAGTTCATATAATTTGAAAAAGATTTAGCATACCTATCTTTTCTCTTCTCCAAGAACCGGGCAAGTGAATTTTTCCTCGCAATCGGTAAATCTGCAGCAAAATTTAACGAAATCATTTCATTAAATTGTGGGTTTTCTTTTAAAAACAATGGCATATAATATGTATGTAGTAACTTACCTGAACCAAGAGGCGGCTGTGGAGCGTGGTGAGTACGCTCCGGCGTCATTCCAAAGCTGCGAACTATGTTCGGAAAGCTGGTGGCGGACTCCGACGGGATCTGGGAAGTATATGGCGGAGGAACAGTGGCGGTGTGGTGGTTCTTGGTGGTGCTGGAGTTGCTGGCTAACACCATAATTTCCTTGGCCTTGTCCGCCGGGAAATCGTTGAACACGATGACCTGACCGGCGTAGAAAATAGTCATCTGCGCAGTCTCCGCCTCAGATATCTTCTGGGTTTCTTCTTTCTTCTCAGATTTCTCAATCATGGGCAACAAATTCAATGTCCCTGAAGCAACCGCCGACCAATTAAGAAACAAAATGGGAAAAAAATCCAGCAGAATTTAAAACCAAATCCAGCAACTAATAGATCAGGTCAGTTAGAATCATATCCATACCTTTGGATTCCAAGTTAGGAGTCAAGCACAGAGCAAGTTCTCCGAAACTTCCCTTCTCTTTCAGGTATTGACTCAAAAGGCTGCATGTCTGCGAGAAATTAGATCTTCTGCCTGAAAACCTTCCGGTATCCACAATTCCTGTCGAACCCATTTCCCCTCCGGTGGCGTAAAGAAGTTATCAAGTTCTTTCACATTTAGAATTGAATATATCATATGAAATTCGGAGTGAGATGGTGGTCTATATATATACAAATGGGAATTTGACTGTATAGAATTGAAATGTACTACCAACTCAATAAATTTTACTAAAATGAGGATTAATTTATTATTATTTATTTAAAAAAATAATATATTTTAATATTGAGATATTATATAAATAGACTCAAACAAAATATTTGTTTATATATATATTTTTAAATATGAGACTAAATATTTTTTCAAATATTATGAGACTCGAGTTCAAATCCCAATAAATTAAAGATGGATTCTTACTAACTGGACTAGACCCTATACCGATATTTGCATGTGTTTCTCAGTGCAAAAAAGTGATTTTTTTTTTGTTTTGTTTTGCCTGTTGACCATTTGGGAGAGAGAAAAAAGCACGAGGAATATGTGGTGTTATTAAAAGTCGACCGACTTGACCCGCTCCATCTTCTACGCAGTTTTCCACAAGACCTAATCAAACATTTATTTTATATTACTTTCTATCCTAGCCACATGTTTTAAAGGCGAATTTGTTTACAATTTTTTAGATAATTAATAAAATTATTGTTTAAATAATTAAAATTTTGTTATTTTAAGATATAATAGTGAGAAAAAGACTTAAATGTTATTATTATAAATTTTTGGATTGATGGTAGTTTAATCATTTTATAAAATGTAGATAATTAATTAAAAATTTGGATTGAAAAATTCAAAATTTGTTATTTTAAGATATTTTATGATAATTTTGTGGATTGATGGTGGTTTGAACAGTTTTTGAATATAACAATGCACGACCCAGAGCTTTTTTCATCGTATTGTTTCACCAAAACATGTATCAGTATACCCAGGAATGGCAACGGGTCGGGTATGGGACGGGTTTGGCCAATCTCAGGACCCGACCCGCTACACATAAAACCCGGACCCGCCCCGCCCCGCTTAGACCCACAAACCCGGCGGGTTTACCCGCCCCGCCCAGGTTCCAGTTTTTTTTTAAAAAAAAACAAATTAGCAAATCAATTTTGAAAAACAAAAGTTGAGTCTTGTGATTAAATTTTATGTTTTCTCTAGTAAATATTTATAATAAGCATTGCAAAACTATTTTTAAACAACTAAATATTTATTAATTTCCTCTTATTTCCTTCAAAATGTCCAACTTCTTTAACATGAACACATGAATTTTGATATAAAATTAAATAATTTGTTCAATTAAAGAAGTAAAATGTATAATTAATATCATATTTTATTTTAAAAAAATAAAAATGTATTGTGGGGCGGGTACGGGGCGGGTTCGGCCAATCACAGGACTCGCCCCACCCTGCTTCCAAACCCGGTTGAAGCGGGTCCAGACCCGCCCCAGCGGGGCGAGTTCATTGCGGGTTCGGGTTTGGACCCATCCCATTATCATCCCTAAGTATACCTGAAGGCACAAGTGCCTCTTCGTCGTGCTAGGGCACCATTTTTTGGGCGCCCCAACACTTCTCATTCTACTTGGGTACATCCCATTGTTTTTGGCCATATTGGCATTTTCCCAATTGCAAGATAAATTTTTTTCCAGTCAATTCCATATTTCGGATTTTCCTCATGTCTCTCGCTTAATCTTAATTTATTAAGCCTTGTTTAGTATCAATTCACGAAGCCTTAAACTCCAACTTGCTTAATTTGAATTCATTAAGCATTAAAATTTCAACATTTATTTATACTCTATTTGTATATAGATTTTATTTTATATATTTTATTATTTTATATATTTTATTCTCAGAATTAAATATGAGTATAAATAATCTTCACAGTATATATTGTTTGAACTATTAAAATTGAAGTGGAACCCATAACATAGTAAGTAATCCAAAGATAGATACTACTTATGACTATAAAAATAAATGGAGTCATTATATTATTTGAACTTATCTCAGTTTATAGATACTACTTATGACTATAAAAATAAATGGAGCCATTATATTATTTGAACTTATTAAATATGAGTGATCTCAATAATGGATGAAAAAAAATACAAGAGGTTTACGTTACTGTGATTTTGATGATAGGTTTGTATGGTAAATTTTGTAAAATGATTTAATATTTAGATTACTATAGACACAACATGCCAAAATTATAAATTTATTAATGGGAGTAGACGGGTAGTAATTCTTCATATTGAAAGAGCGGTCAAAATACTATGTTTGAGCTGATATATTGTTTAAAAGATTTCGATTGTATTGTTAGTATCAAGTATAACTTTTGATCAAACAACATTCCCTCGAATCCACAACTGATATTAAAGCTTAAGTCACATATTTGATTGCCAATTTTTTTTATTAGCATTAACTTATAATATATTAATAGATTAAATAATTACAACGAAGTTCAAGTCCAGATAGAGCTATACAACCCAAAAACACTAATAAAGATAAACACCAAGGAAATACACTGAGAAATATATAACGATAGATGGTGTAACAGAAAGGCAAGCGAGTAATCAAAATCACCGACAAGCACAGATTGTCATATTTCATACTAGCGGACGACGCACACGCGTTGCGTGTGTAACGTAATAAATAAATATTTTGTATTGCATATGTGTAATACTTTGCGCATCATATCACAATTTTTTAAAACAGATGAAGGGATTCTTTTTTTTTTTAATTGAAGCAGTTTTGGAACATTGAGGGGGAAATGTGATGTTTTTTGTTTTACCTTTTTGCCCCTAAATAATAAAAAGCCAAGTAATTTGTTTGGACATATAAGTAATTTCACATTGGTTTATTTAGGACGGACCAAAGTAGTTATTATAAGGGATTTACACTTTATAATATAGTATAAATACTATAAATTGGTGAGGTGTAGAGTAATCATATTGGCATGGTGTGACAATAACCATACCATCCCTAATCTCAATATATCAATAAAAAATATTATAAATCACCATAAATTTTAAAAATAAAAAATAATTATCCTACTTTAACAATCTCTCAATTAATCATCAAAAAAATTATAAAAATCATCTTTAAAGCTCTTAACTTTAATATAATCTTTAATTTTTTTTACAAAAGTTGCTCAACACCAAAAATATTATACAATAAACTAATTTATACGCACCATGTACATGCGTACCAGTTAATAAATAAGAGTCAATAATTATTATGGATTTTTAAGTAAATAACCTGGATTTAATCAACAATTAACAAAATAATCCCGAATGGCATCATTTATTGATCTAATCTTAGACGCCAATTGAGTTGGTGTTTTCAGAATGGATATGCCAACCCAGTTGGCGTGTTCATTGTAAAATAATGGCCACGCCAACTCGGTTGGCGTGTTCCCCACCATAAAATCTGGCACCCGTTCCCATTCTTCACTTACTCAAAAAATCTGATAATCGTGTTCTTATTTTACTATATATGGAAATTATTTTGAGTATGCTTTGTAGTTGCAGCCTTAGCTCATATTCTACATCAGAAAAGATTTTTTATTGGAGGTAATATTTGATTATTTGTATTATTTTCAAAATATGTCAATTTAAGTTTTATTGTATTGGGGTAATATCATACAGGATTCTGAATCCGTCAGACATGATCGTGGTCTATCAAGAGGTACAACCATATGTCGTACAATGAAATTCGTACAATTATTAAATAAAGTATATAACGACGGTGGGTTTGATCCCAACCAATTTCTTTTGAAATTATATGCTAGACATCTTTTCAAAGATTTTTCGGGGATACATCAGATTATTTTACACATAGACAACTATCACAATTTAGCATGGCTACTTGATTCAGAAATGTCATAGTTGCTTGGAACTTTATATACAAGAAAAACCAAGGAATTATGATTCTATTCCAGAAATGCTAATGAGTGGCAGTGTTTCATATAACCCATATGCAACATAAGAAAATGTAGCTACTATGTTTCCTCTAGTTAAAGAAGAATTGACTGCATCTGTGAGGGCCCAATCCTAATAATGTGATTAATTATCACACAATGATAATTATAGCGTAAACAGCGGAAGATTAGTTTAACATTTATTAAAATGTGGCCCTAAAAATTTCGGCATGACCTCATCGCACGAGGAACATACCACCAACTCAAATCAACATCTACTGAAAATATATATATACCACCAGTTGCATATCCATCAACATAAACCAGCATATGTAAATCAAACTAGGATAAAATAAAATAAATGAAATATACATAGACTCATCACACTACAGGGATACATCCCTGGTGCAAAGACTACTGGGATAAACAAGAGTAAACCTCAAGTGTAACTCCTACCGGACGTGCCCTCTCTGGCGTCCTGGTCACCTGTACCACCTGCCATTGTCCACACACAAAGACAACAACAGCCCCCCTTGAGGGTGAGCAAAAGCCCAATATGGAATGATCATGGAATATACAACATGTATCTATAAAATGTGATATATGATGCTATGCAATGCATGCCATGTCATGTCATGTCGGTATCAGGTCAATCACCCATCCACTGGGTGTATCAGAATCAATCAAATCGCTATCAAATCATCATAGCTCGAGCCTGCCAAGCATAAGGGATCATCAGTGATGCGTCGTCAAAGCGTCATCACATCCCAAGTCTCGACATAGTCAGGGACATACACGGGATGACATCAGCAAGGTGCCACCAATCCCTCGTCTCAACAAATCATGGTAATCAGAGGAGACCACGATTCCCTATACCTTTCGGGCCATTTAATGCCGGTCATAGTATCGCGGTACCAATCTCCAATGATTATCCCAGAATCCAGAAATAAACAGGGTATTTAAGGATCATAGCTCAACGTGCAATGTCATGCATCGATGTATGTATAAAAGTGATGTGTGTTAACAAAACATTTAATTTCATACACCGATGTGCCAATTCATGAATGCTATGAATACCACATAATTTAAATAAAATCACGTAACCACATAATCTCACGTAATTCACAGAAGTCAACAAATCATATATCAAATGATACAGATACCTGTCGTATGTTACCCGATCGCAACATACCTTTCTTTCTCGATCTACAAGGGAACTTGAGCTTGTAGGGTCGAGGTAGTCACTGCATATCAATATAAATTCACAATTGAATAAACTAATCATTAAAAATCGGTTATCAATTTTAGACACAGCCTAACCAATTTAGGGTAATTAAATTGATGCGATTACATCATAATTTAATTTGGTAAATTAATTTTCACCTATTCAAATTATTATTCAACAATTCCAAATTAACCGGTAATTATCGAAACAAAGTCGGAAAAATCGGATATAAAATTTACCCAAAATCGCACACAGTTCCACGCACACATTTCGTACGATTCCGGCGAGCTCCGGTGGCGGTAGAGGCGGAGTCCGGTGTACAAAGGTTCGTCCAGATGCAAGGAAGAGATACAGTGCCTTGGCTTTGTCCAATTCGTAGTAGATTCGAAGAAATCGAACCAAAGTTCCTCAAACCCTAGTCTGTGCGATTTCGTTCTTCAGACCAAATCGAACAACTTTTTGAACACCAAAATTAGATTATTTGGTATGGAAAGATGCGCCTCTGAGTTGTGAACACGGTGGTAGGTCGGTCTCGTCTATAGGTGGTCGGACGGCGGCGAACGAAGCGGATAAGTACACGGTGGTCGGTGAATCGGCGAGAAGTGTGTGTTTTCTCACCTTTTAGTGTATGTCCGCGATCTGTGTATGTTTTACACGTTTTAATGTGTGTTTTACGTCCTACACCGATATATATTAAATCCCGACCAATTATGAACATCGGGGTGTCACCGGTGTACTGGTGCATGTACATCACATGTACAGTCCACACCTAACTTCATGTCCTTATTTGAATCACAAAAATTAAATCTTTCTATTTAAAGCAAATTATATATTTATTAAATCATTTTAATAAAATTTTGGTCTTATTCCGAATATTCCAAAAATATATTTATCATTCACCATGTTCTGACCCGACTGTCAATTGACATGTACACGGTCAATTTTCACTCTCATTAATTAGATTATATTCCCATTACTTAATTTCTAACTAATTAACAAATTAATGTACAAATTGTACTTATTTCTCATTATCAAATATCGGGACATCACATTTACAAAATGTTAAGTATGATCTCAAGTTGTTATCAAAGATAATATGCCTCATGTTTATTCTCAACCATATGATTAACATAAAATAAATCACATAATTGTTGAGAAGCTAAACCTGATTTCCGATAATACGGTATGAGGGCCTTACAACATCTGTGATTCAATGACTTCGGTTTCTCGATATCAAGTTGAGGGTTCATATAGTGGTAAAGAACGAGATGATCATCCGTAGATGCTGATAATATTGTTGATGAGCCACAAGAAGATTGTTTTGCTGATTTTGGTGATGAAATTCAATCAGAACCAGAGGAGATTTTATGTGGCTAGAAATACACATTTAGTGGATTTAATTGCTAATGATTAGGTATATTTTAATGGTTAATTTGATGTATATATTACCTAATCAAACTATTGTGTGAATGTAGGTGGAATCAAAGAAATTGAGCTAATAATGGTGAATAAAGATCAAGAAATGCATTGGAGATTAAAATGGATCAATGTATACCAAGAAAATGCATAAAAATGGACTAAGAAGCGCGACCCATCGCGCGGAAGGGACGATCCATCGACCGATCGGCACTTTGCCATGATCAATCGTCGCCTAGAAAAATTGAAAAAAAAAAGAGAAGTGATTGATCACAGGTGACGACCAATCGATCGCCCAGAATCCTGGAATTTTAGGAAACTCGATTTTTACCAGATATATTTTTGACCTAACCCATCGTTCTCCAGCCCTATATACACGAAAATTAGCCTCATATCAGATAATTCTTTATAGTTTAGACCTTGGAATAATTTTCTCTCAATTTTCAAAGAAGAAGATTCTTGAAAGACGCGAAGACGGAAGTGACACTTCGGAATCGTGTTACCCTTTAGAAACTTTTTTATCTTGCTTTTATTTATGTTTTTTAGAATATATTTTGATTTTTTTGATTTAGCTATGAGTCGCTAAACACTTTTGCTTGGTTGAGGAAGACAAAAAACCTTGGAATTTATGTTTTTCATGAGATTCATGTTTTTTTAATTGATTTTATTGAGTATCAGGAGTTTTTCTATTATTTATTGTCATGTTTGATATGTTTGATTATGAAATTGGTCATCTAGTAGTTTTACATACAAACTAATGCTTGGCCTTTGAAGCAATTAAGATTAACGATTTCCTGTTGTTGGTGTTGTTAAATTCTTAAGGAAAACACTTGACTAGATTAAGCATAGGCGATTGGATAATGTTATCTAAGTTTTATCATTCTTACTAGTTTGAAAGTTATCGTCAATATTAATCTTAACTGTTGTTGTTTGGATTGATTAATCGGTACGGGTTAACTTAGAACCCGTGAGCTATTTTAACTAGGCATAATGTGATATATGAGTTGAATCTCCAATGATGAATACTCAAATAAAAATTGAATCTTTTGTCAGAATTGATGATTGAATTCACAATTCCAAGGTAGAGTCGACCGAAAGGCGAGAATCACCTTCTCATAATTTCATTCGTTTTAATTTTAGTTTTGCTTATTAGCTAATAATTGTTTTTTAAAAAATTCCCTAGTTAATTCAACCTTCACAACCCCTTGTTTACTTGTTTTGCATAAATTAACACAAAACACATCATTTCTCGTGGGATCGATCACTACTAATGCTATTACATTCTTTGACTGTTATTAACTGAGAGGGTAAATTTGGGCGTACACGATAAGCGCTACCAATTTTACCGCCATTGCCGGGGACCGCATTATTTTTTTTTTTGTGTTAATTTTTTTACTATTCTACACTGCTATTCTGCTTTGTTAATGAGTACAGGTGAATCCTCGGATCACGAAGATATTTTTCAATACAACCCTAAAATTGAGAGGACACTACATAGGAGAATAAGAAAAGCTAGGAGATTTGAAGAGGACGAAGAGAGGAACACTATGGCAACGAATCAGAGTCTGAGACAACTGTCGAATCTAACATTGGATCAACAACTTCTCTGCATTATTTTCCTTACTCTTGCAACAAATATTAATTTTGAATCGTTGCCGGGGACCGCATTATTTATTTTTGTGTTAATTTTTTTACTATTCTACACTGCTATTCTGTTTTGTTCATGAGTACAGGAGAATCCTCGGATCACGAAGATAATTTTCAATACAACCCTGAAATTGAGAGGACACTACATAGGAGAATAAGAGAAGCTATGAGATTTGAAGAGGACGAAGAGAAGAACACTATGGCAACGAATCAGGGTCTGAGACAACTGTCGAATCTAACATTGAATCAACAATCTCTCTGCATTATTTTCCTTACTCTTGCAACAAATATTAATTTTGAATTGAAATCTGGGCTCATACATTTGTTGCCTATTTTTCATGGACTTGCAGGTGAGGACCCTCACAAACATCTAATGGAGTTCTATGTGGTTTGCACCACCATGAAGCCAACTGGCGTGACAGTGGAGCAAATCAAACTACGAGCATTTCCCTTTTCCTTGAAGGATGCTGCTAAGGGGTCTGTTTTATCTACCTCCCGGATCCATCACCACATGGACCGACTTGAAGATGATCTTCTTAGAGAAGTACTTTCTTTCATCGAGGACTACGAACATAAGGAAAGAGATCTATGAGATCAAGAAATACCAAGATGAGAAAATTCACGAGTATTGCGAGCTGTTCAAGAAGTTGTGAGCAAGCTGCCCACAACACCAGATAAGTGAACACCTCTTGATTCAATACTTTTATGAAAGTCTCCTTTCTATTCACATGAATCTAGTGGATGCTGCAAGTGGAGAAGTTTTTATTGACAAGACACCGGAAGAGGCAAAAAACTTGATAGCAAATATGGCTGCAAACTCCCAACAATTTGGAACAACTTGACATGGATAGACGCTACGGATGCAAAACGAGGTAAATGTATCTAACCTGACCAACAACTGATTGACTTAACCTTTCTTGTGCCATTTTGCATGAGGTAATGTACTAAAGGCGAAACATGTGGGATCTGTCTTCCCATGAATCATTCTACTTATGCGTGCCCCTCACTTCAAGAGGCACCGGTTGAGCACGTGAACGCAACATGTGAATTTTCGGGGCAACCACAGAGGAGCTATGACCCATCAACAAGCAATTACAATCAAGGTTGGAGGGATCATCCAAACTAAAGCTATGGAAATCAACCAATTCACCACCCTCCACCCTATAGACGACCATTCCAGAGGCTACAACAACCCCAAATTCCTTCCACTAATGAGAGGTTAGAAATTAATGTTAAAGTTATCGCTGAAAATACTCTACAATTTCAACAGGAAACGAGGGTGAGCATTCAAAGCTTGAATATACAAGTGGAAGAATTTGAGACATCTATCAACAAGATAGAGGCAAGAATATCAAATGGCATACCCTCACAACTAGTGACCCAATGAAGAATGTGAGTGCCATCACATTGAAGTAGCAAAGAAGAGACTACAGAAGAGGTGGTACTGATACCACCCGAGCAAAAAGATGTGAGAGAAGATAATGAGGCCGAGATCGATAGCAAAGAACATATTCAAGATGCGGAACCACAAGGTGAGTTTCCTCCATTTTCTGAATATAAAGTAGAACCCCCATTTCCCCTTGTTTTAAAGGAGAATAGGAAGGACGAGAGCATCAAGGACCTCTATGAGACTTTTCGACACTGCGAGGTAAACACTCCATTACTTTATACTATTAAGAAAGTACCTCGTTGTGCAAAGTTTTTGAAAGAAATGTGGAAATCGGAAAGAAGTTAAAACTTAAAGGGTGCCACAAGATTAGGAATGGCAACGGGTCGGGTATGGGACGGGTTTGGCCAATCCCACGACCCGCCCCACTACACATAAAACCCGGACCCGCCCCGCCCCGCTTAGACCCGCGAACCTGGCGGGTTTACCCGCCCCGCCCCGGTTCCATTTTTTTTTATTTTTTTAAAAAAAAAAATTTAGCTAGAAATCAATTTTGAAACACAAAAGTTGAGTTTTGTGATTAAATTTCATGTTTTCTCTAGTAAATATTTATAATAAACATTGTAAAACTATCTTTAAACTACTAAATATTTATTAATTTGCTCTTATTTCCTGCAAAATGCCCAACTTTTTTAACATGAACACATGGATTTTGATATAAAATTAAATAATGACACTTTATTGTTCAATCAAAGAAGTAAAATGTATAATCAATATCATATTTTTTTAAAAAAAAATTAAAAATGTATAGCGGGTCGGGTTCGGGTCGGGTTCAGCCAATCCCAGGACCCGCCCCGCCCCGCTTCCAAACCCGGTTGAAGCGGGTCCAGACCGGCCCCGGCGGGGCGGGTTCAGTGCGAATCTGGGTTTGGACCCGTCCCATTGCCATCCCTTCACAAGATTGAACTATGTGAGAATGTTTCTTAGGTCATCCAAAGAAAATTTCCACGAAATGTAAGGACCCTGATATGTTTTCTATCCCTTGTGTGATTGACAATACTAGGATTGATAGGGTCATGCTAGACTTATGAGCATCGATAAATGAGCCTTTCAATACATTCTCAGTTGAAACTTGGACCTATGAAACGAAATGGTACTGTGATCCAACTGGCAGATAGGTCCATTGTTCGTCCTAGGGGAGTAAAAGAAGACATCCTTGTGCAAGTAGAGAATTTAGTCTTCCCCCCCCCGATTTATATGTCCTCGACATGGAAAATGACGACATGTACAACTTTATCTTACTAGGGAAACCATTTTTGAAAACTTCAAAGTCTATGATAGATGTCAATAGTGGTAATTTAACTATGGAGTTTGATGGTGAGATTGTGAAGTTCAATATCTATTAACCCAATTAAAACTCATGAACATACTAGTTGCACTATTGACTCCATTTAGCACTTGCCACAAAATGAACTTGATTTTAATGACTTTTGTGAGTTGGAAAAGGCTAATGAAGGCTTTGTGGACAAGAGATGTATGTAATTGAGTTCTAATGATGATTTCCATACACTTGTTGCTTTATCTACTCATTATAATGCTTACCCTCTCCCATCTCATTTGCAGGATTCTACTATTCACACTGTAGCACTGAAGCAACAAAAGATGGAGGAGGAACAAGGAATAAAAGTGACCTCTCCAAATGGAGCAAGGCGAAAAGCCTAAGTTTAGAGGAGTCAAGAAGATACTAAGGTGGAGGAGGAAGGATAGAGCAAAATCGCATGACCCACCATGATCATGAATTGTGTCGGGCCACTGACGTTAAACAAGGCGTTGCTTGGGATGCAACCCAAGGGGAGTTAGTTTCCTTTTATTTTTTTATTTCTTTCATAGTTTAATTTCTCTCTTTATGCAGTTTTGACTTACATTAGAGACAATGTAATATTTAAGTATGAAGGAGGGATTATTAGTTTGTTTATTGCTTTAATATTATAAAAATCCAAAAAAATCAAAAAACTTGAAAACTTTTGACCTCATAGTGAATGATGAACTTAGACTTTTGAATCATTAGCCCATGATGATTGATAGCATGCATACTTTTTTTTAAAATAGATGAATTGCTAACCTTGGAACACTTTGAACTCCAATGCAAATTATGCTTTGACATAGTAGTTGAATATTTTGTGTTGGGATATGCCCTAAGACAAGTCATTAGATGATTGTTTATGACATACAATGTATTATGATTTTATGAATGACAAATCATTATTATATATTATTCGAATATCTGTGCAATATGAATTGATATATAAGTTAATGTCCTTAGAATAATATTGTATTATTCTTAAAGATTGTCCCTAGTCAAGTATTATCATAAATAAGGATAATGATAATACATTGAGACTAGTATGTTTTGATTGATGAATTGTTCATAGATATGAGATATCAAATCAAGACATGAGTACATGTTAGAGAACGATGTACTGGACAGACCCACCATGAGAATGCTACATGGATAGTTATATGAGTGTCATAAGCAATTCTCATTGTGATAATAATGTATGTAATCCTTACGACTTGAGATCATCAGAGATCCCAACATAAGGAGTTATGTATCTTGATATTGTCAAACGTTACCTGTAACAGGGTAAACTATAAAGGCAACTATTGGATACACTACGAATTATGTAGAGGGATGTTAATTGATCAAGATAGGATTTGTCCCTCCTATATAACAGGAGAAGTGTTTGGGCCCTTGATCAAGTAAGACTAAAATGCATGGCCGTGCTCGAATGAGTCGATATGTGATATCGAGCTTATTCGTTTATTCTAGTTCTACTTGGGGGATCAAGAAATAGAGATTGAATATACGAGTATGACTATTCCATGACTCGTGTTCAATCTAAACACATGGACAAAGGGATTAAGTTACATGGTTAATATTATCACGAGTTCTAAAGGTTATGTCGAGTCAAAGACATTCTTGTAATTTGGGTAGCCTTGATGTGTTGCTAGATACCGCTCATTGCTTGTGACTTAAAATGAGATTTTATGTCACTGCCAACATTACAAGATCCTATCGGGTCTCACAAAAGATTAAATCGATAAAGGGAATTAAATTCATTGGATGAATTAATTAATTAAGAAGAGTCTTAATTAAATGATTATAATGATTTAATTAAATCATGGGTTTGGGCCCATGAAGCTTTGTGAAAGCCTTTAATTAAATCATATATAATTAGATAGCAAGGTTAATGATTAACTTAACACATCACAAAATAACCTAGCTAACAAAGACACAATTGGCCGCCACTTCACATTGTGCTCTCGGCTTCATCATAGCCGACGTGAACCTTGTGAATTCCGGCCATCGTTATTCGATTGAGAATCGTAGGTGTTTTTGATTCCGGTTTAAGAACAAGTCTAGCAACTTGTTCTTAAAGGACCCCTTCTTCGATTTGATCGTGTGGATACCGTAGAGGCAAGACCTTGGAGGTGTTGCTCGTGACTCGGAATTCGTTGGACGTGGTGCTTCGTGGAATCTGCTCAAACACGCGACAAGGGTGAGACTCTTATGATCCTTTATCCGATATGATAACTTTGTATAGATCCACGGTTCTAGTAATCCAAGATTTTATTCCGCTGCGTTGTATGCTTGTTGGATTACTTACAGTGGTATCAGAGCCGTGTATAAAGCTCATATCGGATATATATGGTTAATTGTTTAATCATATTTAGATTTGTATTGCATGCTATTAAACTGTATAATTCATATATGATATGAAATAAATCGAGTTTGTGAAATTATCGTAAAATAATATTTGATATAATTGACGCTTTATTGTATACGATACATGAAGGCGAAAAACCGAGCCCTTGGCTTGATGGTTCGGGCACCACCATGACTATTGACCCACGGCTGCCACATGAGGGCTAGGGTTTTCAGACCCTTGGCTCGAGATGGTCTAGCCGTTGCGGCTCATGTTCGTGCATGGAGGTGTCGAGACGTGGCTAGAGTTTTGAACTTTTTGGCTCGATAAAATTGATGGCTCGATCATGGTTCACGCATGCATGGAGATAGCGGCTACACCACGTGAGAGCTAGGGTATTTCGAACCCTTGGCTCGAGATGGTTGAGCCACCACCGCGCATGGCCTGACCGTGACTCGTGGCTAATTAATTTCCGGCGTTTCGAACCATGTGGCTCGAATGAAAATAAAATGGTGCAAGGCGGCTAGGGTTTGGAACCCTAGCGGCGCCGCACGGACACGCGTGGCTCGGACCATGGCTTGGGCTAGGGTTTCAAACCCTAGGCCCATGATTGGTCTAGCCGTGTGTGGTTAGGTTGGTTCGAACCATGGTGGTTCGTGGTTTAGTCGCATAAGTTCGTGGCATGTGATGTCCCGAGCGTACGATAAATTTCCAAAATTTTATTTTACAGTTTTAATTAGAATTAAATTTTAAAATGTTTAGAATTTAATTAATTAAATTGTGTTTTATGTGTTGTTTGAGCATGGTGCATGGTTATAGCCCTTTGACCTATTAGATAGGATTTGTGAATGTTTGTAATTTATTATACGACCTGCGAGTCGTGCCTTCTCTATTATTTTTCTAAATGTTATCCCTCCCCTATGTTCCCCTCGAATGTGAATCGAGGAATTCTCTATATTTGTAAATGTTATATAGTATAGTTTATTTATTGACGGTGATCAATGAAGATGGAGCATTGTGCCGGGATGAGGAGGCCATTCACAATTTGGAGCCAAAGGAAGGTGCTTGTGAAGTTACCTTAGGTTGACTCTTAGGATTTTCTCATTGGCTTGAGAAAATCGCTAGTAGGGGCTATAACCATGTCACGTTTAATTTATGTATGTGATGCATGATTTTCTTATGTTTTAGATTGATAATTTTATTATATATATATGTAGATATGTATATACGTATATGTAGTGGACATATTTTAACTTATCAATAATAAAATCATGAGATCAATAAATCCCTCTATAATATTAAGTTTAAGATGTCTTCCAATTAAAAATACTCGTCAAGACTTCGATTGAACATGTGTGGGTTTGCCAAAGCAAAGCACCGTGACAATCTTAGTAAGGAGCGAAAGGATAAAAGTGATATCCGTGTTATTTTAAAATTGGGTTCGACTTAACTAGCGTTACCTCAATAGGATTGGAAACCTAGAGGCATGGGGTTGGAAAATAATTCATTAGATGAATTTGAACAAAGCGTTGTTCGTCCAATCATCCAAGAATTGCATGTGATTGCAATTGACAAAGTGTTGTCTACCTAAATAACCGAGTCTTGGGCGATTAGCCAAAGCTAACTCAAGATTAAGTGAAATATGGATCTTGGCCCACTAAAGTTTTCGAGGGTTGATAATTTTAAACAAAATAGTGGGAGTGTCATTTAATATAAGACCATATTAAATGATTAAATCATAAACTTATTTTGCATATTTATATTGTAGATATCCATGGCAACTAACAACGTAACAAGCACATTATCACTGCGATCGTTCCTTGAGAAGGACAAATTAAATGGGACAAATTTCCTAGACTAGTATAGGAACTTGAGGATAGTCCTCAAACAAGAAAAGAAGCAATATGTCCTAGAGGAACCCTTACCTGCTGAGGAACCTCCCCTGACGGCTGCTAAGGCCGATAAAGATGCTTATAAGAAGCATCAAAATGACGCACTTGATGTTGGGTGCCTTATGCTTGCCACCATGAACTCTGAGCTTCAGAAGCAACATGAGGAAATGGAGGCGTTCGATATGATCTAGCATCTAAAGCAACTGTACCAACAACAAGCAAGACAAGAGAGGTATGACGTCTCTAAAGCGTTGTTCCAGTGTAGAATGGTAGAAGGAAGTCTAGATGATTGGGTATATTGAGAATCTGGAGAAGCTGGGTTTTCCTTTGGACCAAGAGTTGGCCACTGACGTGATCTTGCAGTCGTTGCCTGAAAGCTTCAGTCAATTTGTCTTGAATTACAATATGATTGAAATTGAAAAGACTCTACCACAGTTACTTGGCATGCTTAGAACTTTTGAAGCAAATAGCAAGAAGTCTAAGCCTACAAATGTCTTATTGTGAATAAGAGCAAAGGAATGACTAAAGCTAAGAGCTTCAAGAAGAACAAGAAGGTCTTTGTTAAGCCAAAAGCTTCTGCACTTAAGCCAAATGGAGGGGTAGCAAAAGAAGGGAACTGTTTCCATTGCGGTGAGACCGGTCATTGGAAAAGAAATTGCAAAGTTTAATTGGAGGATCTCAAGAAAGGAAGTGTGACTTCCACTTCAGGTATTTTTGTTATAGAAGTCAATTTATCTACTTCTTCATCATGGGTATTAGATACTGGATGTGGATCTCACATTTGTGTAAATGTGCAGGATCTCGAAAGGAGTAGGACGTTGGCGAAAGGTGAAGTTGATCTCCGAGTTGGAAATGGAGCAAGAGTTGTTGCATTAGCTATAGGAGATTATTGTTTAGCTTTACCTTCTGGTTTATCGTTGATTTTGAAAGACTGTTATTTTGTGCCATCTATTACCAAAAAACATTATCTCTATTTCTTGTGTGGACAAGTTTGGATATTCATTTATTATAAAGAACAATTGTTGTTCCATTTATTTAAATGATATGTTTTATGCTAGTGCACAAATGATTAATGGTATTTATGTATTAAATCTTGATATGCCTATCTATAACATAAATACTAAAAGGATTAAGAATAATGATTCTAATCCAACTTATCTCTGTCATTGTCGCTTAGGCCACATAAACGAGAAACGCATATCAAAACTTCATAAGGATGGAGTTTTGGATTCATTTGATTTTGAATCATATGAAACATGTGAATCTTGTTTAATTGGCAAGATGACTAAAGCCCCTTTCAAGGTACATGTTGAGAGGGCAAATATTTTATTGGGACTAATACATAGTGATGTATGTGGGCCAATAAGTACACAAGCTAGAGGTGGTTTTCAATACTTCGTTACATTTACTGATGACTTCAGTAGATATGTGTATGTGTACCTAATGAAACATAAGCATGAAACCTTTGAAAAGTTCAAAGATTTCAAAAATGAAGTACAAAACCAACTTGGCAAAAGTATCAAAATCCTTCGATCAGATCGAGGAGGTGAATACTTAAGCCAAGAGTTTCATGACTATCTAAAGGAGTGTGGGATAGTCCCACAACTCACTCCTCCGTATACTCCACAATGGAATGGTGTATCCAAGAGGAGAAATCAAACCTTGTTGGACATGGTTAGATCAATGATGAGTCATGCAGATCTTCCGATATCCTTTTGGGGACATGCTTTAGAAACAGCAATATTCATACTGAACCGTGTTCCATCTAAATCAGTGGAAAAGACAACATATGAGATATGGACTGGGAAGCGTCCTAGTATGTCTTTTATGAAGATTTGGGGTTGTGAGGCTTTCGTTAGACGTCACACCACTAACAAACTTGGACCCAAATCTGATAAGTATTTATTTGTGGGGTATCCTAAGGAAACAAAAGGATACTATTTCTATTATCCCACCGAGAACAAAGTAGTTGTTGCTCGGACTGGTGTCTTTCTTGAAAGAGAATTTATTTCTAGAAAAACCAGTGGGAGACAAATAGAACTTAGTGAAGTTCAACCACAAGAAAACATTGAACATGATATTGAGATGGAAATAGAGCAGACACCACAAGATGTTGTGGATAAAATGCCTGCTCAAGAGACACAAGCCCAGCGTAGGTCTGTAAGAGAACACCGGGAGCCACAGAGATATGGATTTCTTGTGACTCAACAAGGTGACTTACTACTTATTGATGAGGATGAGCCGTCATCTTATCAACAAGCTATAATGGACACTGATTCTGAGAAATGGCAAGAGGCCATGAAATCTGAGATGGAATCCATGTATGCAAACCAAGTATGGACTTTGGTTGACCCGCCTGAAGGGGTGAGACCCATAGGGTGCAAATGGATTTTCAAGAAGAAGACTGACATGGATGGTAATGTACAAACCTATAAATGTCGACTGGTTGCTAAAGGTTTCAAACAAATTCATGGTATTGACTATGATGAAACTTTTTCACCAGTTGCCATGGTTAAATCCATTAGGATCTTACTTGCAATAGCTGCATTTCATGATTATAAAATCTGGCATATGGATGTCAAAACAGCTTTCCTTAATGGAAATCTGCTTGAGGATGTGTACATGAAACAGCCCGAGGGTTTTGTCGATCCAAAGGATGCTGGAAAGATATGCAAGCTACAACGATCCATTTATGGATTGAAGCAAGCTTCTCAGAGTTGGAATCTTTGTTTTGATGATGCAGTCAAAGAGTTTGGTTTCATCAAAAACGTAGATGAACCTTGTGTCTACAAGAAGGTCAGTGGGAGCATAATTATCTTCCTAATATTGTATGTAGATGACATACTTCTAATTGGAAATGATATCCCTGCCTTACAATCTGTAAAGATTTGGCTAGGGAATTGCTTTTCTATGAAAGACTTGGGTGAAGCCACCTATGTATTAGGAATCAAGATCTATAGAGATAGATCAAGAAGATTACTTGACCTAAGTCAAAGTACATACATAGACAAAGTGCTAAAACGGTTTAGCATGCAAGAATCAAAGAAAGGATTCGTGCCTATGACACATGGAATTTATCTCTCGAAGGAACAGTGTCCTTCAACACCAGATGAGAGACAACGCATGAGTAAGATTCCATATGCGTCAGCTATTGGATCTATCATGTATGCCATGATATGTACTCGTCCCGATGTATCGTATGCTTTGAGCATGACGAGCAGGTATCAAGTTGATCCAGGTGAAGGTCACTGGATTGCAGTCAAGAATATCCTGAAGTACTTGAGAAGAACTAAGGATACATTCTTGATTTATGGAGGTGAGGAAGAGCTCAATGTAATGGGTTACACTGATGCAAGCTTCCAAACCGACAAAGATGATTTTCGATCGCAATCAGGATATGTGTATTGCCTAAATGGAGGTGCTGTGAGCTGGAAGAGTTCAAAGCAAGAGACAGTAGCCGATTCTACAATGGAAGCTGAGTACATTGTTGCCTCAGATGCAGCAAAGGAAGCTGTTTGGATCAGGAAGTTCATTTCTGAACTTGGAGTGGTGCCTAGCATTAAGGATCCGATAGAACTCTATTGTGACAACAATGGAGCGATCGCATTGGCTAAGGAACCTAGATCTCACCAAAGATCCAATCACATACTTCGTCGCTTTCATTTCATTCGAGAAATCGTTGAAAGGGGAGATGTTAAAATATGCAAAGTACCAACAGATGATAATGTATCTGACCCATTGACGAAGCCACTGTCACAGCAGAAGCATGATCGTCATACTAGATCTCTAGGCATTAGGTATATGTCTGATTGGTCTTAGTGCAAGTGGGAGATTTGTTGGGATATGCCCTAAGACAACTCATTAGATGATTGTTTATGACATACAATGTATTATGATTTTATGAATGGCAAATCATTATTATATATTATTCGAATATCTGTGCAATATGAACTGATATATAAGTTAATGTCCTTAGAATAATATTGTATTATTCTTAAAGATTGTCCCTAGTCAAGTATTATCATAAATAAGGATAATGATAATACATTGAGACTAATATGTTTTGATTGATGAATTGTTCATAGATATGAGATATCAAATCAAGACATGGGTACATGTTAGAGAACGATGTACTGGACAGACCCACCATGAGAATGCTACATGGATAGTTATATGAGTGTCATAAGCAATTCTCATTGTGATAATAATGTATGTAATCCTTACGACTTGAGATCATCAGAGATCCCAACATAAGGAGTTATGTATCTTGATATTGTCAAACGTTACCTGTAACAGGGTAAACTATAAAGGCAACTATTGGATACACTACGAATTATGTAGAGGGATGTTAATTGATCAAGATAGGATTTGTCCCTCCTATATAACAGGGGAAGTCCTGCGATTTCTGAAAAATTCGAGCTTCCATGGTGTTTTTAACACCCAAACTCAAAACCAACACCCCACACACCACCAACACCTCAATTACAACATTTAAACTCCATAAAAACACTAAAATCAACATTTTAGATTTTAACACAAAACCCCAAAGACAAATCCAACCCAAAAGCTCAACCATAACACATCATACCACTATCAAATCGAAGACAATGGTGAGGGGAATGTTAATACCTGATTATTTTCGAGAAATCCGGCTCCCGAGCCAAGCTACCAACGATTTCCTTCCCAAGAGCCAAAGAGGGGAAAGGGGGAGGAGGGTTTGAGCGATGAGAGAGGGAAGAGAGAGAGGGATTCCGTGCCAAATGACGGAAATCTCGAGTCCAACTGGCATATATAGCAAAAATGTTCCAAGATACCAATACCTCCACAAATACATCATGATTCATTAAAAATCATCTGTTTTCAAAAACTCACTCTCTCCAACATCAAATACCCATACTGGCCCCAACATAAAGCGCCCCGGACACCAAGTCCCACTAAAAACCCAACTCATAGGTTTTTCACCAAAATGATAATACAATCTCAACCTTTGGATCCAACGATCCCAAATGCCCGATTTAACAACCTCGGGAGACGCAAAACCGCAATTAATTCCTAATTGCCACAATTAAAAATTCATCAAGGATTATTACCACACAGAGATTAACACCGTTAATCTCCGGACATCACATGAAGATTGTGTGAACTTTGTGAAGTCTTAGGAAGTCTCAGATACATGCTAGAACTTAACTACATACAATTTTAGGGATATATCTAGACTACTTACAAGCATGAAATGATATATGCGATTTTTGATGCGTTTGAGCCTTTCAATCTTACCATGTAAACAAAATTTATCCCTAGTACCCATTTTGAGATTTAATGTATGTGTTAAGCATACATGATCGCTTTTATTTTAAACAATTAATTCCAGTATAGCGATTATATACCGCAAGTGTACGTTGTCAATTTTTAGTATAATGATCTAAAAGTAAGGATTGTCGTACCCACAGGGACTAGTAGTAATTACCAAATTTAATTAGCCTACTATATTTAACCTACAAAATTGTTTAGAAAGATTAACTAATTCACTCAACTCCAAGACTCAATCACACCACAAAGAAATAAGATAGTAAACAGTAGAGATAAATATCAAGACTTCGGTTCACTTAAGTAATCCTCCACAATTCATCTACTAGTTCCAATTAAAATTAATGCATCTAAGGTGACAAGTTTTCCGATTATATCTAATACACTCTCTCGAGCTATATTAAACCTAACACCAATTTACAATAAGTAACTGTCGTTCACTTATTTAACAAATCAATGTTGCATATGCTCTATGAAAACCCTTAGCCTTTGATTACTAGATATCTATAGCTATCACTCGTGCATTCGATGTCATCACTCGATCTCAGTCTGAAATCCACGGTATATGTTATTGGTTCCGTATTACAATATCATCTCTCGATCTCAGTTGCAAACTAACATCATTCAAAGGGTAGTTAATCCTTAAAAGCATTAAAAGCATAACACAAACTCAAAGATAACAATAACACAATCAAAAACTAGAATTAAAACTGTGGGTTCATACACAAGATCCCCTTGTCTCGATAACAAACTTAGCCTAGCATATTAACGGAAAAATATTTTTTTATAACATCTAGCAACATTATAAACATTAAAAATCGACAATAAAACTAAATCAAAAGTTCAGAAATACGTATAAACACTCGATGTCGAAACCGTGTGTTGATCCGATGTTCCCGTCTCTAGCTGCGTTGCTTTAAATCCTCTTGAAGGTGATGTCTCTCCCAATGGTAGGCTGCTATTAAGAGGTGAGAAGAACCTTATTTTTGACATAAAAACTCCCTTTTATACTCCCCTTTCCGAGCCCAAGAAATTTGGTACCAAATATAGCCCAAAACTTAATTAAGGAATTTTTCTCGTATAGGACTCTGCGTGTGATCGATCACTTCATAAGTAGCGATCGATCATTTGAAGTTTTATCTCTATGGCGATTGAACGCTTCATGATATGCGATCGATCGCATAAGTGTTCTACTCCAATGCGATCGATCACTCATGGTAATGAGTGATCGATCGCCTCATCTTTTTTTCATCAGTTGAACCTTTTTTCACTTCTTTTCCAATGGCTTGACTCATCTTGTCATAGTTCCACCACCCTTCCCCCCCCCCCCCCCCCCCCCCCCCAAGTCCGTAAAACGGGGTTTTTTCAGTGTTTCTTGTACTTCTACCTGATTCCTGGAAATATACCAAAACAAAACCAAAAGCGTAAAATCTTCCAAGAATCACTATAAAAATAGCAAGAAATATATGCAAATATAAGTGTAAAAATGACACTTATCAACTCCCCCAAACTTAACTCTTGATCGTCCTCGAGCAAGAATAGAATTAAAAAACAATGAATTCACAACAGATAAGTGACATGGATTATTTCGTGCTCATATGTTTATCTCAGAACTTTTACTCATACCACAACAAGAATCCCTCAAATCGTTGGACACGAAGTGTTTTCTCCTTAAGTCAAATAACAGTCTCAAATTCGGAACGTGTGTGTGTGCTGTTGTCATTCACAAGTATCATACAATCATCATAGAAACATTGTTAATCAATAACAATCAAGATTATCATCGAGTATCTCATATGCCTAGTTTCCAAGCACTTCTCTATTAATGTAATTATTTCCTATACTTGGATCAAAAGGACTTTTCAAGCTTATAATGTTAGGCCTTTTGGTGTCGGTTACAAAGAAAAGATAGGATAAGCACAAAGAACAGAGTATATCATGTAAAGGTCATTTTTTTGTAGCACATATCGAGCTTCTCTTCCTTTTCTTTTAGCCTTGCCCGCTTTGGGTCTTATTTAGTCTTTTTTTTTCAAGGTTTTCTCTATCCTTTTCTTTTCTCATTCATAAATTCTTTTCACAATAAGCTCATCAAACATAGCCATTTATGTGCATAGAGTAGTTTCGTTCAAACCCAGCACCTCCTCCAGCACTACTTCGAAACCCACTTTGACTGTTCAAGGAACTTCTTCTAAAATTCCCCCCTTCGCTTCTTGTAACTAGATTCAAGTAAGGTATAAACCTATTTCGATCCTTATCAATTGCGTGGGTTGAATTGACCCAACCCATATTCGATCCTCCTTTGACCTCTGCACCCACAGTTATGCTTCCACGACCTCTACCTCTGTCCATCACCTTGCCATAAATTTCCATCTCAATTCCTCGAGCGAGAGACATTGCACGATCTAATGTTCGTGGATTACAAACATTCTTCTCCGTATTTCTCCCCGTAATCCACTGAGAAAAAATCCCAGACCTTGATCCTCCGGTACAACCCCATTTGAGCAATAATTAATTCAAATTGTTCAATATATATTTCCACAGGTTGCTGATCCTGTTTCAAAGTTGCTACCAATTCATAAGGATTGGTATCATAGGCATTGTATCTCTTGATAAGCTCTTCTGCAAATCTGTCCCAATCACATATGGGAGTCTAGCTTTCATCCATCTAAACCAATGAACCGTGGAACCTTGCATACAAATGTATGCTAGTTTGAGACGCAGTTCATATGGTGTTCCATGGATTTCAAAATAATGTTCCATCCTCCCTAACCAACACATTGGATCCTCGCCTTCAAAATTTGGTAGTTCGATCTTACGTACAGCATGTCTCATCTCGTCACACACCCATTCTTGCTCCGCACCTCCTTCCTTCGCGCTTGTGATTGTTGCCCGGTAAGTGATTTCTCCATTGCTTCCATTTTTGCCTCTGATCGTGTGTTTGCCATTGTTAATGCTCCTCTTCAATATCCGGCAGGTGAGACCAATGTCGTGATTTGTGATAGTTGTTGTTTTTAATAGATGATTTTCGATAGGAACAATTGAACTACTGGAAAAGATTGAAAAACAATATGGAATATATTGATAAACAACCAAACATCGTACTTCAATTTATGATAGAGAAATTACCCTAGCAACATGCTAGTCCCACTTCTTCACAAAACACAAAATAACTAACAAGATAACTCCCACTACCCAACTCCAATCTTCTTATAATTCCTCTCACCCACGTCTGCTACCCATTCCCCTCGTCCTCGAGTAAACTGATATAATCTTGGGATTGTCGATAACTTCCACAATTGGGCTTAATGATGAGCCTGGAACTTCTGGGCTCGATGATGGCGGCTTGATGATGGGCCTGGAACTTATGGGATCATAACACGTACCATATCACGCTACAAGTTAATGAGGTCCTACTTGATTTGTATTTGCAAATGGATAAGATAGTCAAGTGGGCATATATGTGTGTTAGTGTGCAACTTGAGTTATTGTGAAGTTTTGCATTAATTGGATCTATGATGTGTGCACGACACTTTTGAAAGACCATAACAACACACAGCTCAATCCTATGTCAATCGTGAGATGTTTAGCGATTAAACTTGTTCCTTTAGCATTTTAACATCTTTCTTAATCATGCATGGTTTTAGTTCTGGAGGCACACATGTGAAAGTGACAACATCATCGTAAAAAAGAAACAGAGCAAATCACGAGCCGTGCAATATTTAATATATTGAGGAAGCACGAGGCTCTGTGTTCCTTTGTGGGTGAAAACATGTGTCAGGAGGTAGCTGAGAAATAAAAGGCTGAAACACGATTAATGCATGATAGAGAACAAAGAGTCGTACCATATCACGAAAGTTAATGAGATTCTACTTGATTTGTGTTTGCAAATGGATAAGATAGTCAAGTGGGCATATATGTGTGTTAGTGTGCAACTTGACTTATTGTGAGGTTTTGCATTAATTGGATCTATGACGTGTGCACGACACTTCTGAAAGACCATAACCACATACAGCACAATGTTATGTCAAGCGTGAGATGTTTAGGAATTAAACTTGTTCCTTTGTTAGCATTTTAACATCTTTCTTAATCATGCATGGTTTTAATTGTGGAGGCACATATGTGAAAGTGACAAAATCATTGTTAAAAAGAAAAAGAGCAAATCACGAGCCGTGCAATATTTAATATTTCGAGGAAGCATGAGACTGTGTGTTCCTTTATGGGTGAAAACGTGTGTCAAGAGATAGCTGAGAAATAAAAGGCTGAAACACGATTCATGCATGATAGAGAACAAAGAGTCATACTTGTTCCTTTGTTAGCATTTTAACATCTTTCTTAATCATGCATGGTTTTAATTGTGGAGGCACACATGTGAAAGTGACAAAATCATCGTAAAATAGAAAAAGAGGAAATCACGAGCCGTGCAATATTTAATATTTTGAGGAAGCATGAGACTGTGTGTTCCTTTATGGGAGAAAACGTGTGTCAAGAGATAGCTGAGAAATAAAAGGCTGAAACACGATTCATGCATGATAGAGACAAAGAGTCGTACCGTATCACGCTACAAGTTAATGAGGTCCTACTTGATTTGTGTTTTCAAATGGATAAGATGGTCAAGTGGGCATATATGTGTGTTAGTGTGCAACTTGAGTTATTGTAAGGTTTTGCATTAATTGGATCTATGATGTGTGCACGACGCTTTTGAAAGACCATAAATACACACAGCTCAATGCTATGTCAAGCGTGAGATAGCGGTTAAACTTGTTCCTTTTTTAGCATTTTAACATCTTTCTTAATCATGCATGGTTTTAATTGTGGAGGCACACATGTGAAAGTGACAAAATCATCGTAAAACAGAAAAAGAGCAAATCACGAGCCGTGCAATATTTAATATTTTGAGGAAGCACGAGACTGTGTGTTCCTTTGTGGGTGAAAATGTGTGTCAAGAGATAGCTGAGAAATAAAAGGCTGAAACACGATTCATGCATGATAGAGAACAAAGAGTCGTACCATATCAAATCTTCCGTAGCAGCGCTACGAAATATCATACATACTAGTACAAGGTATATCTCTGGGAAAAACACATTTGATCATTTCATATTTCATATTCTATCATCTTCAATCTTTGTTCTTGTGTTTTTCTTCTTATATCCATCACCAGTCACTTGGAAGTTGTAACATAATCCTAGTTTTATAGCAGAATACCAACAGACTTCATGAATGTTACCCGTTATCTAAAATGCAAGTTGAATTCTAGCGAGCAAATTGTTACGGATAATAAAAACAATCAGAATTGTTAGTATATGGACCAAAAAATTGAAAACAAACACTTGCTCAATAGCCGCAGACATGGATAAATGATGGCCAAATAACTATATGTTATTGAGAAGAAGGAAACTTACCGTCCGCTGACCGGATATGATTCTAGAAACATGACTAAGTTTAAGGTGTTTCTCCTCTTTACCCGAAAACCATAACAGAACTGTCTCATCCTGCAATGAAGCATACATAACCATCAGATGTTTCAGTGTCTTCCCAAGCTTATACATGGTCACGAATGAAAAAAATTGATATTTAATAACATGGTAAAAGTGAACAACTAACAAATATAGAGCCAATATAATATAAGAAACAATATTCTGCTGACTTCCACAAACTTTGTCACATGCAATCATCACTTGTTTAAAGTTTGAAGGTAACTTATACTGGTATTTTCTCTCAACAAAGCAAGAAATTGATCTTTCAAGCACAATGCATGTAAGTTAATGGACCTCCCTTTGTAGACTGGATTCAATAACACACCAGTATGCTGGAGCTTATTAAAAGCACGTTGCTCAACCAGTAAAATCATACTTTAACAATTGCTTTTTTATCAGGCCAGAGTTCATTGAGAACCCCACAAATGGACACATGATGTCAATTGTTATAAATACAATCATCATGAGGTCAAAGCTATGCAGGGATTTCAAATCTGGACATTTAAATTATAAATGCTGGAATCAATACCGTGAATTCATTTTTTTTTGTTGAAGCTTTTATGAATCATTCGTTTTGTCACTCGTGATATCAATATAAGAAATTGGTTAGCATCTCTAACAATTAAAATGTCAGGTATTGAAACATAATATGTATGCTATCACCGATTCCAAATGGCTTTACATAATATGCATATCCTTTTAGATAATCGAGGGGATGAAACTTCATCCTGTTCATAAAATTTAAAACAAAGTAAAGCAACACATAAGGGCACAAAAGCATAAGATCTAGAGAATCACCGGCCTTACATTTGCCAGGCGGAATGGGCAAAACTTAGGTTTTCCTCTTCTTCCATACTTGAGTAAGTATGCACCTTTCTTAAGAGCAGTGATTGCCTGTCATAAATATCAGACAATAACCCTAAAACTAAGGATAAAATGTGTTTTACAAACATAAATAGATAAACTTCTGACAAGGAAATCTAAGGAATGCATATGTAGTATATAATAACAGGGAAAATAGTACGTGATATACCAAAACATTCAAAAACAACATCCGCTGATGTGCTGGAATTCACATAAAAGGAAGCATCTCTAAGACATGGCCGTGAAGATTAAACCCATCAATATCAGGTGACGGCTAGATAATATGAAGGGACATGAAGATCAAGGAGAGGGCAGGCGCAAATGGATTTCACTCATATTAATAAGAGAAGAATAGAAAGACTCGGTTCATCTGACGCTAGGAACTGGCTTCAATCAAATTGGGAGCCATTCTATGGAAGAAGCAATGGCCCATTGGACCAAAAAGAACAGTCAGCGCACATGTCATGTACTAAAAATGATTAAAGTTATATGCTAATACATGAAGAAAGCAATTTTAGATTAACCGATGCCAATTAATATTATTTTATCATAATATATGGCAAGTAATGAAGGAGAGTAACAACCGTAGAGCCAGAAAATCTAACCATAGATCAAAAGTTGCAAAGCTCGTGATCAGTACGAGACTGATGTGCATAGTATATGCATGAGCACATGGGAAAATAAAATTGGTAAAAAATCACATGATCAAAATCCAAAAAGGGACTGATTGAGTAGTACATGGCATCACCATATTTTCAAGCATTTTTTTAACGTTTCCACACAAATAAAATGGTAAATTATGTAATTTTACATTATGATTTGAATCAATATTGGACAAAAATCTCATACACAATAGATACTGTTCTTATCCCGATAGTAAAAGGATGTTTGACATGGTAGTTCTTATTTGCTACTGTGTTTCCTGAATCAAGAAAAGTAATTTCGCTCTAATTCTTAAATAACACATTTCAGAATATGCATCACAACTTTAACAGAAGTACAGAATCAACCGCAAAATAAATGCATTATAGATGTGTCATATGTTTCAAATTTTCACTACTTGAATCAGCTAAGCAAAATGAAAGTATGGAACAAAAACTAAAATAACATTAATCAATAACTGGAATAATTACAGCCTCCAGCTTAATCGAAACATCTAACAATCCAATCATAAACATAACTCGTTCTCACGACAAGGGAAAAAAATCAATAATGATTGAGGTAATCATACCTGTTCGATGTCTCTCTCATCTGACCCACCACCCCTGCTGAGGTCAGCGTTACTCATCCTATCGTTGTTCCGTGACATCAGGAAACGAATTTCTCGCTTTCCCAAGCAAACCCTAAATCTAAAACCCCATTCACATCAACTTTCATCCGAGACCCTCTGCTTCCGGTCAACTCTATTTCACATTTATCACCGCAACATTGTAAAATCTCCCCAACTGGGACAATAAAGCTGGCTAGTTGCAATAAAAATCATCAATCCCAACAAAATTGGAGAATCAATCAGTAGAATAAAAACACTGACAGGAAAATGCAGCACGGAGGGGCACTTTGGGAGTTCGATGAAATCAACGGCTATGATTAACACGATAAGTACGTCTTACAGCGTATGTAGAGATCAGAAAGAAACAAATGGGAAAAACGTAAAGACTCCAATGGAGTTTGACCGGAAAATAAACAGTTCAGATATAGAAAAGTGTGCACACTGTGCAGGTGCGAGGGAGATGAGATTAGTGAGAGAGAGGGGGTGTGGACTAAACGATATATTAGCTTACTTGTAAAATATTATGAAAATAATTATTTTATATAATATTATAATTATTTTTTTTTATTTTATCAGATAAAAGACATGATTATAATTATTTGGGTGTCATGGATAGAGCCATGACAAGAAAAAAGATAATTAATAATTTTGATTTTATATGTTTATTACTTTTATTTTATGTAATTTTGAAAGTATGATAATTTTATTATTCATCATAAAAACCTACTATGGTCCCTTTGGTATGACCTATACAAAATTGCAAATTCAACACTATTAATTTATAATTTATCTGCGTAAATCTTAGGCTAATTTAAAAAAATAATGCCAATTAAAAAAATAATTTCAAAAATATTGTTAAACAATTTTTTTTTAATTTTGTATAGTGAAACGCACGCACAGTGTGCGTTTTTAAAAACGCACGCTGTGCGTGCGTTTTTTACAGACACACACATTGACACTGTCAGTGTGTGTTTCTGTAAGAAACATGCGTTTCTTTTTTCTTTTTCTTATTTTTTTGAATATGAATTTGGTTTAGTAAACAAAAAAATAATAATAATAATCTTTTTCAAAAAAATATTTTGTTTGAAATTTTTTTTTGGCAATCCAAAATATATAATCGAGATATTTTTTTTACCTTTTTCTAATTTGGTTTATAATTTTTAAAAATTGTATTATTTTTTAGATTATTTAAATTTTTTATATATTTGGTTTATGATTTAAGATAATTTTTTAAAATTAAAACTAATTTAAATTTTTGCATTAATTTTTTAACTAGAAATATTTTTTTAATGTGAGTAATGATATATTATTTACATTAAATTTAGATATTTTTATATAAATAATATAACATGATGTAAGTTTATATAATTTAATTCAAGTTGACGAGGCTGGTAAAGATTAAATTAAAAGCCAACTTTTTTTTGTTATATTAATAATTTTTTTTATCTTTTAGATATCGTAATCTCACCAGATTTACTCAATCATGTGATAAACAATCTCTCTGTTCGAATAATAAATGCTCTAAAAAGTTTCCCTTTCTCAGTTTTTCATTTATTTTATTGGTGTCCATCAATGCCTACAACATCAATTGTAGGAGAAAAAAAAATAAATTTTGAGTATTTAATTATTTACCATCTGATAAAATATATTTACTTCAAATTTTAAGGTTTTTCTTCGTAATTCCCAAGTGAATACACATCAAATCATGGAAATAATTATATAAATGTTTGCTAAATATGACATAGACCATTGGACTATCTGGGCCCCACATCAATTCGTGTGGAATCATGCAATCCAATTATTTCAATTTTTAGTAGGCAATTAAATTTTTATATACATCGAATCTACATCTTATAAATACATCAATACAAAAGAAAAAACTAAATCAAATATGTCAACAAAGACTAATTAAATCATTATAAATAATAATATCATGCTCACCCCGCATGGTCAAAATTGTTGCGCAAGACCCAAACAAAATAATAATAATAATAATAATAATAATAATAATAATATCATGTTCACCCTGCATGGTCAAAATTGTTGCGCAAAACCCAGACAAAATAATAATTATAATGATGATGTTGATAATGATGATATTATTATTCTTATTATTATTAGTGTCGAGCAGGACAACTCATTCTGAATATCTATACCTCGAGTCAGTGTCCGAATGTTACACAAATATTTAGAGTTAATATGAATAATGTAAACTCACATTATGTTATATTGTGTTATATAAAATATTTAGATTTAATATAAATAATATTTCATTTTACATTCAAATCTTCTAATTATCAAATATTTATATATGGCTTTAAAAAATTTATGCAAAAATTTATTCATATTATTTATATTAAATCTAAATATTTTATATTATTTATATAAAAATATCTAAAGTTAATGTAAATAATATATCATTACTCACATTAAAAAAATATTTCTAGTTAAAAAATTAATGCAAAAAATTTAAATTAGTTTTAATTTTAAAAATTATCTTAAATCATAAACCAAATATATAAAAAATTTAAATAATCTAAAAAATAATACAATTTTTAAAAATTATAAACCAAATTAGAAAAAGGTAAAAAAAATATCTCGATTATATATTTTGGATTGCCAAAAAAAAAATTTCAAACAAAATATTTTTTTGAAAAAGATTATTATTATTATTATTATTATTTTTTCATATTCAAAAAAACAAGAAAAAAAAAAGAAGAAACGCACATTGCATGTGCGTTTCTTACAGAAACACACACTGACAGTGTCAGTGTGTGTGTCTGTAAAAAACGCACGCACAGTGTGCGTTTTTAAAAACGCACGCTGTGCGTGCGTTTCACTATACAAAATTAAAAAAAAATTGTTTAACAATATTTTTCTAATTATTTTTTTAATTGACATTATTTTTTTAAATTAGCCTAAATCTTAACCCCTAAAAAATTATTTTAGAAACTGTCCACCATTGATTCTTATAAGTGTATGTTTGAAGTGGGGATAGGGATTGGGATAGAGGTTATTCCTAATTTGGTTTGCTTGATAAAAAAATTATTCTATCATTTTTATCTTATTCTAATACCATTTTGTAACAAAATGATATATATACAATTTACCGCCTTTTTTTATTATTTTAAAAATTTGAATTACCGTAAGAAATACAGCTTATTTCCTACAACATTATTGTTATATTTTGAATTGCTTTATTTCGTTCTTCTTTTATATATATATATATATACATATATATATATGTATTTAAACGTATTTATATATATGTATATATAATAATATAATAATAATAATAGTATATATATAATATAAATAATATATATAAGAGAAATATGATATTATACAAAATCTAAAATTATTAAATAAATGGATTATTCCTAAGATAAAACCTTAGGTAATCTACCAATTAGGTGCTTTTGAGAAATTAGGTCTCAAACAATAAGAAGCTATTTCTTTACATAATGAAGAAGTACAATAAGACTTTTAAATGAAAAAAGATATACTCTTATAGTCACACATATAGCATTTAAACCATGAATATTAGAAGGATTACCAGAAAAATTTATAGTCGCTTTAAGAGATGGTAGAAATCTTAATTGAAACAATCTTTAAGGGGAATTATACATTCCAGTTTAGCTCAGGTCCTGTTTATTTTGATGTTTATCCTAATCTTCACTTATCTTTATCTGATATGAACATACTAGACGCTTTAACATTAAATGTTAAAACTCATGGTTATCATTATTCTCCAGAACTTATTTGTATGTGTTATAGAATATATTATAAACATTTGGTTAGTTTTAAATCCTTACCGTAAAAGGATAGATAAACCAATAAGTGAAACACTTTTAATAGAAACCAATTTTAGTAGATCTAACATCAATACAAGAAGATCTATAAAATGGGAATACATAACTTTTTCCAGAAAATTGGACAATTCAAAAAGTTGTTCCTATCCAAACCCCAGTATAGACAAATCTTATAGATGTTTTACAAAACTCTGAGGGTACAGTATATTTACAATTTGAAAGAAATAAAATTTATTCATATTAGATAATAGATCTCTACGATCTAGATATCAATCTTCATTCTCTCATATATCTCCCTTTGACTATATAACCAAATCTCATCAAGAGCTTTTACATCCCAACTTCTTAATTCGTATAACACAAATGAAGTAAAAAATCAAGAAGACAGAATAAACAAATTACATATCAGTTCTGATAATATAGTCCAAGGTATTTTTAATATTAAGGAAGCAGATATAATTGAATCTTGAAATGAATTTTTCTTTATAATTACAACTAAAATAGATTTTAGTCCTGGTTTCCAAACCAGAAGAAAAAATGGTCTTAAATTTAATACATCCAAATGGGACTCATTTCGCATATGATTTTTTGATAATTTCTCTATTGACGAAATAATAAAATTCCAAATTGAATTTTATAAAGTTTGTTCTGATCATAATAAAGCTATACCATTTGTTCCTTGGTTTATAACCACTTATGTAGAACCTTACATTTCAGTTTTAGAAAGATCATATAAACTTTCTAATGGCAATATACAAACTAGTCTTTATCCTCCGCATCAATCTTTCAAATAGAAAAGAATGGGAATATTTTTAATTTTTTAGCTTTTTCAAAATTATTTGAAAATGATACATTACAAATTACTTGTCAACATATCAAATATCTTACAATTTTAGGAGAACAAATTACATTACTCCATAATCGTATTGCAAATATTCATTCTCAAATAAATAAAATCCAGCCCTTGACTAATAATCCTCTGCTACATGATACTACCGTGGCTTCTCCGAGTATTCAACCTCCTCCTGATGTTTTAGATTAATCTATGATTGAATTAGAAAAACAAATTAGAAGAAAAACTTAAAACGTTTAATTTAACAACTCTAGATCAAGAGTTTACAGAAGCTTTTGCCAGTAATTCTACCTCTAGACAAATTATAGATGATATAAATACCAGATGAGCTGATAAACCCAATCAAATGTTATTTTATTAGACCTTCTCCAATGGATGTTCTTCATGAAGAACAAGAATTTCTTGCCAATAATAGTTATGGTGGCAAAAATATCTGTGAATAGAATTTAGATGGTTATACTGACGAAAAAATTTATAATTTGGCTCATAAAATTCTCATGTATTCTACCATTTGCAAAAATAATGGTAATTACTGTTGCTAAAATGATTATAGCTGATTTTACGGGATAACTTAAAGGTTATTTATCCCAAACAAATAAAGAATAAATATATAATACTATAAAACAAGAGAATAATATTCAAGTAGAAAATGTTGTTTATACTCTATTTGTTAATATTATCGAATATTTCACCGGAAGATATTCTGATAATTGCGAAAATGTGTGTACCCTGAAAATTTCAGCCACGCGTGACGCCGGAGCGTCGGTCACGCGCCGGCAAGGCGGCGCGTGTGTTTCATGCGCCTCCACGATTTTGACGTTTCCGATTGCCGAACATTTCTGCACTAATTTTAGATATTTCTAGAAAGTTTCATGTTTTTTCGACTAATGGTTGAATTTTTATGGATTATTAAAGACTTATTCAAAATTAACCGGACAAATTTTATACAAAAATGATCTTTAAGAATGTTCACCATGCATTTGGGTCCCTAATCACTATAAATTACTTATATTATGTTTATAGGAATTTCCTTGGCAACCGGGTTCAAAATCAAGTTAATCCAGTAAAATATCGTAAGCTGGTAAGGTGAGGTGTACTACCGATTTCTTTCACAATAGCCATTTTGGCATTTGGCCTGGAACTTACATCATATGTTTATTGATTACCGTAATTTTCATATATGTTGTCATATTGTGCATCACAGCGGTTCATTGATCATATTGTCTACATACCTTGTTACATGTTCATCACTATTCTGTTCCTTCAAATGATTGAATGACTATTGGAGCCCTGGACAACAGATATATGTCTGCATATTGAGTCCACTAGACAACGTGGCTTCGGCCCGGAAAGTGAGCCCAATGAACAACGGATGACAGTCCGGGTATATGGTTCATCTGAACAACGCGCACCGTTTTACGATCCGGAGAATGGTTCACATTGGCTCATAAATGAATGAATGTACAAATCATATCTGAATATGTGGGGGAAAGTGCTACACCTAACTGTTGGGTGGGAGCCACCTCTTTAGCCCACAATATTCACCCTAACGTCTTAAATCATCATGGTTCATTGATAATTTCCTTAAATGCAGTGATATTTCTTTATTATATTACATGTCATATTGTTACATTGCATCATTGCTAAGTACAAAATACAAACCATTATTGTTCCCTCACTAAGTCTTAAAGACTTAACCTCTATTTTCCTTATTATTTTGTGAGTTCCAGATACAGGGGAACCGGATGCAGAACCGGAAGAAAATTAGAGAAAAAAAATGATGAACATTTTGGCTTACCAACATTTAAGTACTTTATATTTTGCTGTAGTGTCGAACATTTTTAAGGAGTTGTTTTGAGTTGTACTTTGTTAAAAAAAATTATATAAACGCTTCCGCTACTGTTAAGTAACGTATTTACTATACATAAGTAAATCCTAAAAAATTATGTTTATATATTTATGAATATATTGTGGTACCAGATAAGGGATAAATTAATATGTCCCGAGTCGGGTACTACAAGATTAATAGTTCTTATGACAGATATACTGACGGCAAATTAATAGGAATTTGTATTCAAGAAGGATTAGTTCTTCGTAATGAAATAAAATTAAATCAACAAATTAAAAGACAAAGTTTACTAGAACGAAAACAATTAGGAAGTTTTTGTGATCAATTTGGTATGGACATGCCTTCTACTAATAAACATACATTTACTATAAAACACAAAGATATGTGTTGCGCCTTAAAACGCTACAACTCTCATTCCTCTATTTTAAATAAAATTATCGTTTTTGTTTTGATGATTACAAAACCTATACATTTTGTACTAATGGTTTTTATTGAGTATGCAGCATAAATTATGATCAAATTTGAAGATTGTAATAGTATTGAAATGCCAAAGAAAAATTGTCTTTTGAAAGACACGGATCGCCCCAGGCGATGAGTGCCATCGCCCCAGGCGATGGGTGCCAGGCGAGGCATCGCCACGCACATCGACAGAGGCGATGGCTAGGCGAGCATGCGAGGAAGATCACCCCAGGCGATGATGACCAACGCCTGAGGCGATGGCAGCCACATGGAATTCGCTCCCGCACATCGACTGAAGCGACGCCGAGGGATGGCGTTGGCATGCACGCAGGGAAGATCGCCCGAGGCGATAGGCTGAACGCCTGAGGCGATGGGCTGGAACGCCTGAGGCGATGAGAAGTTCGTTTGAGGCGATGCAAAATTTGGACATGCTGAAGCTACCGCCTTAATTTTTGCTCTTGATCGCCTGAGGCGATCCACCGATCGCCTGAGGCGATCCGTGATTTTTGCTGACCGTTGGGTCACGGCGATGGTGATCGCCCGAGGCGATGTCCGAGGCGATCGAGGAGTGATTCAAGCCTTTTGTTTAGCAACGGCTAGTAGAAGCCTTGGAGGCCTTCTACACTATAAATATGGGTGTTTTGGATCATTTTGAAGTTAAGAAACAAGAGTATAAACTACAAGAAAGTTGTGTGCAATCAAAATTATTCTAGCATTGCAAACTTCATACATTTATATTGTATTGGAGTTTGTAATTTACTTCTTGTGTGTGATCTTTTGATTCTTCTTGTTGGCACACCGTGAAGGTGTGATTTGATTATTGTAAAGGTCCTCCAACACCGACGCAAGTTGGAAAATTGTATAAGTCGCCAATAAGTGAAGTTGGTGCAAGATTGTGGCTATCCTTGGAGCCCTTAAGGCCAAGAAGAAGTTGTTCTAGTGGATCCTCGGTTGGACGTTTTCTAGCCGGGAAGAGGAGACGTAGGCGATTCATCGCCGAAATTCTATAACAAATTCTTATCTTCTTTATTGCTTTATTTATATTTCACTTTTACATTTTTTTTTTATATTGTTTATTGTTGGATTGACAACTAGTCTTCCGCAGCGCAAACTCAATTTTTGCAAATTCATTTTAAAAGGCTAAAGTATCCAATGAACCTCATTCACCCCCCTCTTAGGTTCCAACAAGTGGTATCAGAGCCAAGGTCGCGTGTTCGATTTCCATGAGTTGCAGAGAGTGCAATTATTGGGGGAGGGATTGTTGGGGTTCAACAATTGCCTCTGCTTTGTGATCGGTCGAACACGTGGCGCTTGTGCCAGTGTATGGTTGAAAAGATTGATGTTGCGCCATTACCCTTAACTATAGTTATTCCTTTCGATGACAATGAGAAACTCCCTATCAAGTCCAAGGACACCTTCAATCTTAGGTGTTTTCTGTTTAACAAAATTTCTTGGAATCCTTTCACTTCCTGTTGGGTTAATGATCCGGGGAACCTCCTTTCTGCTTTCAATCCTAAAGACCACCCCTCATTACCCATTGATAGGATGACTAGTGCCCAAAGGCTTCATTTTCCTTTTTTGATTGAACCAAACCAAGATGAGACACCCATTCAACATCAATCTCCATCTACCTTTGATGACATGATGAATATTGGGGCGGATATTCCAGCTCCTGATAGTCATCAACCTTCCTCTTCTTTTGGATTCAATCAAGACGCCTTTGCTTTCTTTACTTCTAAATTCCAAAGCCTTCGTGAGGATATGAACTCTCAATTTCAATCCTTGAGAGTCGACATGAATTCTCAATTCCATTCCCTTCGAGATGATGTTGCGTCTCTTCGAGCTTACCAAGACTCCCCGAGAGAAGATTTGTCGTATTTACGACATGAAGTGGACGCTCTTCGTTCTCAGTTTTCCAGTACTCACATGGACGAGGATACTACTCACGGGAATGATGGTGATGGTGATGGTGGTATGTATTGAGTTGTCTTTGTTTTAGTGTCTTTTATATTTTTTGTAATTATTTGTAAGGATACAATGGTTTAAATGATGTTGGAATGAATTTATTGTGTATGTTAATGGATTTTAAGTTGTTGATTGGATTTTGAGTTGATTGTGTATTACTTGGATGAATTTATGGTTTATTCATTTTTAAAGGAAACTATGTCCAATTTTCTTAAAAATCCTTTACCTTTTTTATTCTCACAAAAAGGGGGAGAATGTATGTGTAAACTTGGTGTAAACTTGATTGATAAAATGCTATTTGCAACCTAATTGTTTTTACAACTTGTGACACATTTTGTAAAGGTGATAAAAATGCACATTGAAACATTGTTTATCATTGCATTCATTAAGGGGGAGTTTAAACTCTCTAAGCATTGCATTGTTATAAGTTTTATTTTCTTTCAAGTTTACCGGGTTTTGTGATCATCAAAAAGGGGGAGATTGTTGCGCCTTAAAACGCTACAACTCTCATTCCTCTATTTTAAATAAAATTATCGTTTTTGTTTTGATGATTACAAAACCTATACATTTTGTACTAATGGTTTTTATTGAGTTTGCAGCATAAATTATGATCAAATTTGAAGATTGTAATAGTATTGAAATGCCAAAGAAAAATTGTCTTTTGAAAGACACGGATCGCCCCAGGCGATGGGTGCCATCGCCCCAGGCGAGGCATCGCCACGCACATCGACAGAGACGATGGCTAGGCGAGCATGCGAGGAAGATCGCCCCAGGCGATGATGACCAACGCCTGAGGCGATGGCAGCCACAGGGACTTCGCTCCCGCACATCGACTGAAGCGACGCCGAGGGATGGCACGGGCATGCGCGCAGGGAAGATCGCCCGAGGCGATAGGCTGAACGCCTGAGGCGATGGGCTGGAACGCCTAAGGCGATGAGAAGTTCGTTTGAGGCGATGCAAAATTTGGACATGCTGAAGCTACGGCCTTAATTTTTGCTCTTGATCGCCTGAGGCGATCCACCGATCGCCTGAGGCGATCCGTGATTTTTGCTGACCGTTGGGGCACGGCGATGGTGATCGCCCGAGGCGATGTCCGAGGCGATCGAGGAGTGATTCAAGCCTTTTGTTTAGCAACGGCTAGTAGGAGCCTTGGAGGCCTTCTACACTATAAATATGGGTGTTTTGGATCATTTTGAAGTTAAGAAACAAGAGTATAAACTACAAGAAAGTTGTGTGCTGTGATATCCCTGAAATGATTAATTGCAATCTGGTGCATTAATTAAGTTTATATGATTAATTATGGTAGTAATTAATTATGTGTTGGAATTTTTATGTGGAAATGCTTAGTCACGTGTTAGAGTGACCCGGGATAGCATTTCAGGGTGCATGTTGGGTATGTTGGGAATTATGGTTGGAAGCATGATTTATTTGCCTTGGTTAGCAATTAATTAGAAATCATGTGTTTAATTGATATTTTGGTGCATTTGGTTTAATGCTTTGGAAAAAAATATCATGTTGGGGTGTTTTATACACCATGAATTGTGGATTGCTTTTTTAATTAACCAACCCTTATAACCCCCCACCTTTACCAACACCCACACTTTACCAAAATCAAACCCACAAACCCTTCCTCCTTCCATTTTCGAGCTCAAGCTTTGGGGTGAAGAGAAACCTTTCAAAAATCTTGATTTGTGGAGCTTGTTGGGTGATTTGAGGTCCCCAAGAGGTATGGATACCTCATGGTTAATTTTGTAAGGTTTTGTTTGAGTTTGGTATGATTTTGAATGGTTTTAAAATGGGTTTTTGTTGGGTTGTTGTGGGTTTGGTTATATGTTGGATTTATACTTGTTTTGAAGTATATTTTGGTGGTTTATGTTGCATTTGACGTTGTTGGTTTGTTGGGTTAAGTGTTGGTATGGATTGGAAGGTTTTTGGGAGCAAAAAATGGTGAAAATCGCATGTCTGTGCGAGGCGATCGATCGCCTGAAAAGAGGCGACCGATCGCCAAGGGACAGTAACATTTTTGCGGGTTAGGCGATCGATCGCCTAAAATGAGGCGACCGATCGCCGCCTGTGGAATTTTGGAAAATGGTTTCTTTTGTCAAATTTTTGGTATTTGGCTATTATTTGGCTTCTAATATGGGGTTGTGTGATTGTGTAGAACCATCCCAGGTAGCAACGCAACCGAGGAACTGAAGCCAGATCAATTCCACCTTTGGAAAGGTACGTAGTGGACGTACGGGCACCCCAACGGTACATGTATCTTATATACTCATTGTTTATGCATTGTGGATGCGAGTATATATGTGGTATTGCATTGTGGATGCAAATACATGTTATGCATGATGTTTATAGATGCATATGATTATTGGTGCACATCCCATGAGTCGTGGTCATCCCTTGATGATTTTAATGCTTGCCGCTATTTGTTTGGTTCCGCTAAATGTGAAGCGAGGGGTGGGAGCGCCGCATATCACATTTGAGCGTGGTTATCATATAGGGCGAGGAAAGGGTATTTGCCGCTCAATGAGAGGCGAGGGGTGGGAGTCCCGCATGTCCATTGAAGCGAGGTTATCCTATGCCGCCTATATGTAAATAAGCGAGGGGCATTAAAATACATTGTGATGGACAGACTAGGGATTGGTGATCAGTATTTGGTATTGATGAGCTGGTATATGTCATGACATGTTTAGACCATTTAAAAATAATCTATTGATTATACTCATGAGTTATGGTACAGGGACAACCAAACGGGAAGCGTTTGAAATGCATGGGGAAAACAGGAAGTGTTTTATTATGATTATGCATTTACGCTTTATCTTCATATTGTGTTGAATATGAATGATTATTATTGCTCATGTTTGGGGGTTGTCCTTGTAGGTACACGTTTGGCATGATTGAAGGGCTAGACGGGTTGAGATGGTGAGCTTGAGGATGCTTTTGTGAATTGAAGGACAAGATTATTTTGCCTAGTGTCTACTCTAGGAGTAGTGTAAAACTAGTTGATAACATTCATTTGATGGGGAATGTAATTAATCCATGTTTGGAAGTCCTTATTTTTGGCATGTAATGCTTAAGCTCATAAACTCAACACGTTATTCTCACTCTGATTATTTATTTAGCTCTATTATGCCTTGGTTCCGCATTTAAGGATTAGGGTCCTTACATGTGCAATCAAAATTATTCTAGCATTGCAAACTTCATACATTTATATTGTATTGGAGTTTGTAATTTACTTCTTGTGTGTGATCTTTTGAGTCTTCTTGTTGGTACACCGTGAAGGTGTGATTTGATTATTGTAAAGGTCCTCCAACACCGACGCAAGTTGGAAAATTGTATAAGTCGCCAATAAGTGAAGTTGGTGCAAGATTGTGGCTATCCTTGGAGCCCTTAAGGCCAAGAAGAAGTTGTTCTAGTGGATCCTCGGTTGGACGTTTTCTAGCCGGGAAGAGGAGACGTAGACGATTCATCGCCGAACTTCTATAACAAATTCTCATCTTCTTTATTGCTTTATTTATATTTCGCTTTTACATTTTTTTTTATATTGTTTATTGTTCGATTGACAACTAGTCTTCCGCAGCGCAAACTCAATTTTTGCAAATTCATTTTAAAAGGCTAAAGTAGCCAAGGAACCTCATTCACCCCCCTCTTAGGTTCCAACAATATGTTTAATGTTCCTTATAGGAAAAGAAGAAAATATTCTAAAAGAAAATTAGATCAAAAAGAAGATAGAAAAAATTAAGACAAAGAAAGTAAAATTGCTAGAAAATTAAACAAAAGAAAACATGTTAAACGTTATAAATGTGGTAGAGAAGGATATTATGCCTCTGATTGCAAAGTAAAAAAAAGATTCATAATCTAGATATCAGTGACTAAATCAAAGATAATTTGTGTAAATTATTTTTAAATTCTGACCCTGATTCTGTCAATTTATCTTCAAAAAGCACAGAAACTTCAGATATTGAACTATTAGATAATGAATCTCTACAATCTGTATCAGATTGTTGTGAACCTTGTATTAAAGGAAAATCTTGTATAACAAATGATAATGATGAATTTTATGAACTTTTCTCTCAATTTCAAGACCTTAATATAAATGTCTTGACAAATGATAATATTCTAGAATTTTTTAAAATGATTAAAAATCCAGAATTACGATCAAAACTTATTGATCAGATGGAACATATTTCATCCACTTCTAATCATTCTCAGCAAACTAATATAATTAGTTCTGATGAACCTTTTTCTATGACTGAAGTTTATAAGCTTATAAAAGATAGGCAGACTTCTCCTCATCCTACATCCTTACAAGATTTATTAATAGAAATTGATAACCTCAAAGATGAAATTCAGCTTCTTAGAAAAAATATCAATCCCTTGATACCCGAATTTCTAGACTAGAAAATAATTCTAGGTCTCACTCCGTTTCTTCTTCTTCCATTCCACAATCTCCTATGAAATATACTTTCAATAAAACTGAAAGTGGTGCAGATTTTAATGTTATACAAGAGGGATTAATTCCTACTAGATATTTTTAAAAAACTACTCATAGTTTGTCTCATGTAGGAGGTAATAAATTGGACATTCAATTTAAACTCCCCAAGGCTTTTATATGCATTGATAAAAAATGTATTCAAACTAGCTTTTTACTAGCCAAAGACATATCTAATCAAGTTATACTTGGTTCTGCTTTTACAACTCAACTTTATCCTTTTACCAAGGTTGATAATAATGGAATTATAGGAACTTTTCAAGGTCATCCAATCTTTTTAAAATTTATAACTACACCAGTTTCACGAATTTTGCATACTATGCATGAACATATAACTTGAAAAGCTAATCAGTTATAATTTTTGAAAAATGAAATCAATTTTATAACAATTGATGATAAATTAAAAAAATCCTAAATTAAAGGAAAAAAATTCAATTTATTACTCATCAATTTTCAATAGAAATATGCAGTGATCATCCAAATGCCTTTTGTAAATAGAAAGAAACATATTGTTTCTCTTCCCTATGAGGAAGATTTTAATGACCTTGTAAAATGAACTCTGAATATTTAGAAATATGAAAGAAAATAAACATAGTGAATTGAAAGAGGTGTTCCAAGATTAGTTATAAATTATAAACATCTTAATAAAGTTTTAAAATGGATTAAGCATCCTATTCCTAATACAAAAGATTTACCTTTCATTTAAGTCCATATGAAATATAAATTACGAATTACCCTCATCTTCTTCGTTTTCCCAATGTCAAAATCATCCCTCATTTTCACCGCGCATGTTGATTTCGGTGTCATCGTGCCTCTTCTTCTTCAACGCTCAAAAACTTTCCGGCCATTTCTCCACCATTTCATCGAAATCATTCAAAGATTCCTCTAAGTTTTCAGCAATTTCATCAAAATCATAGAAGTATTCTACTATATTTTGTCAATAATTTCATATAATCATCTTCTTCGGGAAAACCTAATAATATGACTCTCAAATCAAAGAAGATTCCTCAAACCAAACCTCAACAAGCAACAAAGAAAATAAAAAAATGTTCTCCAAATCCAGTAATCATTAAACTAGGGCTTTCATGTATTAAACTAAGTGATTGTGTCTATAATGCCTCAGTAATGTGGAATGCTACATTTACACCGCATTAGCAAATTGAAACCATGGGACCATATATCAATGTTTTAGGTTAAAGAAGCCTGAGTCCCAGTGCATGTAATATAAATGCATCGATAGACTCATATGTTGTATGTATATACATGCACTAACTTATTAAAATCTTAGTATGTTGCATCTGTAGCATGTATCTATTTTTTTAGGTTAAAGAAGCCTGATTCTATCGGTGCATGTAATATACATGCATCGATAGACTCAGATGGTGCTTGTATATTACATGCACCAACTTATTAAAATCTTAATATGTTACATTTATACCGAATGAAAAAATTGAAACCATTGGAGCATGTATCAATTTTTAGCTTAAATAAGCATGAGTCTGTTGGTGCATGTAATATATGTAAGGCACCATTGCTAATTAGTTATGATTAATCCGTATTATCGATGATTATACAAACCTAGATTATTAATTAGTCAAGAATTTGGATACTTTATTTGGAATGGAAGGAAATAATAAGTTAGTGGAATTTTGAGAAACATTCGGATGATTAAAATATAGATCACGAATTATTGTGTTCCGGAATACGACATATATATGTAGATATCTTGGACACAAACAACCAAAAAAACAATATACTATATACAAACAAAGTATATATAAACAAAAGAATTGTGGTGCAATAGACCACACTCACACAATCCAAAAATCTTCCCTCTTGAATATAAAACCATCGACTATTGCATATTCTCCATCTTCCTATTCTCTCTTGCTCTTATTCCTTTCCCTCTCTTCACTCCTTATTGTTTCTCCTTCAAATCATTCATGCAACAAAGATTTTGCGAAGGAAACAAGGTATAAAACTGAAATTGCTAAAGAAATTGGGAGGAAGAACAATATATACTGATTTCAGCATCCTTTGAAGAAAAATCGGAAAGTGCAGCAAAACAGCAAGATTTGGATGATTCTAGTTGGTTCTAAGCTTCACATCTCGACCACTGGAAGGTATATAGATATAATTTAAGTTTATGAACTTGAATTGGTCAGATTATTAGAGTTGCATTCGAATTTAAGTTTGAATTCTTGCTGTCAAAATGTAATCTGCAGATTTCAGTTTTATGTGGTCTGGTATTTCGAGATTTTAGCATAGTTGTGCTTCGACTTTGAAGATGGTGAATCTAATGAACTTTGTAGTAGTTTGTGTTAGCTTTAAGTGGCCACCAAAATCAGCTAATTTGGAGTTAAGATGAAAAAGTTGGTCATTTTACCAAAATGTGTAAAATCTGGAAATTCAGTACATGCGAGTTTCATGCATTGTGTTCTTCATATTTATTGGAACATTGGATGTCGATATTCAAGTAAAAGTTGTAGATCTTTATGTTTTGTCCAATTTAAAAAAAAAATTGGAGTTAAATTGGAGTCAAAATGAATGAGTTATGATGTTTTACCACAAGGAGCAAAATATGGAACATGCATCTAGGCGGGTTGCACATGTAGTGTGTTATTTGTAAATTTGGGCAAAATATGCTACAATTTTGACCTTGGTGTCTGGATGAATTGTAAAACTTTGAGTTATCTTGCATTAGAAACTGGCCTCAAATCATTTGGGCATCATACGAATTTACTATGATTTTTCTACCAAAATGGGTCAAGCTGTAAAAGAGTGAGTTGTCCTGTTTTTCCAGCAAATCGTTCTTGGCCATTTTACCTAGGCTAAATGAACGAATTTGAAGATGAGCTGAACTGATGAGATGTTCATTTTTTGAGTTAGCTTTAAAGTAAATTGGATCCATGTGATTTTATCACGTATCAGACAAGTTATGAGCCGATCTATACGGTTGTACATGCTGACATTTAGTGAGTTGGTTTTGGGTCTACGTTTGAGTATTATTTTGATAAGTTTAAGACTGGTATGTGACATTATGTTGTATTTGGAACTGTTCTGATCAGGTTTAGTAATTCCGAGGCCGACTTGAGGAACACTCGTTAGATTTAGCATTTGTCGGAGGTACGTAGAAATAAGTTTTATCATGACGTCTGACGAAGATTCGTAATGATGCTATTGTATGCTTTTACATGTCATTAATTTTATATGATTTAATTGTCACTATGTGATTCTTATGTGACTATATCACATATTGAGATACATTGTAGTATATGATGTGTGAATATATGTATTGATTTTCACATGAGGTTGCATGACATATTGAGTTGCATATGTCATATGATACATAAACGATTTATGGGCATATCATATTGATCTATCCACTTCTTTGATATCCTAGATGATGTTTGAGTTGATTTACTCTGAGTGTCAGGGAGGACGAGCACGACGATGGTAGGCAGTGCAGGTAGCGACTGTAGTCATGCGCGTTGCTACCTGTTGCGCCTTAAAACGCTACAACTCTCATTCCTCTATTTTAAATAAAATTATCGATTTTTGTTTTGATGATTACAAAACCTATGCATTTTTTACTAATGGTTTTTATTGAGTATGCAGCATAAATTATGATCAAATTTGAAGATTGTAATTGTATTGAAATGCCAAAGAAAATTTGTCTTTTGGAAGACACGGATCGCCCCAGGCGATGAGTGACAGGCGAGGATCGCCACGCCCATCGACAGAGGCGATGGCCAGGCGAGCATGCGAGGAAGATCGCCCCAGGTGATGGTGACCAACGCCTGAGGCGATGGCAACCATTTGGCACTTCGCCCCGCACATCGACAGAGGCGACGCCGAGGCAATGCGCGGGCATACGCGCGGGGAGTTCGCCCGAGGCGATGGCACGAACGCCTGAGGCGATGGGCTGGAACGCTTGAGGCGATGTGGAGTTCGTTTGAGGCGATGCAAAATTTGGACATGCTGAAGCTACGGCCTTAATTTTTGCTCTTGATCGCCTGAGGCGATCCGTGATTTTTGCTGACCGTTGGGGCGCGGCGATGGTGATCGCCCGAGGCGGTGTCCGAGGCGATCGAGGAGTGATTTCAGCCTTATGAGTAGCAACGGCTAGTAGGAGCCTTGGAGGCTTTCTACACTATAAATATGGGTGTTTTGGATCATTTTGAAGTCAAGAAACAAGAGTATAAACTACAAGAAAGTTGTGTGCAATCAAAATCATTCTAGCATTGCAAACTTCATACATTTATATTGTATTGGAGTTTGTAATTTACTTCTTGTGTGTGATCTTTTGATTCTTCTTGTTGGTACACCGTGAAGGTGTGATTTGATTATTGTAAAGGTCCTCCAACACCGACGCAAGTTGGAAAATTGTATAAGTCGCCAATAAGTGAAGTTGGTGCAAGATTGTGGCTATCCTTGGAGCCCTTAAGGCCAAGAAGAAGTTGTTCAGTGGATCCTCGGTTGGACGTTTTCTAGCCGGGAAGAGGAGACGTAGGCGATTCATCGCCAAACTTCTATAACAAATTCTCGTCTTCTTTATCGCTTTTATTTATATTACGCATTTACATTATTTTATTATTTTGTTTATTGTTCGATTGACAACTAGTCTTCCGCAGCGCAAACTCATTTTTTGCAAATTCATTTTAAAAGGCTAAAGTAGCCAAGGAACCTCATTCACCCCCCTCTTAGGTTCCAACACTACCAGACCTAGACACGATGGATGACGAGTACAACATAGGATGATTCTCCTAGCGCAAAGTGTGTGTGATGTCACCCTCTGCTCAACCTGATATGTGACACTACCTTCCTTTGGACTCCGATATTTGTATCTTGAGATTCGATTCTTTATACCCATTCATACATCACTTTCCTACATGGTATACATTACATGATACTTTGTCATTCTTGACGTGGTCTATTTATTTCTCATACTGGATTATGACCCTCGTAGTGGGGCTGTCATGTCTTTTGTTGTTCGGGCATGACAAGTGTTATAGGTAGATAGATGTTGGATGCTCGTGAGGAAGCATCTTAGAATACCAGAGCTCAGCAAGATCGATCTCGGGTTTGGTATGTTGAGTCTGAGTCCCAATAAATGTTAGAGTACTTTTCATTTATATTTTAACTTACCGGGGTATGCCCCGAGTATCTGTATTTTAAGTATTCTATTACTGGTTGATTATATGTTTGATGTTTATGTGATGAGCAACATGTTGAATTGGAAACGGGAATTACATATTTTTAGTATCATTATACATATCGCCTAAAATCGAAAAAAATTTAGGGCCATTTGACAGGACATTTGAAATAAATCTTCCACTGTTTACGTAAATTAATCATTATGTGTTAATTGAACACCACATTAGGCTCGGGCCCTAACATTTGGTATCAGAGCATAATCTGGGATATGCTCGCATTAGAGTTAGGACACCAGTCTAGTCACAAATAAAATTGTTTTGCATGTAACTGACTACGTGTTTTTATATGCTCTTGCCTGCTATGATTACATGTTAAATAATGAGATTTTAGACATATAATGGATTACTAAACAGGGATGGCTAGATGTTATATCTCTGAGTATTTTAATATGCTGAGTTGCATAGGATCTAGAGAATTTGAATGCTGAGTTGCATATAATCTAGAGAATTTTGGAAATTTTATCTGTTAGCACTGACAGTTGTTGATAGGGTGATGATGTAGAGTACGTGATGATAACATATACGACTTGAGATTTATATTTGATGTTTTGATATTAAGATGGACAATTAGTGTTTGGACATGTAGCAGTGATATGGACTTTAATTAACCATCTATCGTACATGTAGGCACTGTAAACTGTTAATTGAATTATAACTTAGTGATAATGCATCCATTATTGTGAATTTTATTTATCACTTTGGGACTTAATCCTTGTAACTATTTAATAAGTGTGTTGTTGATTGACATCGGGAATTTGAGTCCGAATGACTAGGGTAATACGTATGAGTTTTCGTCAAAATCTGTGCACGTCGAGATGATAATTTAGAACTTGAGGATATTGAAATTAGTGATATTTCAATTGAAGAATAGAGTATAGTTGTTGTAAGAAACAACAAGTAATGGTTTAAATGAGGACTTGGATTTGGGGACTGTCGTAATTCAGTTCCAGTTTATGTATCCGAACTATGAATAAAAAACTACAATATGAACTCTTTTAGATGAGAGTATCTAGAGTAATGGTAGTGATAGAAGACGAGTTTTCCTTCTTTTGACACGAGAAAATATGTTTACGAGAAAGCCATGTTGATTACATGAAAAATGCTAACCGATTATCGTAGACTTGAGAAATGAAAGTATTTGTTTAATCTCGATAGCTATTCACTAGCGAAGAGATAGAAATAGAAATGTTTCGACTGAAAGATAAAACACCGATGTGATGCGGAGTAGCTAGGAGTGGATTAAATGTTAATGAAGTGACTATCATTCGGAATAATCCAAGTAGACCTAGAAAAGTTTCAGAAGTATCACTCCATTTCATCCAGCTCTAGTAATTCTAGATGTGCTAAAAGATTATAGGACACCAGATCTTTTCGAGGTCACTGTGGATGTAAATATCTACTAATCCATGTGCAAGAATAAGAGGAACTGATATCGATTGTGACCAGTCAAAGCATGTCTGTTACGTGCATAGGAACTGATGCAGTTATAATAACAAATAGCTTGAGCTAGAGGTAGATATCAGAGTGATTATTCTTTTCGGCCACTCAGTTACAACAGCAGTTAATTACCTGCAGATCAGAGGAAATACCTGACAGTTTTTTTTAGTTTTCCATCAGGCCATAGAGTATACCTTGCTAGATGATAAGGTTGGAAATGCTCCAGTACTGGTGATCAAAGATACATGTCATGTATATGATCACACTGCACAAGTTTTATTGAGACAAAAGCATTGTTTTCATACATTGCATCAACCGTGCATTGGTAATGGTGATTTTGGAAAATACACCAGCCGTGATGATTATAGAATCCATACTTGTAATAGTGAACTGTGTATTACAGTATGATGATAGTATTGTGGATTTGAAGTTATTGGTATTACCGAGATATGATTTTATTGTATCTAGGGCATAGATACTCTGATAAGTTTCGAAACATTAGAGATGATTTATTCATGGTGTAGTGAATTTTCGACTGTGATGTGGCTCCAAATGAAATATTTATAGCCACGAATGACAAGTTAAGATATGATAGTATAAGCTATGAAAATATTGTGGTTGCGATATTTGGAAAATGAAGGATATTTGATAATAAGCAGTTAATGCTGATCAGGAAGAGTCTAGAAAACATACCAAGATTTTCCTGAGGAAATAATAGAACCTCCACTAGAGAAGGAAATTGATTCTAGCTGTTCGTTGATGCCAATGAATAGATTTGAGATCGAAAGCACTGTACGGGATGGCATCAGCTGGGTTGACAAATTTAGAAGAATAGTTATAGAACATCCTTGATATGGGTACATATGTCTGAGTATCTCACCTTGGGAAAAATATCAGTGTTGTTCGTGAATATGAAAGATGGTATTATGAATATGTATATTGACTAAAGGCAGTTGAACTGGGCTAATGTCAAGAATAAATACCCACAGCCTAAGATCAAGAAGTATTTGATCAGTTGTAAGGAACTTCGATGTATAAGAATAATGATTTTAAATCTGGTTACCATCAATTTGATACAAAAGGAAAAATGTTCTCTAGGTTAGTCAAACTAGATATAGGCATTTTGAATGGCGTGGGGTCTGATAACTATATCAGTAAAATTTATGAATTTGATGAATAGCGTATTCCATAACTTTTGGGCGAAATTATCATAATATTCATCAGTGGTATACTAGTGTACTCGAGATACGAAGTTTTATGAGTTTGGCCAGCTATTACAGGATGTTATGGAAGGATATTCTAGGATAGCTTGATCTATTAACCAGTTGACCAAAAAGAAATTTGAGTTTCGTTTGGTTAGATGAATGTGAAAGCAGTTTTCATAAACTGAACTACAACCCCAGTGTTGATTTTTTATACTGGTTCAAGGGGATATATAGTTTGTGCAAATAAGTTGGTCAAAGATTGGAGATATGTTCTAATGCATCATGAAGAGATGATTGCATATGCTTTGAGATAGTTGAAACTAAAAGAATCATGATATACTGTTCATGAATTCGTGCTTGTAGCCATTAATTTGCCTTGAAGATGTGGCAATGTTATCTGTCTGGCGAACAACTCATGATATACTCTGATTTTAGGAGTTCAAAATATCTATTTTTCAGTCAGAATTGAACATGACATAGAGACTCTGATAGTCAATATTGATCAAGAAAAATGAAACGAGTAGCAAATGCACTAAACCGAAAAGTGCAAGGTGCAATGGTAGCATCAATGTATGCTTCGCAGTTTGAATCACCTCTGATTTAGAAGATAGGAAAGACTCAAAGGGTAGACCCATATAGATATTGATTGAAGAAATTGGTTCTGTCTCAACCAACTAGATTTTAGTACGTCATTTAGTGGTGGGTTGCGAATGAACAATCAGTAAATAGCAACGAATCCTAACGATTCGAAAGAAGTATTACTGTAGAAAGCACATTATAGATGTGTGTTATTCTGGGAATGATGAGATTTTTTATTCTTGTGATTCTATTTCTGATGGGATGGTACGAAGAAAGAAATTTCAGAATTTTGTGGCAAATTATTTGACATGTCAGCAGGTCAAGACAAGACCTAATGGAATACTACAGAATTTTGTAAGCGCCACAACGAATTTGAGAAATTTCTAGCTTTGCGTTTTACAACTCAATTGCTTAGATCTAACAGAGATTGTGAAATAAGTTGAACCTGAGTTGATTGACTATTTAATACAAGATATTTATTTCATATGATTATCTGTATGACTATGAGAAAACGACATGTTTAAGATATGGATAATGATGTATAGTTACAGTGAGTTTCTGTAAAAAAATTATCTGATAGAGATCTAGCATAATATCTGAATTCAAAAACTGTTTTCAGAATGTCATGGTACTAAGTTAGCAACGAGTATTACTTATCATACCTAGACCGATGGACAAACTGAGAGAATTATCCAGACTTTGGAAGTTATTTCCCGATTAATAGTGATGAATTCAGTGAGAATTGACAGAAATCACTATTTAGAATTTTCCTACTATTTAAAGTTTTAGGCAACTATCAGGTGGCATCAATTGAGTTTTTGTAGAGCCAGAATTGCTGAGCGCTGATATGCTGAGATGAAATTGATAAAGAATATTTAGCACAACTTGAAATTGTTGAGGAAATGCCGGGAACGATAAGTTTTTGGCGAAAATGAATGAATTTGGCTTAAAGTAAGCAGGTTTACTATGCCAACAAGAGAAATATATCGTTAGAATTTCAAGTTGAGAATCAGGTAAATCTGAAGATATTACCTTTACGATGATCGATACGACTCGTTCGGTGAGGTATGATGTTGCCTCGATATTTTGAACCTTGTGGAGTCATAGAGAAGCTTGGTTCAGTGGTATATCATTGACACTACCACAATAGTTTTCACTGATACATGATGATTCTTATGTGTCTATGAATGTGATTGAAACATCACATATGATTTAAATTTTTGAGTTATACCCAGTTTTGCGATTCGAAGATGAAATCATTTTAGGAGGGGAAGAAGTGTAAGGACCCGTTGCTAATTAATTATGATTTAGCGGCATAGAATAACCTCGCCTAAATGCAACTGCGGCATGGACCGTCGCTTCAACATTTAGCGGCAAATATTCTTTCCTCGCTACCTCGCTTCGACATACCAGCGGCATCTAATAACCTTGCTTAAATGCGAATTACCAGCGCTTCAAAATTTAGCGGCAAATATTCTTTCCTCGCTATGGTATGGCAGCGGCGCCCAAACTCCCCGTTTTGACAGTATCAGTGGCAAGTGTTATACCATCACTATGAGTGTATTTTAATGCACCTTGCTTCGCCATATCAGCGGCATAGAATAACCTCGCTATAATGAGACATGCGGGATTTACCATCACTTCAACATTTAGCGGCAAATAGTCATTCCTTGCTATAATACGACAGCGGCAAAGCATTAAAATCATCACTCAAATACATATGCAACCACCACGCATAATCCCATATACGACCCTGCAATCATAATGGTCAGCAACAACAACTATACGTGTTATGCACCAAATATCCAATATATGCAATCACAAGGCATAATCCCACATATCCACATGCCACCATAATGCATACACAAATATTCACATGCAATCACAATGCATGACTAAACGTCCACATGCAACCATAATGCATGACCAATTCATAAAATGTGTTTTACCATCCCATGTTCGTACGTCTCGCTACGTGCCCAAGTTCCAAGATGTGGAAACGCCATAGGACTTCATCCCCTGGGTTGTGTCGCCACCTGAAGGCTCTTTACAAATACAAAATCCCATAATAGTATCACATATTGTTAGTTCCGAATTTTGAGATATGACAAAATAGACCGGATCGATTTGTATCAGATAAGAGTCAACAAGGATGTCAAACAGTCCAAATCGAAGTAACCAGGTCAAGGTCAACAAAAGTCTATTCAGACCCGATAGATGGAATAGGATCGATGGCATCAGATAAGTTCAGATCAGACCTATGCAGATCAAAAGAGAGTCAACCAGATCAAGAGCAGACCAAATCAGATCAAAGTGATAATGTAAAAAACGCCAACCAGTCCGAAGTATTAACGGCTATTTATTGAGCATTTAATGTTGCAATTAATGATGAAATAGACCGTAAGGCTGAAGTTACCTTAAGTGGTAAAGAGACAAAGCAGACCTTCTCTGAAAAAGCAGAACAGAGGAAGACGATTATGGCAAAATACAGACTGCTCAGAAGTTGACCAAAGTAAAGTTGCACAGAAGAGGAAATAGTGTCGTTGGCAACTTCACCTATATAAAGGATGCAACTTCATTGCTCTAGAGACTAATGCTGACCAACTAATCTTGAAAGAGTAATTCTTTATCAAAGCCAAGTCTCAAGAGAAAGCCCACGCTCACAAGCTCACATATTTACTCTTAGAGCAAGAACTGCAGATTGAAAGAGTTTTCTTATCAATCTGCTAATAGTTTTGTATAGCACCACTTATTGTATATCCGATCAATTAAAGGATCAATTGTGCTAGAGTATTTCACTCTATCTTTTGTAATTGAGCTAGATAGAAGAGTGAAAATCAAGCTGTAACTGTCAGACAGATTGTGTCTGTACAGATTGTGAGGCTAGGAGTTTCAGACTGGTAGTGTAGTAAATCCAGCTGAACCGGGGTAGTACAAATTGTTGAATTATTCAAAGTCTTCTAGTGGATCCTTCCTTAATTGGGAGAAGGGGAGACGTAGAAGGATTTGCCTTCAAACTTCCAGAAACATATTGTGTCTACTTTCTTTCTGCACCTGTCTGTTTTCATTAAGCCATCTGACCAGTCTGACTAAGCCAAGAACAGACCGATTTCCGCACTTACAACTTAGTGGTATGTTCTGCCAAGCTTCCGGTTAAGAATCAGATTTCAGTCCTTAAACATATTGAAATCAACGAGAAAGTATTTTTTGGAGAAGTGTTCATTCACCCACCCACCCCTCTAAACACTTCCATCCGATCGTAACAAGTGGATGATGACTGGAGAATCAGAATGCAAGCTCACCTTACAGCACAAGACGATGACATGTGGTACGCCATAACAGACGGACCAATGAAGATCTTAAAGGTGAATCCTGCATTGGGAGGATCAAGTAGAGAGCCTCAAATGATTGAAAAGGAGAGGTCCACTTGGAGTAACTAACAGAGAAAGAAAGCTAACCTGGACAACGTAGCCAAAGACATCTTGTTCAAAACCTTGGACAAGAACATGTTCAGCAAAATTAAGATGTGATCTACTGCCAAAAAGATTTGGGAGAAGATAGCACAACTCTGTGAAGGCAATGACCCGACGAAGGAAAATAAGCTCATTGTTGCTGTGCAAAAATTTGAGAGCATAAAGATGAAGATTGGAGAAACGCTGAATGAGTTCGATGAAAGAGTCACTAGCATCATCGGTGAACTAAATGGTCTGGGAAGGACTATTCCAATAGAGAGATCGCCCTGAAGGTGATGAGAGCATTGCCAAAGGAATGGGATGTCGAGACAATCGCCATGAGAGAGTCTAAAGATCTGAACAAAATTGAACTCCATGATCTGCTCGCTGATCTTAAGGCGTATGAGTTTGAGCTAAGTACCAGAAGTGAAGCAGAGCCATCCACTTCTCAGCCAACCAAAGCACTGGCAGCCATTCCAGGTCAGACCATCTCATCAACAGACCGATCTGTTGAACAGATAAGCAACGATGCAATGTCCTTATTTGTTAAGAAATTTAGCAAATTTATGTCGAAGAATAAGAAGAACTTTAAACCCTCTTATCAATATAAATCTAGAAAGGACGATGCTGTTAATGATCAGGCTTGCTACAATTGTGGCAAGACCGGACATTTTATTGCAGATTGCACCAGACCTAAGAAAGATGAAAGAGCAGAACGACACCGTGATGACAGAAAGAAGAAGCACCACAAAGATAGAAAAAGTCATCATGGTAAATCTCAGAAGGTGCTGGTGGCAGAGGAGAGCAACAGTAAATGGGCTCAGACTGACTCAGAGTCAGAGAGCTCAGACTATTCCTCGAGTGAAAGTGAAGATGAAGTTAAATGCATAATGGCAGACGAATAGATAAGTCAGATTGATGAGGTATTTGACTTTGACTCTAATGAATTTACACGTCAGAAACTAGTGTCTGCACTGCAAGACATGGCTCATGAGTATAAAATCTTGGCTGAAGCATTCGAGAAGAATAAGGTTGAAACCAGAGATCGAATAGACCAGCATAATGAACAAAGCTGTTCAAAGCAAGGTGAATGCAATAATCTGCAGATCGAGCTAGATAAGCTGAAAATCTCTTATGAACAGCTCCACGAAGAAAATTTGAGAATTAGAACAGAAAATGCTAAGCTTTCTCACGTTTTCAAGACGTGGACAAAGTCAGAACCTCTTTGGAGAAAATGCAAGAGGTGCAAAGAAGTGTCGGTGATATCACTGGCATAGGATTTGGCGCCAAGGACAGCACCAAAGAGGAACCAGAATTGTTGCTGGAAAAGAACAAGATCAAACAGATGAAATTTGTTAGATCCAGCACAACATATGAAGCTGATGTGCCTAAAATCCAAACAGGAATCTACTTCAATGATAGAAGTATGAGGAGGGTTTTGGGTATGTTGACCAGCCAAAGAAAAAGCACAAGCAAGATTTGTGTCCGTCAGAGCGAATCCGAAAGTGCTTAATCCAAGGCAAGGAAAACCACCCAACTACCACAACTCACAACCTATTCAGAGAAGATATAGATTGCCTGATAAAAAGCAAAGGCCTCCAGCTTACACACACTATCACACACAACACCGGACCAGACCAACACGTATTACACCTGACACACACAAGCCTTTAAAGCTAATAAGGGTGTGGGTTCCCAAAGGGCTAATCCATTCCGGACCCAAGTAGGATTGGGTACCAAATGTAATTTTATTTTGACAACAGGTACAGAAGAAGCAAGTTTCAGACTGGTACTTGGACAGTGGATGCTCCAGACACATGACTGGATACATTGAACTGATGTCTGAAATTATTCAATGCGCCGGTCTGAAGATCAATTTTGGTGACAACTCAAAGGGTAAGACCGTGGGCAAGGGTAAGATTGTCCATGGTAACATTATTATTAATGATGTGCTATTAGTTGAGAATCTTTGCTATAATTTAATCAGCATTAGTCAGTTGTGTGACAATGGTTGTAGAATTTCACAAACACACGTGCACAGTCAAATCATCAGATGATAGAATCTTGCTTGTAGGAATCAGGAATGGCAATACTTATAAGATTAATTGGGATCATGCTCAACCTGATAGTCCTACTTGTTTCATCGTGAATAATGATAATAAACATTGGACAACACATGGAATCCCGGATGAGGATGATGCCATCCAGGGAGTGTCAATTACATTCATAGCATTTACTTTCAGTAAATTATAAATTGCGTATATATGGTTATTGGTTTATGGTATTGGTATGCTCACCCCGTGTGGGGGCTAACAGGTGCAATGGTAGCTCTGGAGCTGGGATCAAGCTGTTGATGGCTTAGGATGCTTCCAGGATCAAGGCACCAGAGCTCATGTGGAGCAGGGTATTTTATACATTTGTACACACATATTTATTTGGTGCTCGTATGTGAGCCGATGTTATGTGTACACGGGTTGTATAAAAAGGCATAGGCCTTTCTCTTTTCACTTATGGCATGCAATTAACTTAGGAATTGCTAGATGAATTGAGAATGCATTAGTGTATCACATATGTGCATAGCATGTTAAATGGCTTGGTTGGGAAAATGGATGTGGCATGTAATAAAATAAAGGAAGAAATTTTATTACGGGTATATGATGCTAGGTTAGCACATGGTTATTTCCCACGCTAGGTGATTATATGCACATGTATGACGGGTTAATACACTAATTGCGGGTTAAGGGCACGGGGGTCCTTACAAGCTTTGTGACGAAATATCAATTGTGCTCGTTTCAGTTGCCCAAGCCTCTTATGGTCTCGACACCCACGGGAATGAACGTTCCTACTGCTATAATTTATATGATTTTTGTATTTCTTATGAGGGTAATGATATTAGGGCAGATTTGATAGTTCTGGAGATGGTTGATTTTGATTTATTGTGGGGATAGATGTCTTAAACAGATATTGGGCTACTATTGACTGTTATCAGCGTCTTGTGGAGTTTCATTCTGAAGAGTGTAATAGGTGGACGTTCTATGGTCAAGGTTCTAAGCCCCGGATTCCTTTTTATCTGCAATAAGGATGTCTAAATTGTTGAATCAAGGGCGTGAGGGATATCTTATCTACATCATGGATGTCTCAGACCAGAGATTAGTAGGAGTACTGATATACCAGTGGTAGCAGAGTTTGTTGATGTGTTTCATGAGATAATTTCGGCTTTTCCTCCGGTACGAGAAGTGGAGTTTGGGATCGAATTAGTGCTAGGTCCCCAATTTCTCGGGCCCCATACTGAATGGCACAAACAGAACTTAGAGAACTGAAAGCTCAATTGCAAGAATTGATTGACCAAGGCTATATACGTCCTAGAGTCTCACCTTGGGGAGCTCCAGTATTATTTGTAAAGAAGAATGATGGTTCAATGCGACTGTGTATCGATTATCGGCAACATAATAAGGTAACGGTGAAGAATAAGTATCCTCTTCCCCGTATTGATGACATGTTTGATCAGTTGCAGGGGACTTCTGTTTACTCAAAGATCGATTTAAGATCGGTATATCATTAGATCCGAGTAAGAGACAAGGATATACAGAAGAATGCATTCTGAACGATATATGGGCACTATGAATTCTTGGTTATGCCTTTCGGATTGACTAACGCACCTGCTATTTTTATGGACCTGATGAATTGTATATTTCAACCCTTTCTGGACCAATTTGTGATTGTGTTCATTGACGACATCCTAGTATATTCCAAGAATAAGGTGGATCATGAGTTACATATAAGGACGGTTGGTAGCGTTTATCGTGTACGCCCAAATTAACCCCACTCAATCCTCAAGATTGATAACAATAACGTAATAGTGTGAGTAGGGATCGATCCCAAGATGAGGTGTGATTTCTTGTGTTAATGAAAATCAAAAGCAAAACAATTAAAAGATGGGGTTGTGAGTGAAATATACTAATTAAATCTAAAACTAAAAATTAAACTAATGAAAGTGATTCTTCGTATCGGTCGACTCTACCTTGGATATTATCATCTATTTCATTGATTCACAAAATACTCAATTTTATTTGAATATTCATCAATTGGAAATCTAATTCCTCCCTCACCTTATTCATAGTCAATTAGTCCAAGCTTTCAAATTTAACTTTCGTCAATCATTCAATCTCTAAATGCATATTCAAGACTAAAATCATGACACCATTCAAAACTAGTGAGTGGTGATCTAAACAACATAAACACGAGCGGTTTATATAAATTTAGTCAATTGTTTTCCCTAAGAATTTAATAGAACCAACAGCAGGCAATTATCAATCTTAGTTGCTTAATAAATTCGATTAATCAAACAAGTATCAAATTTAGCATTAGATTATATGCAAATTATTAGATTGTCAATCTAATAAACAAACACCAATCATATCAATAAAATCAGAAAAACAATGATATTCAATAAAATCGATAAATAAAAGCGTAGGAATCTCCCCAGGATAAATAAATCTAAGGTATTTCTCTTCCTCAACCAAGAATTAAAACTACCTACACATATTTAAAGCAAAACAATAAACAAAGATAAAGAGGAGGAAAACTAATCCAATCTCCGCTCCGCCGAGCTCGTCAATCCCGTCTTCGCTTCGATCTTCAAAGCGTTCTTCACCAAAAGTTTAAAGAGAAAACTATTCTAATCTCTAAAATCTAATATTATGTCTGAAATTCTTTCCTAGGAGGCTGATAAAATCGAGCATATATGGTTAGGAGGCTTGGACTAGGTTACAGTCCATGTAGAGGGAAAGAAATCAAGAATCATAACTTTCCAAAAATCTGTTGGTATAATTACGCCTCATAATGGCGTAATTACGCCTGATGACGTGTTCAATTTCTGCCTTCCAGCGTAGATTGCATTTTTACGCCTGCTTTGCTGTAGCATTGGCGTATTTATGCCTCAGAATGGAATAATTACGCATGACTTCCATTTTTCTGGCGATTTTTGTATTTTGGCCATAACTTTCTCATACGAACTCCCAATTCTACGAATCAGTTGTCCACACGAAGATAACTGAAAGTTCTACAACCTTATGTTGACCACATTCCCAAAACTTGGCTCGAATATATATAAGTTTGAGGAGAAAGGAGCAACACGTGTCTTAGATTCCGGTTTTTCCTCCTTCGACTTTATTCCCTCTTTCATCATTTTAGCTTGATTTCTTCACCTTTTCCTACATTTACACAAATATATGATTAGGTAGCATATGCATCAATTTATCCATCAAAATATACCAAATCGTAGATAATTAAGCGCAATAGATGTGTCTATTTCTAGTCACATCAAATACCCCCATACTTAAACTTTACTCGACCTCGAGTAAATCAGACAAACTAAAATATTTTTGGTTAGCTCATAGATTCATAACAAATTGACTTATCCCCACTTTAACACCTCAACAATTAAACGTGCATAGTAATGAAAGGCGGTGAAAAGCTAATAGTGGAACAAGTTCAATCCCTAAACATTTCATACTCAAGGAAGTAGTGAATGTGCGTGTGTGGTCATAAACAAGTGTTGTGTACAAATTATAGATCCAAGAGATGCAAACCTACAATAGCTCAAGTCATACACTAACACAAGTATAAGCTCACTTGCACACTCTTCTCCACTATCATAGCCACTTGTAAACATGCATCAAGTAGGTCTTTATTAGCTTGTAGCTTGGCCTAGGAGTTGGCTTATGAAAGAAAGGTAGGATGTATCAAACAAGAGAGTACGATGATATGCACAATATAAACTTCTCTCAGTGCATGATTTTTTTTCAAACTTTGTCATTTTTCAAGGTTTAACTCAATTCTTTTCTTCTTTTGTGTGTTGGCTCCCCTCGGAGTCATATTTTTAGCAATTTTCTAAGGCATCTCTTTTCTTTCATGCATCTCATTCTTTTGACAATAAGCATATGAATAATGATTCAATGATAATATAAGTGCATGTGAATGAAACACATCATGCTCTCTTAATAGGTGTGGACTAAAATCACATCTAGGTTCATGAGGGAAGGATGATAAGCTAGTCAATGAATGTTGAATGGGGTCTTTAGTATGCTTAGCACACAACCATTCTTTTACATTAAAGCTCAAAGAGGGTACTAGTGATTGCTTTTCTTTACATGGTAGGCCTGAAAGGCTCAAACGCATCAAAGATCGCATATATCACTTTCATGTTCGCAAGTAGTCTAGACATACGCCTCAAATAGTATGTAGTTAAGTTCTAGCATGTATTGGAGATTTCTTAAGACTATCACAAATTCACATAATTTTCACTAAGCTATGCACACTTCACAAGTCATGACAATATCGTGCTCAAAATATTCAACTACTAAGTCAAAGCACAATTGCATTAGAGTTCAAAGTGATCCAAGGTTAACAATTCACCTATGTTCAAAAACATGCATGCTATCATTAAGTTTCATCATGGGCTATGATTCTAAGCATGCATTCATTACTAACTATGAGCTCAAATTTTTTTAAATTTTTCGTTTTTTTTTTGTATTTGTGAAATAGTATAGCAATATCACACCACTAATCCCTCCCCCATACTTAAATTTTACATTGTCCCCAATGTAAGGCAAAAATACAAGAAAAGAAAAAAGTCTAATTACTAAAGCAATAAAAAAAGAAAGGGAAACTGACTCACTTGGGTTGCCTCCCAAGCAACGCCTCTATTTAACGTCGGTGGCCCGACTCCAATACTCGTGCTCATGGTGGGTCATGTTTGGTGTCCATTGCCACCTTTTTCCACCTCAGTATTTTCTTGACAGCTCGAAGGTGATGTTTATTCGCCTTGTATTTCTTGGAGGTCCTCAACCCTTTTCTCATCCCCTCGTTTTTTAAAGATGCATCTTGAGATGGTTCAGGAGGAAGTTTCAGCTCAATATCAGGTACCTGCAATTCAGAATTGAGATTTTTAAAAGGGAAATTTGGTAAAGTAGTAATAATGTATGAATTAACAGTCAAAACTTCTTCCATACCTCCTTACTCAACAAGTCGATCAATAGTTACCCCTCATTCATGCTCAGTGACAAGATGTGACTGTTCTAGTGATACGTGATTGGTGAACATACCTGGATTCGTGCATTTAGTAGGGGTTTCCTTCTCCTCATCGTCGGAAAAAAAAATCATCAAACATGCCTATTTCATCACAGTATTCGACCTTCGGTCCTTCTCCCCCCCGGGGTTTCTACTTCTTCATCACTCCTTGAGGCGATTGCAACCATGTTTTTTCTTTGTGTCTCCATCGTCCGGGAGGGTATAATGTCTGGGGTTCATGCTGCTATCCTATTGGTCGATGTTTCTATTTGCTCCAATTGAGTACTCAATTCTTGAGTGCTAGACCTAAATTCTTGTTTAAATTGCAAAGTACTATCATTAAATATCGAAATAAGATCCTCTAAAGACACACCAGGGGTATGATATTGAGGTTGTTGAGGCCATGGCATATATTGCGGTATGTATGGCGATAGGTTGGACTGCTTGTAAGGTGGAGATGGGTTCATCCATTGATTTGCATAGTTGAGATTGGGATGGTCACTACAACTTGAGTTGTATGCACTTTGTCCATTCCTTACGCCCAGTTGGTGCACAAAATACTCCATTTCTTCCAAGCATGTGTATCCCGCCATGGAAATCAGCGTGCCTCAATGGTTTGAGATTAGTTGTTCACCTGTAAGAACGAACAAACCAACGTAGCACAATGGGGAAATAACAAAAGAAATATGAGAAAGAAAAAAAACAGAAAATATTAACACAAAAATATAAAACGTATCCCCGGCAACGACGCCAAAATTTGGTAGCATTTATCGTGTACGCCCAAATTAACCCCACTCAATCCTCAAGATTGATAACAATAATGTAATAGTGTGAGTATGGGTCAATCCCACGAGGAGGTGTGAATTCTTGTGTTAATGAAAATCAAAAGCAAAACAATTAAAAGATGGGGTTGTGAGTGAATTATACTAATTAAATCTAAAACTAAAGACTAAACTAATGAAAGCGATTCTTGGTATCCGTCGACTCTACCTTGGATATTATCATCTATTTCATTGATTCACAAAAGACTCAATTTTAGTGAATATTCATCAATGGAAATCTAATTCCTCCATCACCTTATTCATAGTCAATTAGTCCAAGCGTTCTAATTTAACTTTCATCAATCATTCAATCTCTATATGCATTTCAAGATTAAAATCATGACACCATTCAAAACTAGTGAGTGATGATCTAAACAACATAAACACAAGCGATTTATATAATTTAATCAATTGTTTTCCCTAAGAATTTAATAACACCAACATCAGTCAATTATCAATCTTAGCTGCTTCATAAATTCGATTAATCAAACAACTATCAAATTTAGCATTAGATTGCATACAAGTTATTAGGTTGTCAATCTAATAAACAAACACAAATCATATCAATAAAATCAGAAAAATAATGATATTCACTAAAATCGATAAATAAAAGCGTAGGAATCTCCCCAAGATTAATAAATCCGAGGTATTTGTCTTCCTCAAACAAGAATTAAACTACCTACACATATTTAAAGCAAAACAATAATCAAAGATAAAGGGGAAGAAAACTAATCCAATCTACGCTCCCCCGAGGTCCTCAATCCCGTCTTCGCTTCGATCTTCAAAGCGCTCTTCACCAAAAGTTTAAAGAGAAAACTATTCTAACCTCTAAAATCTAATATTATGTCTGAAATTATGTCCTAGGAGGCTGATAAAATCGAGCATATATGGTTACGGGTCTTGGGACTAGGTTAGAGTCCATGTAGAGGGAAAGAAATCAAGAATCCTAACTTTCCAAATATCTGTTGGCGTAATTACGCCTCATAATGGCGTAATTACGCCTGATGAGGTGTTCAATTTCTGCCTTCCCCCATAGATGGTGTATTTACGCCTAAAAATGACGTATTTACGCCTGATTTTCCGTAGCATTGGCGTATTTATGCCTCATAATGCGTAATTACGCTTGACTTCCATTTTTCTGGCGAGTTTCATATTTTGGCCATAACTTTCTCATACAAACTCCGAATTTGACGAATCAGCTGTCCACGCAAAGATAACTGAAAGTTCTACAAACTTATGTTGACCACATTCCCGAAACTTGGCTCCAATTTATATAAATTTGAGGAGAAAAGAGCAACATGTGTCTTAGATTCTGGTTTTTTCCTCTTTTCTTCAACTGTATTCCTTCTTTCATCATTTTAGCTTGATTTCTTCACCTTTTCCTACATAAATACAAATATACGATTAGGTAGCATATGCATCAATTTATCCATCAAAATATACCAAATCGTAGACAATTAAGCGCAATAGATGTGTCTATTTCTAGTCACATCAGTGTGAATTTTGGCTAGAGAAAGTGGTATTCTTGGCTTAGCTGTTGATCCTAAATAGGTGGCGGCAGTACTACAGTGGTCTGCTCCGACTTGAGTAACAAAAAAATCACAGTTTCTTGGGCTTAGCAAGTTATTATAGATGATTCATTGAGGGTTTCTCCAAGATTGCTAAGCCACTGACACAGCTGACTAAAAAGGGAGTTAAGTTCTGTTGTCTGAAGCTTGTGGAGTTAGTTTTAAAGAGTTGAAGCATCGTTTAACTTCAGCCCAGTGTTAATCATACCAACGGAGAATGAGAGGTTCATTGTCTACACGGATGCATCTTTGCAAGGACTATGGTGCACTTTGATGCAAGATAAGCATGTGGTGGCTTATGCTTCGAGGCAATTGAAACCCCATGAGACAAGGTATCTTGTACATGATGTAGAGCTAGCAGCTAGTGTTTTTGCCTTAAAATGTGGAGACATTATCTTTAATATTCACGGACCACAAGAGTTTGAAGTTCATGTTTACTCAAGCCGATTTGAATATGAGGCAGATGAGGTGGATGGACCTACTAAAAGATTATGACTGTGAAATTGAATATATCCAGGTCGAGCAAATTTGACAGCCGACGCTCTAAGTCGTAAAGTGTGGCACACTGCAGATGATGTGAGTCATTTATCGACATTACTGAGTTCTTATTGCCATTTGGGCCATGACTTTGATATATCTAGGTCACCAGTTCAAGTGTCGACACTGTTGACGGAACCGATTATATTTGGAGATATCAAGAAGGCACAAGGATCAGACGAGGAAGTTCAGAGATGGATTCTTGTGATATCTCAAGGTCAGTTATCTAAATTCAGATTAGCCGAAGATGGTGTTTTGCGGCTACAAAATCGTTGGGTAGTTCCTAATGTACCTGAACTACATCAAGAACTTTTACAAAGAGCTCATTACATTAAGTTTAGTATGCATCCCGGAGGCAAGAAGATGTATAATGATCTTCGTTCCCAGTTTTGGTGGAAATGAATGAAACGAGATGCAACTGATTTTGTACGGAAATGCTTGATTTGTCAGCAAGTGAAGGCAGAAAGACAGAGACCTGGGGTTGAATTACAGAGTTTGGAAGTACGAGTTGGAAATGGGAGCACATATCGATGGACTTTGTGACCCATTTGCCAAGAACTCCTTTAGGGCGTGATGCCATTTGGGTCATTGTTGATAGATTGACGAAAGTAACTCATTTTATACCTTACAGTATGAATTTCTCATTTGTGAAGATGGCCCAGTTGTATGTTCATGGTGTGATGAGACTTCACGGTATTCGAGTGTCTATTATATCGGATCGAGATCCAAGATTTACATCACATTTCTGGGAAGGGTTACAAACGGCTTTGGGTACGGAGGTAAGGTTGAGTACGGCTTATCACCCGCAGACAGATGGGCATACTGAATGTACTATACAGACGTTAGAGGATTTGTTACGTACTTGTGTGTTGGAGTTTGATGCTACGTCGCAAGATTCCTTATCGTTGACTGGGTTTTCTTATAACAACAGTTATCAGGCAAGCATTCAGATGGCTCCATTTGAAGCTTTGTACGGACGCTGATGTAGATGTCCTTTGGCTGGGACGATGTAAATAGAATCTATGTGGGTGTACCAGATATGATCCGAGACATGGAAGAAAAAGTGAAAGTTATTCGACATAAGATGAAAACAGCTCAGGATAGACAGGCTGCTTATGCAAATAGACGGCGTCGACCATTAGAATTTCAAGTGGGTGATAGAGTATTTCTGAAAATATCTCCATTCAGGGGTGTTGTGCATTTCGGTATGCGAGGAAAGTTGTCACCAAGATATGTGGGTCCGTATGAAGTTTTACAGCGTGTTGGTAGTCTGGCCTACAGACTGGCACTGCCGTCTTCTTCGTCTGGAATACCCGACGTGTTTCATGTGTCTTTGCTATGAAAGCATGAACCAGATCCGCTGCATGTGTTACAGACAGCTGAAGTACAATTGGATTCGGATATTTCGTATCTGGAACGTCCTGTTCGGATTTTGGATCGAGCTAATCGTAAGTTGCGTAGTAAAACTATTCCGATGGTAAAGGTTCAGTGGGATAGATGGGGTTTCGATGAGGCAACATGGGAGACGGAGCAGCATATGATTCTGCACTATCCCAACTTATTTGATGGTATGAGTATTTTTACTTTTTTTGTTGGTAAGTATACTAGATGTCGAGGGCAAAATCTTTATTTGTTGGGGAGTAATGTGATGCTCGATTTTCTTTTATTCTAATCGAATTAACTATAAAGTGTGGGTTTCGATATTGGGTTCCCAAACCAAGTGCAATTGTTTTGAGTATGCTTTGATATTAAAGTTTGGGTTGAGGACCATTGTGCATATAAATTGTGGGAAGGGTTTAATTTCAAATGGGGAGTTAGATTGCTTTGTTGTCATTGGTATTCAAACACCACCACACAATCACTCTCACCTTCCCTCCCACATCTCAAGAAAAATCGCCTCTTCTACTTTTAGCTCTCTTGACTTGCACTCTTGGATTTTGTTGAAGAAACAGTTGGTGAGTTATGTATATACTTTAGTTGTGCTTTGATGAACTTGGAAATGAAGGTCTTAAAGTAACTTTTGTAGATGAGTTTGAGAAAAATATTCAACTTTGTTGGGTTTTGAGGGTGTATTGGATCATGGTGCAATTAATGGGAGTTATATTGTGTTTTATTATCATGTTTTTTGTTGTTATAGGAGGATTGAGAATCTTAGTGGATTTTGGTGTTGGTGTTTTAAAATGGAAGTGCTTTGGTGTAGCAAAAAATGGCAGATTTTCGAGTTTCAGGGTTCGCGACCTATCGCGAGCACTTAGGCGATCGATCGCGAGCAGCCAATAGGAACAAATTTGTAAACCAGCGATCGATCGCTGAGTTACAATGATCGACCGCGGATGTGATCTGCCCGAAACATTTGACTGGCAATCGATCAGTGGTTAGTCACGATCGATCGCTAATATAAACTGTCTGAAAAATATTAAGGTGGCGATCAATCGCGAGCCAGAGGCGATCCATCGCCGAGTGCAAGATTTTGAAAAATAAATGGTGATTTCAGAATTTGAGTCATGGTGTTTATTATTGATTATAATACTCCAATTATGATTATTGCTTGAATTTGAGATGTTGGAATTGATCATAAGTGATACTAATATGAAAATGAGCTAATAGACTTAAAGGCTTTGTTAATGAATTTGTACTGTTAAATTATGTAGAGTCTGCGCAGACCTCTGGACAGAGGGATGGATAGCTTGATTTAAATCTTGGACAAAGAGGTACATAGTGACGTACGAGCATAGCGATAATGTTGAGACATGCTTAATGGTGTAAGCTAAACTATGATGATTATGAGATACATACTATATGAATATTATTGGACCGCTATTATTATAGCGATGAGTATTGTTGGACCGCTATTATCATAGCGATGAGTATTATTGGACCGCTATTATTATGGCAATGAGTATTATTGGACCGTTATTATTATGGCGATGAGTATTATTGGACCGTTATTATTATAGCGATGAGTATTATTGGACTGATATTATTATGGCGACAAGTATTAATGGACCGCTATTGTTATAGCAATGAGTAGTGGACCGTTATTATTATAATGATGGGTATATCGATATGTGTATTGATATGAGTATGGTTATGATAATTGATATGAAATTATATTCATCGAGAATATGAAATGTTGAGAACAGGGACAATCCATGGGATCGTGTGTAGATCCATTGTATACAGGGAATGTTCTAAACTTACTGTTAATTATGTGTAGTTATTCATTATGTTTATGAATATGATGGCTGTGCTCATCCGGTTTGGATATTGTCCTGTAGGAACAGGTTTTGGGGATAGACGTTTGCAGAAATGGGGAGTGTCAGAGTGTTATGCTTAAGAGATTATCAGAAGACCTTTTGGAACTACTGAGCATGACTAGAAACATATTAGTTATGTTAGTCATTTTTGTGAAGCATTTTGTTACATTGTAAAAGCTGTATAATACGTTCCTGATGCTCGTGTAAGGACATGAACACTCTGTATTTAACTGGAGCCTTACTTTGAAAACAAGGAAACTTTCATATTATTGAATGTGGATGTTAAAGAAATTTCAAATGTTTAAGTCTATTGGCAAATTTTATTGTTAATAGAGTTGGGATCTTACAAAAAGACATCATTGACTTTTCAATAGAAAATCTCAAGATTTCACATTCGGGTGATACACTATGAAAATCAGGAAAAGTGACGTGCGTATACTCTTTGGAATAAGATATGGTAAACAATACATTGATATGCAGCTCCAGGATTGCAAACGTACATAATTCTTATATATGTGCTTTCCACATAAGCATGGAGCAAAAAAGGACATAAGGATCAGCAAGAGTTCAATCTACAAAAAATTGACAATAAAGGCACAAAGCAACGTTGATATTGATGTCAATGATGTTGCTCGATTGGTGACTCTATTCTTGCATCATTCTTCATATCCATGAAATCATCGAACATTCCATGAGCATACCAATCGCTTCTTGAGGACCTGGACATGATTTTCAGTTATGATTGGTCCAAACACATCTTAAAATACAATGCTCAACAACCTGACGCAACCTGACTGTGGAAAACACTCCGGATGTGTTCTATTACTTACTGTAAGACGTTAAATCAATATTATTTCCTAATGTTTTTATAATATCGATTCCATAGACTTTGTAGTATCGGTTATCTGAGAGGACAGAGCTCATAAATCCAATCCAGCCTGACCTTATCCCAAGGTTCCTTAAGTGGAATCTTGAGGTTTTTACAAGAGAGTTCAAAACATTGCAATCAAGAAGCTCGACCGTGATTATGTATGTTTTCTTGCCCATGCAATGAAACTATCCTGGTGCATGCAATATAACTAGGTTGGTGCATGCAATTTAAGTAAGATGGCGCATGCAATGAAATTATTCTGGTACATGCAATATAAATAGACTAGTGCATGTAATTTAACTAGGCTGGTGCATGCAATGAGACTATGCTGGTACATGCAATATAACTAGGTTGGTGCATGCAATTTAACTAGGCTGGTGCATGAATGAAACTATGCTGGTGCATGCAATTTAACTAGACTGATGCATGCAATCCAACAACGTAATTTTTTGAATCTGCGAAACTAACAGCGCAGCTGAAGAAACAAAAACAAATCTTTTTCTGATAGACGAGCAAATGAAGGAAATGAAAGAGGTAAATGCATAGATAATGCACTGAAAATGAGCTTCTCAACGTCAAGGCTGCCTCATTCATCCTCAATGAAGAAAAAGAGCAGATCTTTAAATAATCAAGAAACAATCAACCCTTGTCAAGAGGATCAAGAAATGGATGGACAGGTAGCAAAAGATGGAGTTGGACCACACGTACCCTGATAAGAGGAAGACAAAGTGGATCAAGAAAAACGAGGAAGAGGAAGCAAAAGAAAGAAGACAGAAGTGGGATCAAAACAAAATATGGAAGACAAATGCACAAATGATGATCCCATAGATCTAGTGTTGAGAGATGATGATTTCTCCGGTGATAATAAATAAAAAGGAAGGGGCAAAAAGACAGTTGCTCTCAAGTCCAAAACCAAAATTACTGCTATGAAGCTCTTAACAGCAGATGAAAAATCCCACAATATGAATAAAAACTAAACACATGGAAAATGGTATGTCTAATATAATTAAACAACATTTTCCTGGCACTATCTCTTCAACTATGTGTAAGGGACTCATCTGGAAAGACAAAGTCACCAACACAAAGATTCTCGTAGCGGATATTGGTGAAATCCTTCACAATATATCCCTTACCAACGATATAAGTAAATTGCATTATACTTTTCTAATGATTTTACTTGATATGTACTAATGGTGCATGCAACTCCACATGCACCAATTCAATTGTTGTTTCTATCGGTGCATGTATATCACATGCACCGATAGACCATTAGGTGCATTTATCCAACATCCACGGCTTCAATATATCTTTTCTAATGATTTTGTTTGATAATGATAGGCCTATATTTTACGTGTTTTTAGCTGTATTTTCTTATCGTTTTTCGTACTTTTTCCTGGATGAAATTACCCTTTTTGGTATTTATTTGCTTGTTTCAGGAAAATAGGTCGGAAATGGAAGAAATGAGCTAAAATGAAGAAAACGGGTGAAATCGAGGCGAAAAAGTGAAAATTCAGATTATGCAAAGCATCGATCGATCGGAACCACCTTCTCGATCGATCGATCCGGGCAAATAATTCAGCAACAAGTTTTTCGAAGTATCGATCGATCGGAACCAAAAATCTCGATCAATCGATCGAGGCAGACAATTTTAAATGCTGATAGTGCACCGATCGATCGGATTACATTTTCGATCGATCGAGACGAGAAAATCTGAATATCTTATCTTCCTTTTTTGAATGGATTTTTGGCTCAATATAATAGATACCATATCATTAGCCATAGCAGACTTGGACTAGATATAATTTCGACATTCCTAACCCTAATAGCCGCCAAGGAAGAGGAGAAGGAGATTTCCAACCCGGAAAAGCCATCAACCTCCGTTCTTCGTCCGAACTTGAGCAAATCGTTTCCGGAGTGCAATGAAGGAAGCAAGAGAAGAGATTACGGTGCAACGCACGGATTTGTTCCTACGTTTATCGTATTTCTAAACTCTAATTACTTTGATTTTCATATTTATTTGATGTTTTTGAGGTTGAGAGATGATTAGGCATCTTATTTATTTGATTTGAATTTAATTGAGTTTATTTTATCGAGTTTGAGTATAATTGTGTTTGAGTTATTGATTTGAATGTGTTTGAGTGGATTGATTTCTTATTGTTCATGAATTAAATGCTTAATGCTATCAAAGCCTAGCTAACTTTGATTGAATTTGTGAGTTATAACTGAGATCGAGAGATAACGTTGTAATACGCTACAATAATTCATGATGTATGTTTAAGATTGAGATCGAGAGATAAAATCACATACGTGAGCACTTTGAATCGAAAGATTTAAAGTAACTAGGTTTTGAAGATTTATGCAATATCGGATTAGTAAATAAGTGAACGAGAATTACTTGTTCTAATTTGATATTAGTTTCTTTACAGCTCGAGAGAGTGTATTGAATAATAACGAAAACCTTTCACCTTAAGAATCGATTGTTTAGTAATTGCTTATTCAAACGAATCATTGACGATAACACAGTTGAACGAAAATCTTGATAAATTTCTCGAGCGAAATTCATTCGCATATCGGGAAGCCATTTATTTTATTTATTTTGTTTTGTTTTTCAGTTTTAATTAGCATTAGTTAATATATCCCTTATTTCGTAGGCTAAATATAATTTGGCTAATTTTATTTGGTACTTATACGTTAGTCCATGTGGATTCGACAACCCTACTTTTAATCACTATACTAAAACTTGACACCGTGCACTTGCGGTAGTATCGCGTAGCTTTGAAATCTTTTTGTTAAAATAAAACGCGGTCAAGTTTTTGGCGCCGTTGCCGGGGACTAACTTTAGTAATATCATAGAGATTCTTTGACTGTAATTTAACCATTTTTTTTCTTTACTTTTATAAAAAAAATTGTAATTTATTTAATTGTTTAATTTTGTTGTTCTTGTGATGTACTTGGAGATGCTACATCAACAAGCCTTCACAAGCTTTGCCCAACAACGTTCCAAGCCGTTCTACGCTGTTTGGGAGAGATTCAATGAATTGGCCAATACATTCCGGTATCACAACTTTTCGAACTATACTCTCCTGCAATATTTCTTCAAAGGGTTGGATGCACAGACACGAGAATGGGTATTCAGCGGAGCACTGGTGACTGGGAGTCCCCTGGTTGATAGAGATGAGGACAGTGTGGTGCACCTGTTCAATGATATGGCGGACTTCGATCATCACTGGCATTGTGATCCTTCACTACAAGGTTGGAGTCACCAATACCCACCGGAGCCTCACTACCCTAATGATACACCCCAACCATTTGAACATCACGAAGAGAGGATAGATAGTTCTGCAGATGTCACGACTCAGTTGGAGGATACCTTAATAAGATTCGTGGCATCAACTGAGAACAGTTTGGAGTGCCAAACCAACTCTATGCGCCACCTAGAGTAGCAAATGGCGGTCCTTATGGAAACAATTTCAACTAGCTGCCAGGAGGAAGAGACGAGAGCTACAAATCAAGACGCGACGAATCGAGTTTGGTTATATGATGATGATCACTCAACCAACCAAGTTTTGGGGAGTGATTCTACCCATGTAGAAAAGTTACGGGAACTTGAGCCTCTTCAAGATGTTGAGCCTATTTCAGAGATGTTATCCGAGGAGTTCCCATGTGAAGATGAGTCGAGTGTGAGGTTGGAGAAGGAAGAGACTTTCGAAGATTCCGATTTGAGCCCATCGATGGAAACAAGTTCTATGCCATATGTGGATCCGTATTTTCCATCGATGACAACTTCACCGCACTACATCCTCCAAGATATGAAGCCAAGTCGAGAACCATTCTCCCATGCCTACCACTTTAATACGAATGTTGTTGGAGCGACGAGCTTACACCGTTACAATCTTGCCAAGCTTGATGGCATACTGAATGAAGACCCATTAGTGGTATTATACGATACTTACTATGGGCGGCAGCCGCTCTTTGATGGTTGTTTCTGATGGTCAAGCCGACGACTAGAAATCAGCGCTTCTTGGGAGGCAACCCAAGCGTATCCTTTTGCTATTTAGTTTTGTTTTATTTTCAGTTTTTGCATTTTAGTTTGTTTTTCTCTCGTGTCAACTATTTGATTTGCATTCTTCTCTTGCTAGGTACTCAGTTGGAGTGATGAACCCCTACAACAGTGGAGCTTTCAAAAGCCAAACTTCCTCAATCCTCATGCAAGCGTCTTGATCAGGGGAGTTTACTTTGTCCCTTTTAATTCTTTTAAACATTGAGGACAATGTTTCACTTAAGTTTGGGGGAGTGGCTTGCATGTTTAAATTGTATCATCCACATGTTGTGTGCTTAATTGACACTTGAATCGTCCTATTATTTTGAGCTAATTTTTTTTTTATGAGTTCAAACTTGAGAAAAGAATATATTATGGTAGTGACTATTTAATGAGGATATTGGTCTCACCATGCATACGAACTTGAATTTTGATGATTGTTAGACTTGTATATGAATATCCTATTTTGAGTTAGCATGTCAAGAATGAGGAATACTTTGAGCACATTGAGTCATGATCTTGTGGATTGCATGTTGAATGGTGATAATTATTGTGAACTTGATGATTTGTCTTGAGCATCTTTTATATTTATCCTAGAACCTATTTGATGATGACACTTTGAGGCGAAATTTTATAGTTACAAACTTGACTTGGAAAGGATCTAGGCGATCTTTGGACCGTTTGAGCCTTTCATGCCTACCTTGTTTACATCAATCACCAGTGTCCCATTTTGATCTTTATTGAAAAAGAATGGTATATGCATTGCATATAAGTAGACCCCCATTCGACATTCTTGGCAAACTCATTATACCTACCCTTGATTGAGCCTAAATGAAAAATGTTGATCCATACCCTAAGGGAGTATAATGAATCTCATTCATTACGCTGAATTGTTATATATTTATGATTTCATTGTGAAAAAAATGAACAAAAGAATGAGCAAAAAGAAAAGATGTAGAGAAAAGCCTTGAAAAAATGAAAACATTCAAATAAATCCCAAAGCGGCCAAGGCTAGAAAAAAGTTGAAGACAAGCTCAAAATTGTGCGAGAAAATCTTTGAACTGATTCGTATTATACTCTCTTCTTTGTACTTATCCTACCTTTTCATTGGAGCCGACACCAAAAGGCCTAACATTATAAGCTGATAAAGACCTTCTGATCCAAGTCTAGGGAATAATTACATTAGTGGAGAAGTGCTGGATAGTAGGTTTGTAGAGTAATCCAAAGTAATCTTGACTTTGAGTTTAATAGCACATTTTGATCTTAAAGATATGTACGTAACTCATGATTGACAATAGCACACACGCATGTTCTGATGTTGCGATGTATTGTTTAGCTTAGGAGAAAACGCTTCCTGTTGAACTTTGAATGACTCTTATTGATGTGTAAGTGGGATTGCTGAGCTTTTATATTGAGTTGTAAATATGATTCATTCAAAGTATTAAGTTTGACTCTACTTTTTGATCTTATTGCTTGCTCGAGGACGATCAAGTCTAAGTTTGGGGGAGTTGATAGGCCTATATTTACGTGTTTTTAGCTGTATTTTTTTATCGTTTTTCGTATTTTTTCCTGGATGAAATTACGCTTTTTGGTATTTATTTGCTTGTTTCAGGAAAATAGGTCGGAAATGGAAGAAATGAGCTAAAATGAAGAAAACGGGTGAAATCGAGGCGAAAAAGTGAAAATTCAGATTTTGCAAAGCATCGATCGATCGGAACCACCTTCTCGATCGATCGATCTGGGCAGATAATTCAGCAACAAGTTTTTCGAAGTATCGATCGATCGGAACCAAAAATCTCGATCGATCGATCGAGGCAGACAATTTTAAATGCTGAAATGAATAGTGCACCGATCGATCGGACAACATTTTCGATCGATCGAGACGAGAAAATCTGAATATCTTATCTTCCTTTTTTGAATGGATTTTTGGCTCAATATAATAGATACCATATCATTAGCCATAGCCGACTTGGACTAGATATAATTTCGAAATTCCTAACCCTAGTAGCCGCCAAGGAAGCGGAGAAGGGGATTTCCAACCCGGAAAAGCCATCAACCTCCGTTCTTCGTCCGAACTTGAGCAAATCATTTCCGGAGTGCAAGGAAGGAAGCAGAGAAGAGATTACGGTGCAACGCACGGATTTGTTCCTACGTTTATCGTATTTCTAAACTCTAATTACTTTGATTTTCATATTTATTTGATGTTTTTGAGGTTGAGAGACGATTAGACATCTTACTTATTTGATTTGAATTTAATTGAGTTTATTTTATCGAGTTTGAGTATAATTGTGTTTTAGTTATTGATTTGAATGTGTTTGAGTGGATTGATTTCTTATTGTTCATGAATTAAATGCTTAATGCTATCAAAGCCTAGCTAACTTTGATTGAATTTGTGAGTTATAACCGAGATCGAGAGATAACGTTGTAATACGCTACAATAATTCATGATGTATGTTTAAGATTGAGATCGAGAGATAAAATCACATACGTGAGCACTTTGAATCGAAAGATTTAAAGTAACTAGGTTTTGAAGATTTATGCAATATCGGATTAGTAAATAAGTGAACGAGAGTTACTTGTTCTAATTTGATATTAGTTTCTTTACAGCTCGAGAGAGTGTATTGAATAATAACGAAAACCTTTCACCCTAAGAATCGATTGTTTAGTAATTACTTATTCAAACGAATCATTGACGATAACACAGTTGAACGAAAATCTTGATAAATTTCTCGAGCGAAATTCCTTCGCATATCCGGAAGCCATTTATTTTATTTTGTTTTTCAGTTTTTATTAGCATTAGTTAATATATCCCTTATTTCGTAGCTAAATATAAGGCTAATTTTATTTGGTACTTATACGTTAGTTCATGTGGATTCGACAACCCTACTTTTAATCACTATACTAAAACATGACACCGTGCACTTGCGGTAGTATCGCGTAGCTTTGAAATCTTTTTGTTAAAATAAAATGCGGTCAGATATGTAATAATGGTGCATGTAACTCCACTTGACCAATTCAACTGTTGTTTCTATTGGTGCATGTGATATCACATGCGCCGATATACCATTAGGTGCATTTATCCAACATCTTGAATCTATCGGTGCATGTATATCACATGCATCAATAGACCATTACGTGCATGTCTTGCACATGCACTGGTATACGTATCTCTGAAATTGATTTATCATTATTTACAGATGATTGACCGTTGGACGATTGTGTAAATAACCAAATTGCCAAGAGAGGAAAAAAGAAGATAGCTTATGAATTTTAACAGCATATGTTGGGTAATAAAACTCAACTATTAAATCTTTTTCTCATTAATTTATAATGTTCATGTATCATGCGATTATTACATACAAGTTCGCATCAATACGCAACAGTGATCACATTACGGAGCTACTACAAAGACGCGGCAGAAAACAACATAGATAAATACCTACAAGAAGCAATGGCATACATGTTTTTGGTTTTTCCAAAAAACACACCAGGCAGAGAAGACCACTTAAAACATCGGGGTACCACTGGACATTACTTGTCTTTGATATCCAAGAGTCAGTTTGAACTATTACAATTGAATAAGGCCGTGAATTGAGGGGGAGACAGATTATTACTTTGAAAGGGTCAAAATACTGGTAAGGTGTACTTTAACACATATTTTTTAAATTCAATAATTTTTATAAAGTTAACTAGTTGAAAATATTTCTTCCAATATACAGAAAGTCTATGTTGAATAGAAGATGATGAAAATCATGAGGAGAATCCGATTTCAGAAGGCATCAGCTACAGTCCAAGCGAACAGACATAGAAATCAAGCCATATAAAAAAAGCAATGCAACAAAAGTCTGGCTCGGTGGACTGTGTCGTGTTTGTTTACATGAACATGGAACAAATTATGAGAGGACAAGAAGTGTGCAATCATTCAAATGTAGACATCAATACAATTTATAGAGGAAAAATGGTGAAATTCATCCTCCAAAATACATAAGACAACAAATAATACTTTGTTGTATATATTCTTGGTGTAGTAAACGTATAATTTTGTAAACAAACAACTGCATTTTGTTCTTGAATATATGTACAGACTTGGTTCATGATGCATTGGACAAAGTTAAATGGTACAAGTGGACTTTGTTTAACTGTTATCGAGTCCGATCCTTCGCATGCACTGAATGAGTCTTTAGATAGATGCATGTAAATTACATGCATATATAGACAGAAACAGTGCATGCATCTGTTTCCTTTTGTTATTCAAACTAACAAATATTTTCTGCATGTGAAATTTGTTCAACATAAACTTACAAAAATATCAAAGAGGTTCCGTAGAATTCTTCATGTTATGTCCATATTTTTTACACCGCTACAATACAACTGTCGAATGTTTTCACATTTGGATATATTTCTACTCTTCTTCGGATGACCCGATTGCCTTTTCGTTTAGGGAGGTAAATATTCATTTCCGTGTCAATCTAGGCAAAATCATCACTTGTAAGGACCTCCGTGCCTTTAACCCATTATTAGTGTATTAACCTATACAATTAGTGCATGTAATCATGTTATCAGGGGAAAGACTATGTGTAACCAAGGAATAAAATACGCTCTATAAAATTTCCTTGCATTATTCCATTTAAACATCTAGTTTCCTCAACCAAGTCCGTTCAACATATCATGCACCCTTGTAATACACTAACACATATACACGTAATAGTGCTCACATGCGAGCATCGGAATAAACGTACGTGTATCCTATGTCGAAAATGGCATACTCAATACCATGCTCCACATAGCTCTGGTACATCAATCCTGGAGGTACCTCCAATCCATAGTTCGATCCCAGCTCCAGAGCTACCATTGTACCTATTCCACCTGCCCCAACAGAGACAGCCGTCACACGGGGTGAGCATACTAATACCACCAAACCAATAATCACAATAATATAATTCACAAAATATAAATGCCATGTATTTTAAAGATACTCCCTGGATGGCATCATCCTCATCCGGATCCCCTGTACTGTCCCTGCTCTAAAAAATAATCAAAACCATCAAATCCCAAAAGCCAGTTAATCATCACGTTGATTAACTAATCCGTTTCCAATTTCCAATATCAATAACATTATTTCATTAGACAATGAATGCAGACATCCTGGATATCTTGCCCATGGTTCCTCAATACCATTTTCACCGCTTGCTCAAAAGAAGCGGCATTCATAATCGATGTTCTCTCCATAGCGACAACATCTAGACCATTGCTCGCTCCATAGCGGCACCTTACATTTCACATTATATACTCATTTGTCTTAACTACTATATCCACCATACACCATGTATTAACTATTGCAATAATGTACAAGAGTCATACGCGTATGTTATACGTACCTTAGGATTCCGTAGACTGAATCAAACCTTGCTTGAGTTCCATGCCCCGAGAATTATGTGCTAAACACATCAAAGAACTCACAATTAATCACAAGAATGCAACCACGTGTCCAATCACGTTCACAACCTCCAAACCTATCGTCAATCCATGATGATTAATCATTTAAAAAGACTCCGGGCTAGCATGCATAATACCCAAAATATACAATTTCTTAAGTTCAAATGATAGCCAAAACTCAACTGATAATTCCATTTTCTTAAAATTTGGCTCCAACCAATCCATTTAAAAAGTGTAGCATTACCATTGGAATGTAGACATTGCCCCTAGAAATAGGTTAATTAAACCCCGTTCCAAAATCCCAACTTTTAACAAAGTTTTCAAAAAACTCAAACTTTCGAGCCGCGATCGATTGCGCGCACCCGCTGCCAAACAGAACCTTCTCGCGATCGATCGCCGAGACTCAGCGATCGATCGCCGACACTGTGCATCTTCTCAATTTCCAGAATCTCATCGCGATCGATCGGCGCCAAGCCGCGATCGATCGCGACCTGCGATTAGAAAAACTCGAGCTTCATTGGTGTTTTTCACACCCAAACTCAAAACCAACACCCCTAACTTCTTCAACACCTCCATTACACCGTTTATAACCAATAAAACACTGAAAACAACTTTTTGGATTTTTGACCAAAATCCCCAATTTCCATAACCAACTCAAAACTCAACCAAAATCTATCGTTCTACAATCAAATCGAAGATAAAGACGAGAGGAAGGAAATTACCTGCTTTTCTTTGAGAAATCCGGCTCCTAAATTGAGCTCCCATCGACTTTTGCTTCCAAGAGAAAAGGGGAAGGGTTTAGGGGAAAGGGATATATAGTAACAAGGCTCCAAAATACCGAGTCCACTTGGTATATATAGTAACAAGGCTCCAAAATACCAATAGCTTCACAAATACATCATGATTCATTAAAAATCATCTGTTTTCAAAACTCTCTCTAAATCTCAAATCTCTATACCAGCGCTAATACAAAGTTCCCCCGGGCCCCAGAAATCACAAAAAACCCAAATCTTAGGTTTTTCACCACAACGAGAATACAATATCAACATTTGGATCCAAAGATCCCAAATACCCGATTTAACATCTCCAGGTGTCCCAACACGCAATTAATTCATAATTGCTACTATTAAAATCCATTACGGATCATTACCACGCCAGGATTAACACCAATAATCCCCGGACATCACAATTATCCCCCACTAATAAAATTTCATCCTCGAAATTTGCATCGGCGTACTCCACGTACCACCAGGACTACACAATCCAAACAAATCCACAACCTCGATTCATGAATGCATCATAATCCAAATACCAACCGCTAGGATACCGACCTCGTACTAAACTCTGGAATGGAGTAAACCTCCCAAACCACCATAGATCTCGGAAAGACGACAACATACCTCTATGTGAGTTATCCCAGAAGTCGGTCGGCCGCGACTGCAAATCAAACAAATCATCCTTGATTCTAACATAGATATCATCCCATGATTTCTTCACCACTTGCCCACGATGTCTAACACGCATCGTTACGAAGGGAACTACCAGTATACAACAGTGTACTCACAGCAACCCAGTTACCGCTTTCCATAACCATCTCCAGCAAGGAGTACTTGCACCCGTTGCAATTCGGACCGGGCAACTCACGGCCACCGATCCACACAACACCTCACAAAAGATGTTTACTTCCGTGTGTTCCAAGAAATCACATCTTGGTCCAAACACACCATCGAGACTCCACAAGGTCTCAAATTCCATAGAAACATGCAAGAAAAGATCAATTGCATCATCACCACACGTGTCAGCCACGACACCTAACAATCCGAATTCTGGCCTTCCCTTGTTTACCCTAGGATTCAACAATCCTAATACAGGGATGCTATCGAACTACCCAGCAATGAATTACCATAACTCCAAATACGACCATCTATCCTCAGAGGAAATCAACCGAAACTCCTGATCATTCCTCAGAATACATCGTGCCATTGAGATTACCGACCTCGAGGCGCCACAATCTCCCACCGGAGATTCACCCGTCCAAGCATACTAACCCGATGCGCGACAAGTACCAACATGTTGGCATCCGTATACGCACCGGTATATATGCTCAAGCATCAACATCACATGCAAACTCAATGAACTCGGCTCGGTACCTCCAATCATACACGCAAGCCCCAAAAATACAATTGTCCATCCCCAGTTATTCTCACCCAAGGGAGAATAGTGATGGACGGACCAACTACACACGGTGTTATCCCAAAATCAACACCACACCACCAACTCAACGAATCTCTCAAAGATTCCCAATAGGTATACCAGTACCTCTTTCCTCATAAGGAAAGTGTCACGAACTCATGACCCACCAACCTCGAACCACCATTCGGGAAACCTGGATACATTTATACCCAAATGTACTGCGGAACCAATAAATACACAACTGGTTCAAATAGTGCACCCTTGCCACTATCACCAAAACAAAATCCGTATACACAACGTATACCCATTCTAACGATGCTCTGTACTAATATCTTAGTACTCCACAAACCCGAACATCTCCCTAGAGACGTCTCCTCATGCGTCTCACCGGGAATATAAAGCCATTACCTAGTCCAACGCCAGTAATGCTTACCATGGTTGATTCACAATCAACCCTCAACCAACATCAGATGTCTCCATGACAGTATGTCCCTAAATCTCTCCAAGAGATATAAGCAATATAGTAACGCCACGACACTAACTATATTCCACAAATCCGATCGCACCTTCCATTGCATCCCATATGCAAGGATTCTCAACCAGAGCTAACAACGACTTGTTGACGCTCATGTTGGTACCCCAAACAAAATCGAGCTGTCCCAAAACAACTCTCTCAAAATGATTAACACATAAACGTTTCCGTTAGAAGTATAACGGCTACAACAAGCCTATCATGGTACTGCACAACAAGCGGCAAGCAAATTCGCTACCACTTTAGGTTTATACCAAATCTACCAACGTATCACATGTTCCATCCCGGTATACCATACCGTACAATCAAATAGAGCAGTGGGTCATCACCCAACACTTCTCTAATACCCATACGCAACGGACATCCCGGCATCCTTATCCAACCACAACGTAATCCTAATCCATTAGGATTTATCCCACACCCCTAAGGGTGAATGTGACCATGTCCACAACATGTCACATTGACAAATGCGAGTAGTTTCATCAACAACTACTCCTACCATTAGTCACTTGGCCAAAGGCCATACCAACAAGTGTAATCGAAGGTACCACCATTCGTAACATAATTTCCTCAAATACAGTGAGGTACACCCACCTGTACAGGGTATCCGTTAATCATCGAGCAACCCGCTCGGCATAGTGGTCTCGTCAACCGATGATGCAGGCACGACTTTGTGCCCAACATCGGCACTCAAACCTTACAACTAAATACGTACACCCAAACGTATTATTCGTTGTAATGATGACATACGTCTACATAGAACACCCACTATGTCATCGTCATCCCGTAACGGTACATGCCAACATATGACATCCGAAACAACATCGTCTACCTGTGACGATACATGTCAACACATGACATCCAAAGCAACATCGTCTACCCGTGACGTACATGTCAACGCATGACATCCAAAATAATACTAATACAATAGTAATACACCCTAATATCATTGCTAACAAGATAGCGGCATACCTGTCTCCGTCGCTCAATAGCGGTATAATCCATCGCTATAGAATCAGCAGCATGATCCCTCGTCCTATAGTCAGCATCATGAGAGATCGCTATACATATCCGGTTGCACAAACCATCGCCAACAGAATAACGGAATGAGACATCTCTATATATCCAGCGACATGAACCATCGCCAACAGAATAGCAGAATGAGACATCGCTATATATACCCGGTGGCACGAACCATTGCCAACAGCGGAATGAGACATCGCTATATATACCCGGCGGTATGAACCATCGCCAATAGAATAGCGGAATGAGACATCGTTATATATACCCGACGGCATGAACCATCGCAATCAGAATAGCCGAATGAGACATCGCTACATATACCCGGCGGCAGGAACCATCGCCAAATTCGTAACTGTAAGAACCGTTCAACAACCTCTCTTATTTAGAACCCAATGCCTTCCTCTGTCAGAAAAGCTACACGAATATTATCAGAAATTTGTACGCATCAGAGGAGGTAGCGAACGTCGATAGAAATTATGGAAATTTTGGCATAAACTCCTCTTCCTCTTATGCTTATAATTTCGAATATGATTTGTGTTAATTGGAGTAAGTTATACATGTAAAACATTAGCTGATGCGTATAAGAAAAAAATTGATTCTTGCTATAAAACCTCTGTGTGTTCTTATCGTGTGAAGGCTAGTCTCTTAAATTTTTCTAAAATTTGCTATGAGATAGATAACATGATTCATTATTTGTATTTGGAAGAATCAGTATACTCTTTATAATGGTTTTATTAATTTTTGTTATTAAAATTACTATATGTGTACATATAAAATTATACTTTGTTTAGCTATCTATATAATTTTATTTATACAGTGACTATGTAGCTAGGATATGTCCAGATTAATAATCAAGTAATTACAAAATTAGTTATTAAAGATGTAACATAAACCATTTATTTAATTTTTTCTAAATTATATAAATAGTTAAATTCTTAGATAATACTAATAAACGAATATATTTTTTTATGATGTTGAAATATGTGATAGGAAGTTCTTGATATATTGGGAGATTTATTGGGAAAGTTTGTAGCTTGAACTATTTTAGGAAGCTTTGAGGTACGTAAAGGGAGTTGCATTTTCCGCAAATTATTTTAAGTATTTTATGTTATTTATTTTTGAAATGTTTTGGGAAGTAAGCGTGCAAGATTATTTTAAAAGATGATTTTTGATAGAAATGTGATTTTGTTGAAAAATGGGATTTTGAATAGCATTATATTGTGTGTGAAAAACTATTTTGAAATGGCATGCTTGTCTTGATTCAGTGAATATGATTTGAGCTTTGTGAACTGTGGATGTTCTTTGGTTCGTTTGTCTCGCTTGCGACGAAGGTAAAAACACGCACTCTTTCGGCTCGTTGGCGACGAGAATAAATAAACGCATTTTGGTTTGCTCGAAGACGGAGGCGGTATAATATCTGTCGATACCCTTCCAGCGGGTATAGTCTGGAATGATATCTTTGTGTCACCTCCTTATTCTGAGTATGCATTTGTTTAATTACAACATGGTTATTATAAGACTATGGTAATGCTGTTATGTGGCTGTCATATGATTTTTTATTATTCGTTGGTTATCTGTTCAGTTATTTCTGTTATGATTCTGTTTTGTGAAATTTAACTCTGGTAATTGCTCAGATTAACCCATATATGTGTGAAAGTTATTTTTGATATGAAATTATATTATTTCGTCACATTATGAAAATTGATGTTTTAATACTTTTGACAAATGTTTCTTATGGTTACTATAAAATACTGCAACTTACCTTTACCTGTAATGTGACATTTACATGTGGAGTCGAAGACATAAATGATGCGGATATAGAGATATAATGAAACTTGATTATGTTGAGGATAATATGTTGTTTTGAGGACATGAATTTAGTTTTATTATATTTTTAGTTTGACTTTGATGTTGAGACTTATTTAGACTTATTTATATTATCATTGGGATATTGCTATTGTTGGATTGAGTGGTCTGGCTGATCACAGGGTACAATTTTTAAGAGTAGACTCTGTCCAAATTTTTTTTGAAGTCAATGTCAAATTTTTATTAAGTCAATACATTTTAGTTTGTTATGAAAATTGGAACCTTTACGCTAAACAGAAAATCAAAGTGATAACTAATTTTTGAATTGAGTCAAGCCTTGTGTTCAAGCAATTGAACACGGCGGGCGACTCGTTGGGGCGGGCCGTCACAGTTGGTATCAGAGCAGTAGTTTATATGTTAAGTTTAGTAATTTGCCTTATGAATAGTTTATTTATGATTGGATTATTTATTCTCCTTGGTTATAAATCTTAGGATAAAACTCTACTCTTGTTTTAAGATTCCAAATGCTAGAGGAAGAACCAATAGTAATCAGAGTGGTAGTCAAGAATAGGGCTCAAATCATGACTCAGAAGAAGGACAAAATCAGAATTTGAACCAAAATCAAGGTGGAAACCCAAATTTAAATTTGGGAACAATTAATGAGGTGGACATCACGAACATATGCCGCATTATAGCTGGAGTTTTGCCACAAAATGTCGTTACGGCACCACCACAGCCAAAACAACAGAGAAGGACTGAATTTGAGAGATTTAGGGCACTCCGACCATCGTACTTTGGAAATGAGACTGATCCCTTGAGAGCTGGGGAATGGCTGACTAAGATCAAGGAATTACTTAAAGCTATAAACATTACCGATGGAGAAAAAGTTACAGTGGTGATCCCATTCCTGGAAGGAAATGCAAAGCACTGGTGGACCTCAGTGGAAGCAAGTATGGGACGAAATTCCATCAGCTGGACGAGTTTTAGAGAGAAATTTCAGCAACAGTATTTTCCTGACGAGATGCAAATGGCTAAAGAATATGAATTTTTTAGGCTAAGACAAACCGATCATATGACTGTTCTGGAATACCTTAGGAAGTTTCAAGAGCTGGGAAGATTGTGTCCTCTATATTTGCAATCTGAGAACAGCAAGATTACAAGATTCAGATAAGGCATTCGCACTGGCATCAGGCTTACTAAATTTGATGAACTCATGGGGAGGGTGTTGTTCGTGGAATCTGAATTGAGGAATCTAGAGACCCCCACAAAATCGAAAGCGAAAGCCTGAATTCAGAAATAGAGATCAGAGGTCGCCACCTCGCAAACAGATGATCATAGAGACTAAGAAGAATGAAGTCTGCCCAAAGTGCAAACAGAGTGATACAGGGGAATGCTACTGGAACACTGGAGGTTGCTTCAAATGTGGATCTAAAGATCATGTAATACCCAAGTCTAATACTTGCATCTATGTTTAACATATGTGTTAGACTGTCATGAATACTAGTAAAACTGCTTAACTCTTCGCCGAAATTCACCAAAATACGATGAGGTAAATTCCGTTAAAAAGATAACTCGTAGAGCTACCACTTTCATGTTTTGAGTTTTTGCAGAAAACTACCGGAGGAAGGGAAAAATTTATTTTTAAGTATATCATATTTAGGTTGATTATATATAACTTTCTCGTCTGACGTCTAAATAGAGTAATTCCAAAGTCAGATGAAAGATAAGACATAAATCTATGATATTTTGCAAATATGGAGTTTATGATACATATAAGTAAGTACAGTGAAATAATAATAATACTAAAATAATAATAACAATAAACAAAAATGATAATAATAAAAACTAAGTTTAAAAAAAAAACTTGCTCGTAAGAAAATCTGTTTAAATGTTTGACCGACTTAAAAATTATAATATATATATATATATATATATATAATGTATATTTATGTGTTCATTTCATGCACACGTATTTACACACACAAGCCTTGCAGAGTAGACGAGAGAGCGTAGGGGAGAAGAAGGGTGGTTTCACGATTTCTTCAATTTTCGAACTCCGTAACGCAGTCGAAACTTCAAATAAATTACATACATGGAATCCTCGAGTTACTAGCTTCAATTTGAGGTAGTTTTCTCTTGGATTTTCTTGCATTTGTGAAAAATCTAAATTTCTAGTATTGCTAGAAAATTATGCAATTAATGTAGGTGAGGGATTAGACGATGATAACTAGTAATTGACAAGAAATTTTAGATTATGTTGTCATTTCAAGGTTATAGGAATTTTAATGTTAAAATTTAATGTTATAACTTTGAATTCAATAAATTTAAAGTAATTGGTGTATAAAATGTAAAATAAATATAAATTTCATAATAGTGATATGATGAAATAAATTGCGTAATTGAATTACTAAATGTAGATAGATGATAGTAAATGAACTTTGATGAATTATTTGTTAAAATAAAATATTTGAACTGTGTAGGAATCGAGCAATATCAACTGGTGAAAGGTAAGTAAATCAATGTGCAACTACAATGCATGAACATAGTATTTCTTTTTGTCATCATCAAAAAGGGGGAATTTGTTAGTTCCGGATTTTAAAGCTGACAAAATATATCAGACCGGATCGAGAGAAATCAGACTGACCAGATCGATCGCCCAAAACAGATCAAGCTGATATGGTATATCGCAAAACAGAATGGATCGATGGAAATCAGCCTGACCAGATCGAAGCTTCAGATCGATCTCAACTTCTATCAAATCAGAGCAGTCAAGGCTGAATAAAGATTGGTTCTTCAGTCCGAATCATTAACGGCTATTTATTGAAGCATTTAATGCTGCAATTAATGAAGAAAAAGACCAAGGACTGAAGATTACCATAAAAGGTAAGAAGACAAAGAAGAGCTTACCTGACAGTCGCCGAAAGCATGAACCAGAACGGCAAGTACCCTAAAGAAGAAGACTCTAGCTTACTCAGAGTTTAAACAGAGTCAAGAGTTGCACATTAAGGGAAATAATGTCGTTGGTACATGCAACTATAAAAGGATGCAACAGAAGAGCTCAAGAAAGAGGCTGATCAATCGAAAAACGCACAAGAAAGAAAACAGCACAAGCTTACAAGCTCAGACATTCTCGAGCTGAAAATCTTCATAAGCACAAGTATATTGTAATATTTGATCATTTAGGATCATTGTGTGCATAGACTAAAGTCTATCTTGTGTATTTTGTATTGAAATATAGAAGTGAGAAACAATTGTAACTGTCAGACAGAGTGTGTCTGAACAGATCGAGAGACTAGGAGTTTCAGTCTGGTAGTGAGGTAAATCCAGCTGAATCGGGTTTGTACAACAGGATTGTATAATTCAAAGTCTTCTAGTGGAATCCTTCCTTAATTGGAAGAAGGGGAGACGTAGAAGGATTACACCACCTTCGAACTTCCAGAAACATATTCCGTGTTTTATCATTCTGCACTCGTTCTATTATTCAAGCCATCGAGCCGTTATTACTAATTTAAGAACAGACCGTTCTGCACTAAAATATTCAGTGGTCTGTTCTGCAAAAGAGTTGATTAAGAAACAGATTTCTTTCACTAATCCGAAAGAAATCACAAGGGATTAATTTTTAATAGGAGTGTTCATTAATCCCCCCCCCCCCCCCCCCCCCCCTCTAAACACTCCGGACCGATCCTAACAAGTGGTATCAGAGCAGGTCGTCTTAATCAGCACAAAGACACTTGAGCTGATGGCATCATTCAACAAAATTCCTATGTTCTCAAAAGAAGACTATGATGATTGGAGAATCAGAATGCAAGCTCATCTGGCAGCACAGGATGACGATATGTGGTTCGTCATCACTGGTGGACCAATGAAGATTCTGAAAGTCAATATAGCAGTATCCATTACTGGTGGTGAACCCCAAATGGTCGAGAAGGATAGATCCCTCTGAACGAATGAAGAAAGAAAGAAAGCAAACCTCGACAACGTTGCCAAAGACATCTTGTTCAAGACATTGGACAAGAACATGTTCAGTAAAATCAAAATGTGCTCAACTGCCAAAGAAATTTGGGAGAAGATAGCACAGCTATGTGAAGGGAACGACCAGACCAAGGAAAACAAGCTGACTGTTGCTCTTCAAAGATTTGAGAGCATAAAAATGAAGATTGGAGAAACTCTAAACGAGTTTGATGAAAGAGTTACTGGTATTATCAATGAACTGAATGGTCTGGGCAAGGAATACTCAAACAGAGAGATCGCTCTGAAAGTTATGAGAGCCCTGCCAAAAGAATGGGATGTTAAGACCATTGCAATGAGGATCTGAACAAGGTTGAACTTCATGATCTGTTCGCAGATCTAAAGGCATATGAGTTCGAACTGATCACCAGAGGTGAAGCGGAGCCATTCATCTCTCAACCAAACAAAGCACTGGCAGCCATTCCAGACCAGACCGCCCCCACAACAGATCGATCTATCGAACAGATAAGTAATGATGCTATGTCATTATTTATCAAGAAATTTGGTAAATTCATGTCTAAAAATAAAAGGAATTTTAAACCCTCTCATCATTATAAATTAAGAAAGGACGATGCTGTTAATGATCAGGCTTGCTACAATTGTGGTAAGACCGGACATTTTATTGCAGATTGCACCAGACCGAAGAAAGAAGAGCGTAAAGAAAAGCATCATGATGACAAGAAAAAGAAGCACTACAAAGATCGTAAAAGTCATCATGGGAAGTCCCAAAAGGTCCTAGTAGCAGAAGAAGGAAACAGCAAGTGGGCTCAGACTGATTCAGATTCAGAAAGCTCCGAATATTCTTCCAGCGAAAGCGAAGATGATATTCAATGTCTAATGGCAGATGAAGATATGAGTCAAACAGACGAGGTATTCGATCTTGACTCAAATGAATTTACACGTGAAGAGTTTATGTCCGCACTGCAAGACATGGCTAATGATTATAGAATTTTAGCTGAATCATTTGAGAAAACCAAAGCTAAAGCCAATGATCAAATGGATGAGCACATCAAACCAAGCTGCTCTGAGCTGGGTGAGTGTAACAATCTACAGATTGAGCTGAATAAGCTAAAAATCTCTTATGATCAGCTCCATGAAGAAAATAAGAGAATTAGCACACAAAATGCTAAGCTTTCTCATATCTTCAAAACATGGACAAAATCCAGAACATCATTGGAAGAATTGCAAGAGGTACAAAGAAATGTCGGTGATGTTAGAGGCATAGGTTCTTATATCAAAGACTGCACCAAAGATGAATCTGAACTGTTGCTGGTAAAGAACAAAATCAAACAAATGACAGTTGTTAAATCCAGCACAGTATATGAGACTGAAGCACCTATAATTCAAACGGGAGTCTCTTTCGAGAATCAAGGTTTGAGAAAAGGGATTGGATATGTTATCCAAGCCAAAGAAAAGGCACCAGCAAGCTTTGCGTCTTTCAGACCAAATCTAAAGGTGCAAGATCTAAGGCAAGGAAGACAATACAATTACTGTAATTCAAAACCAGTTCAATGAAGATATAGACTACCCTATAAGAATCAAAGGTTTCCATATCGCACACAGTATCACACACAACATCGAAACAGATCAGCTCACAGCACACCAGACACAAACAAGCCATTAAAGCTGATACAGGTGTGGGTTCCCAAAGGGCTAATCCGTTCTGGACCCAAGTAGGACTGGGTACCAACAATAATTATGTTTGATGACATGTACCAAAGAAACTTGCATCAGACTGGTACTTGGACAGTGGGTGTTCTCGTCACATGACTGAAAACATCGAGCTGCTGTCTGAAGTCACAGAATGTACTGGACCCAAGATCATCTTCGGAGATAACTCAAAGGTTAAGACCGTGGGCAAGGGTAAGATTGTCCATGGTAATATTATTATCAATGATGTGCTGTTAGTTGAAAATCTATGCTATAATCTGATTAGTATAAGTCAACTATGTGATAATGGTTATGCTGTAGAATTTCACAAACACACTTGCACTGTTAAATCGTCAGACGGTATGACCATGCTTGTAGGAATCAGAAATGGAAATACATATAAGATTAACTGGAACTTTGCTCAACCTGATAATCCTACTTGCTTCATCGCTAATAATGATAATAAACACTGGCTATGGCATAAACGCTTAAATGATCTCAATTTTAAGACTATTTCTAGCCTGTGTAAACATGATTTAGTTGTCGGTCTGCCCAAGATCGAGTTTGCTAAGGATAAGATCTGTGAAGCGTGCCAAATGGGCAAACAAATCAGATCATCCTTCAAAAACAAGAATGCCAAATCCTCCTCACGCTGCTTAGAACTACTGCATATGGACTTGTTTGGTCCTATACCAATAACAAGTTTAGGGGGAATGCGGTATACTCTTGTTGTTATTGATGATTACTCACGTTTTACTTGGACTATATTTTTGAGCAGTAAAGATCAGACCGGTCCGAAATTGATCAAGCTGCTGAAACGCACTCAGAATGAGAAATCATCAACCATAGACAGGATTCAAAGTGACAAAGGCACTGAGTTTGCAAATCAGAATCTTGAATCCTTTCTAGAAGATCATGGAATTAAGCACGAATTTTCAGCCGCCCGAACTCCCCAACAAAATGGAGTTGCAGAACGAAGAAACAGAACGCTTAAAGAAGCAGCAAGGACAATGCTTGCTGATTCTGGCATTTCGCAAAAGTTCTGGGCAGAAGCTGTAAATACTGCGTGCTACACTCAAAATTGATCTATGATTAACAAGAAGTTGAATCTTACTCCATATGAAATATGGACTGGTAACAGACCGTCTATCTCTCACCTTCATGTATTTGGTTGCAAATGCTTCGTTCACAATAATGGTAAGAATCATCTTACAGCATTTGAAGCTAAATCAGATAATGGGATATTCTTAGGATATTCATCTAATAGCAAAGTTTTTCGCGTCTTCAATAATCGCACTTTAACTGTAGAAGAATCTGTTCATGTAGTTTTTAATGAATCTTTATGTATTGAGGGTAGCAAGGACAATTCAAAATCAGATAGAAAATATCCATCTCGAAGCTAACAGTGATGATGAGATTGTAGATAACAGGTCAAGAGACAATCCACCGGAACCTGAAGTACGAGACAGACCGGATCACGGTAATGAAGCTCCTTCAGATCGAGCCGATCCAAATGTTCCTCGCTCTAATGTTAAATCAGATGCTGATAATGCCACTACTACTCATCCGTCTGGACCAGACAATCCAGAATCGAGTTATCGATGGACAAAGAGGCATCCACCTGATCTAGTTATTGGAAGTCCTTCTGCACCGATTAGAACTAGAGGACAGATGATGGATGAATTCACTCATGCTGCTTTCATATCAAATCTGGAACCTAAAAAGATTGATGAAGCTTTGACTGATTTCAACTGGATTAAAGCAATGCAAGAAGAGCTTAATCAATTTGAACAAAATCAAGTTTGGAGTCTAACTCCCAGGCCAAGCGATCTGCCTGTTATTAGAACCAGATGGGTGTTCAGAAACAAGCTAGACGCAGATGGAGTTGTGGTTAGAAACAAAGCCAGACTGGTGGCACAAGGATTCCGACAAGAAGAAGGAATTGACTTCGATGAATCTTTTGCACCAGTCGCCAGACTTGAAGCAATCCGAATATTTCTTGCTTATGCTGGTTTTAAAGACTTCAAGGTATATCAAATGGAAGAAGAAGTCCTTAAGGAGACAGAGACGGATGATGTGAGAGTCGCGGTGCTTCGAAAAGATCTCTTTCAGGCCAACCAGAGATTCAGACTGGCGAATTTGCTCTTGGGCGCTAAGAAAGCAAATTTCGATCCGAGCACTCCAACTGCCAAAGATGATGGTGCTGTTATTGCTCAACTGGAAATGGACATTCATGCTCTTCACTTAGCTGTCCGATTTCAACGACAGAAGCTCAGCATATACACTCCAGTACCCAGCCCGGATCATCCATCTGCGAGCAAGACTCTGGCAGAACCTTTCATAGAGATTGTTCCCTCTGGAACAGCAGAGCAGACAGCAGATCGAACAGTGGACCAGACAGCAGATCGAATAGCGGATCAGACAGCGGAGCAGCCAATGAATAATGATCCTTCTGCTACATAAGATGAACCCTTGAACATTTTGTTGGACTCCCCAACAACGTCTATTCCTCTGGGATCATCAGTCTCCCATGTTCAACTCAGTCCAACCGCCGCACTTATAACAGTTGTCTCACGAGAGTTCGTCGATCCGGATCTGGTGGTGTCCAACGTTGTTGCAGCTTTACGAGTTGAGGAGCCTTCGAGACCTAGCACTCCTCCAGAATCATCTGCTGAAGATATGGCGTTCTTAGAAGATTTTTCTTCGGACTTGGTCACCCTGATCCAGTCCGAAACACGCCAAGCTGCCTTATCTTCACTTATACCGATTAATGAAGAAGCTGATGACACCCTGTCGTCATCTGATCACTCTCCAAGCCGTCTCTCTGACGCACCTCCATCCTTGGCTAGGACCCTTCAGCACTTATCTGATAACTGTATATCACTCTCTCAACGAGTCATAGAGGTTCAACAAAGTCAGCGGACCACAGTCTTGGATTTTGATTCTTTTAAAGAGAAGATGACAGCCAGTATTAGCAGCCTTCAGCGAGGACTGAATGATATGTTCTCTCAGCAAGCTTCTTATAAAAACAGCCTGAGAAAAGAGCAGATCGAGCTGGCCACTGAAGTCAGAGCATCCGTCACCAATTCCCTTCGTGCTCAAGACACTCGTCTTGACACTATCAGCGCTCAGCTAGCACAAGTTGTCGATTTTCTTCAAGAGATTGCTGCTGACAAAAAGGGGGAAAAGAGAAAAGACTTCAAGCCGCATCAGTCTCAGTCTTCAAGAAAGTAGAAGTTTCATTGCTTAAATCAGACTGTCTGTATATAAGATTTTTATGATCTATAAAAATCTTTCTTTGTTGTTAAGTCCTTGTTCATTTATTTTGAACTAAAAACGGCTTAATCGATCCGAACTCTAACTTAATAATGTTCATTTATTTTGAACAAGAAGAAGTAATCGATCCGAAAGTATACGCTTCAGAGTTCTTAAAAGACTGGATAAAAAGATTTAGAAGCTAGGTTTTGTCATCATCAAAAAGGGGGAATTTGTTAGTTCCGGATTTTAAAGATGACAAAATATATCAGACCGGATCGAGAGAAATCAGACTGACCAGATCGATCGCCCAAAACAGATCAAGCTGATATGGTATATCGCAAAACAGAACGGATCGATGGAAATCAGCCTGACCAGATCGAAGCTTCAGATCGATCTCAACTTCTATCAGATCAGAGCAGTCAAGGCTGAATAAAGATTGGTTCTTCAGTCCGAATCATTAATGGCTATTTATTGAAGCATTTAATGCTGCAATTAATGAAGAAAAAGACCAAGGACTGAAGATTACCATAAAAGGTAAGAAGACAAAGAAAAGCTTACCTGACAGTCGCCGAAAGCATGAACCAGAACGGCAAGTACCCTAAAGAAGAAGACTCTAGCTTACTCAGAGTTTAAACAGAGTCAAGAGTTGCACATTAAGGGAAATAATGTCGTTGGTACATGCAACTATAAAAGGATGCAACAGAAGAGCTCAAGAAAGAGGCTGATCAATCGAAAAACGCACAAGAAAGAAAAACAGCACAAGCTTACAAGCTCAGACATTCTCGAGCTGAAAATCTTCATAAGCACAAGTATATTGTAATATTTGATCATTTAGGATCATTGTGTGCATAGACTAAAGTCTATCTTGTGTATTCTGTATTGAAATATAGAAGTGAGAAACAATTGTAACTGTCAGACAGAGTGTGTCTGAACAGATCGAGAGACTAGGAGTTTCAGTCTGGTAGTGAGGTAAATCCAGCTGAATCGGGTTTGTACAACAGGATTGTATAAATCAAAGTCTTCTAGTGGAATCCTTCCTTAATTGGAAGAAGGGGAGACGTAGAAGGATTACACCACCTTCGAACTTCCAGAAACATATTCTGTGTTTTATCATTCTGCACTCGTTCTATTATTCAAGCCATCGAGCCGTTCTTACTAATTTAAGAACAGACCGTTCTGCACTAAAATATTCAGTGGTCTGTTCTGCAAAAGAGTTGATTAAGAAACAGATTTCTTTCACTGATCCGAAAGAAATCACAAGGGATTAAATTTTAATAGGAGTGTTCATTCACCCCCCCCCCCCCCCTCTAAACACTCCGGGCCGATCCTAACAGATTTCGTCCTCGAAATCGTACGCACTTACCAACTGAATTAAAACATAATTCACATACCAGAAAATAGTTCTGGGTAGCGTTCCACCATGTGTTGCTCCGTCTCCCACGTGGCCTCCTTGACACCCCTACGATCCCACTGAACTTTGATCATATGTATAACTTTGTTCCGAAGTCTGTGATCTGCTCGATCCAGAATTCTGATAGGCCGTTCCTCATAGTAAACATCGGACTCTAACTGTACTTCGGAAGGCTGCAATACATGTGACAGATCCTGTTCATACTTCCGTAGCATAGATACATGGAATACATCGTGTATACCGGACATAGAGGGCGGTAAAGCTAGCTGGTACGCCAGAGTACCAATACGCTGTAAGATCTCGTACGGCCCCACATATCTCGGGGATAACTTCCCCCGCATCCCAAACCGTACTACACCTCTAAAAGGTGAGATCTTTAAAAAGACTATGTCGCCCAACTGAAACTCCAACGGCCGACGCCGTTGATTAGCATACGCTGTCTGTCTGTCCTGAGCCGCTTTCATTTTCTTTCTGATCACCTTTACCTTTTCTTCCATTTCTTGGACCAACTCTGGTCCTCCGACCGATTTACGGTCCACTTCATCCCAATATAAAGGTGACCTACAACGCCTACCATATAGGGCCTCAAACGGAGCCATCTGTATGCTCGCCCGGTAGCTGTTGTTATAAGAAAACTCCACCAAGGCTACTGAGTCCTGCCAAGAAGTATCGAACTCAAACACACAAGCCCTTAACATATCTTCGAGCGTCTGAATGGTACGCTCGGTCTGTCCATCCGTTTGGGGATGGTATGTTGTGCTCAACCTTAACCCTGTACCCAGGGCTGACTGAAGACCTTCCCAGAAGTGAGATGTGAACCGCGGATCTCGATCAGACACAATCGAAATAGGGATCCCATGCAGTCTCACCACATTTCTGACATATAATTGAGCAATCCTCAAAAACGTGAAGGTCATACTGTAGGGGATGAAGTGAGCCACTTTAGTCAATCTGTCCACGACTACCCAGATGGCATCAAAACCCAAAGCAGTCCTCGGTAAGTGGGTTAAAAAGTCCATGGACACGTGCTCCCACTTCCACTCTGGGATCTCCAAACTCCTAAGCTCACCACCAGGCCTCTGTCTCTCAGTCTTCACCTGCTGACAAATAAGACATCTCTTGACGAATGTGGTGACATCTTGTTTCATTCGTCTCCACCAAAACTGGCTATGTAAGTCTTTGTACATCTTCTTTCCGCCCGGGTGGATACTCATCCTGCTGCAATGAGCTCGTTGTAAGATCCCCCGACGCAACTCAGGCGCGTTCGGGACCACCCATCTGTCACCAAGCCTTAGAGAACCGTCCTCACCCATTCTGAATCTCGATGGCTGACCCAAATGAATCACTGACATCCATCTCTGAACCTCTTAGTCGGTCCCCTGAGCCTTCCGGATGTGTTCATAAATAATCGGCTCAGCTAGCAAAGTCAAAACCTGTAACGGTGAAGCAGATACGTCATAATCAAAACCCAACTGACAGTAGGAGCCCATCATAGCTGATAGACACATGACATCCTCTGCCGTGCTCTTCACCTTCCGACTCAAAGCGTCGGCTGTCAAATTTGCTTTTCCGGGATGGTATTCGATCTCACAATCATAATCCTTCAGCAGGTCCATCCACCTCCTATGCCTCATGTTCAGCTCAGCCTGTGTAAACAAGAACTTCAGGTTCTTGTGATCAGTGAAGATGGTGAATGAGGTACCATATAAGTAGTGCCACCATATCTTCAAGGCAAATACTATAGCTGCTAATTCCAGATCATGGACCGGATACCTAGTCTCGTGTGGCTTTAACTGTCTAGAAGCATAAGCCACTACATGTCTGTCCTGCATCAGTACGCATCCTAGGCCCTGAAGCGATGCGTCAGTATAAAGGATGAACCCCTTGTTCTCCCTGGGAATCACCAAAACTGGTGTCGTAGTCATTCTGTGTTTCAATTCCCGGAAACTCTGCTCACAAGCCTCTGACCAAAAGAAGGGAACTCCCTTCTGAGTCAACTGCGTCAGTGGTTTGGCAATCTTTGAAAACCCTTCGACGAAGCGTCGATAATACCCAGCCAAACCAAGGAAACTCTGGATCTCACTGACTGAAGTAGGCGCAGACCAATCCACAACTGCCTCTATCTTCCTGGGATCTACTGATATCCCATCTCGAGAGATAATGTGACCCAAAAACGATACACTGCTCAGCCAGAACTCACACTTGCTGAGCTTGGCATACAACTGATGATCCCTCAGGATCTGTAGCACCGTCCTCAAATGATTGGCATGCTCCTCCCTACTTCTCGAGTAGACTAGAACGTCGTCAATAAACACAATGACGAACTGATCAAGAAACCTCTTAAGTATGCTGTTCATCAAACTCATAAAGACAGCAGGGGCATTCGTCACCCCGAATGGCATAACAAGGAACTCGTAGTGCCCATACCGAGTTCGAAAGGCTGTCTTTTGCACATCATCAGCTCTGACTCGTATCTGGTGATAGCCTGACCTCAAGTCAATCTTCGAGTAAGCCTCCGTACCCTGAAGCTGATCAAACAGATCGTCAATCCGCGGAAGGGGATACCTGTTCTTAATCGTCGCCTTATTCAACTGACGGGATGCACAGGCGCATCGAACCATCCTTTTTCTTTACGAACAAGACCGGTGCACCCCAAGGCGATACACTAGGACGAATGTATCCCTTGTCAAGGAGCTCCTGCAATTGCACTTTCAGCTCTCTCAGCTCTACCGGTGCCATCTTGTATGGGGCACGAGAAATGGCTGACGTCCCTGGCAGTAACTCAATCTCAAACTCCACATCCCTGATCGGCGGAAATCCTGGAATCTCATCCGAGAACATATCACTAAACTTCGCCACGACCGGTATGCCCTCGATTCTTAACTCTTCCTTCTCCTCTGATACGTCCATGGCATAAATGAGATAGCCTGTGTGACCGCGTTCTAACAATCGCGACATCTTAATCGCTGAAATCAAAGGAATCCTTGGACGAGAGTCGTCCCCATAGAAGGTCCACTGGAATCCCTGATCTGATAGAAAATGTACCATCCTGTGTCGGCAATCTACCATGGCTCGGTACCTGCTCAGCACATCAATACCGACGATGCAATCAAAGTCTACCATCTCCAACAAAATCAGATCGGCCCTCAGATCGTTGCCCTCAAAATAAATGAGGCAATCAGATAATAGTCGGTCCACAATCACATGCTTCCCGTGGGTGTCGAGACCATAAGATACGTGGGCAACGGAGACGGGCACAAGTGGTGTCTCTCCACAAAGGCAGAAGACACGAAGGAGTGGGAAGCACCTGTATCTACCAAAATAAATGCAGGGTACGTAAGTAAATGACACGTACCAGTAATCACTTCCCCCGGAGCTGCCTCTGCCTGCTCCCGAGTCAGTGCATACACCTGACCCTGCGGCGGTCCTGTCGTCTGACCTCCCTGTGGTCTGGGTGCAAACCGCTGCCTCTCTGGTGCCGTCTCAGCGTCAAATCTTGGCCTATTCGGCCCAAAGTCCGCCTGACCTGCCCGGTTGGGGCAAACCCTAGCTAGGTGACCCACCTTGCCACAAACAAAACAGCCTCGGCAGTCACGTGGCAGGTGAAATCCTCCACAGTGATCACACCTGTTCCCTCCTGTCTTACTCCCCTGAGTTGGCCCCTGGTTGTTTTGCTTCTGACCCTGAGACTTCTTCCCACCAAACCTATAAGATGAAGAGGCCCCACGAAGCTTAAACTGATCTCTTCGTGGCCTCGGGCTCTCCTCAGCTGGTCTCTGCGATGGCACAAAAGGGAGTACAGCTTCCTTGTACACGCCAACTGCAGTCTCTGCCAGCTCTGCCCTAGTCAGGGCGTCATCAAATGAGTTGGGGTTGTTGGAGACAACCCGATCAAACAATTCTGGCCTCAGTCCCTTCAGAAAATGCATCATCTTAGCATGGCTGCTCACAGCAATATGAGGCACATACCTCAACAGTGAGGAATACTACATAGCATAGTCTGATACTGACAAGTTGCCCTGCTTCAGATTGGTGAACTCATCTTCCTTCACTTGTCTGGCAGCGGCGGAGAAGTACCGGTTCAGAAATCGGGTCCGAAATATAGTCCAGTCTACCACCATACCTTGAACCCTCAACTCCATCACAGTGGTCTTCCACCACATAGAAGGCTTTTTGGCCATTTGAAACTCTGCTAGTCGAAACCATGCGGTCCGTGCACAAGGCGCAGTCACAAGTATCTGCTCTATCCGTTCCAGCCACTCTTCGGCTCCTTCTCCAGACTCGGTTCCCTTAAACATGGGTGGATGGAAGTTCAGAAACTGTGTCAAACTGAGCTCCTCTGGTAATAACATCTGTGCACTGGGCTCCACGCCCACAGCAGGTGGCGGTAAAGGATTCATCTGAGCAATACTAGCATTCATACTGCCCATATCCCCTACCTCTTCATTGAGGTTCTCCAGGTTAATCGCCGCCATGCTGTAACACAAGGGTTAACAACAATACTAACAGCAGTTCATAATATAAGCCGTTAGATAACAAGAGTAATCATATTCAAAAGCATGTTAGTATAATAACATATACCAAAAATATGCACCACATGCATAAATATGCCCACCAATGAATACCTAGCCAACTTGTTTCTAAAGGCTACCCTTTACTCGTTCCCTGGTTATCTAACCACTGCTCTGATACCACTAAATGTGAGACCCCGTTATCTTAAACATATTATAAGGTGCAATTAAGAGAACTAACCATACTTAATCAGAGTGTTAAGTCGTGTTGATATCCTGAGCTTAAGTTACAGTACCAAAAGTTCAAAAGGAATTTTACATATTCCTAGCAACAGGTACAATTTATAGCTTTACTCTACTACTTGTAGAAACTACTCAAAATAAATCTCTTTTCTGCTAATCCCGTAGCACTCCTTAAGGCTCAACGTATCAACCCCGACCCTGATTCTCCGTGTCAAATGCACCTACAAAGACAACCCCCCACACATGAGCACATAGCTATTCATATTCAACATAATATGAATACATAAAGCGTAAATGCATAAATCATAAACGTAGAATACTTTCTGCAGTCCAATGCATTTCAAAACGCCCAATTGGGTTGTCTCTGTACCATAACTCATAATCAAGTCAACATATGATATTATGGCTTCTTAAATAAATGTCATGACATATCTTCGCTTCTTAATTCTTTACTTCAATCCTTAGTCAGTTTATCATCAGTGTATTTTAATGCTTCTTATTTCTTTACTTAATAATGAGCGGTATCATCTTCCCCGCTTCATTACTTCATTATTTAATAATGAGCGGTACCATCTTCCCCGCTTCATTACTTCATAACAAGCGGTACCATCTTCCCCGCTTCTTCATACAAGCGGTACCTTCTTCCCCGCTTAGTATGGTATACCTCGCCTCCATGTGCAAGTGAGCCTCCCCCCTCCCGCTCCACATTTTTAGCGGTATAAGCTTAAGCATTAAAATCCTCACTGTGATAACCGTGACTCGTGGAATACACATCTTTTATTCCACATATACATATGCAACAACAATGCATAACAACATGTATTGTACTCCTAATGCACATCTTTGCATTAATAATGTGTCAAATAGACAAACATAAATACATGTTACCGTTGGGTGCCCGTACGTCTACGTACCTTTCAAAAATATAGGATTTGGTAGGACTTTACTTCCTTGGCTGTGTCGCCACCTGTGATGGTTCTACACATTCACACAAACCCATATTAGAAGCCAATAGTAGTCCAATCCCATAAACACCATCAAATATGACATAAATCATAATTTCACAATTTTATGCCTTGCGATCGATCGGTCCCCAAGCCCCGATCGATCGAAGCTTTATATCGATCGATCGAGACATCACACCGATCGATCGGAACAAAATTACCGATCGATCGGTAAGCTAATTTCACGCCTTGCTTGGACTCTGCTCAGCTCGATCGATCGGGACATATTTCCGATCGATCGAGCAGCCATGTTCTATCGAAAATCCTCCATGTATGAGCTTCCAACTACACCTAAACTCATATACAACCAATAACAACCACCATGCTCAACATTTAACCACAAAACAACATTAAAAATACATCTACTAACATAAACAACATGATGGACTAAGATCCACCCCTTTTACCCCAAAAACAAGCTACAAACCCAACCAAAACTCAACAAGACTTTACCACAATGATAGCTTACCACTTGAGCTTCAAGTTTCTTGTAAGAAATCCCAAAATAACTCCTTTTCAAAGCCTTTACTTTTTCCTCTTCTTTCAGAACGAAAATGGGAGCTTTTTCTTTGCAAGAGAAGAGATGGAGAGTGGTTTGACTTAAAGGTGATGGGAAGGGATGTGATGTAAAGTATAGTGGAATGAGAGGTGGGGGTTAATTCAAATGGTATGCTTATTGGTTATGGTTTAAATTAACATGTACCCAAATAGTGAGCATGATGTATAAAATACCCCAACATGATATTTTAAAAGCATTACCTAAGAATGCACTCACAAACTTCCATTAAATACATGCTTTACAAATTATTATAAACCATCACCAAATAGACCACGTAATACCCAATTTTCCCAACATGTATAACATGCTCTCCGGAAATGTATTATTAGGTCATTCCTTTCTCATATTAAATTAATCAACACAACTGCTTACCATTTTAATATGCTTAACGCCCAAGTGCATATAATCTTTTCGGGGATATCACAAATGATGTGAAATTGCACTATCATCCCGGAAAGAGTAACGCGGTAGCTGATGCACTAAGTAGGAAGAGTTACGGATCAATGCTATTGACTACGAAACAGAAACTCATTGATGAGATGTCCAAGTTAAATCTGAATGTAGAATTAAGAGACGACCAGAATGGGATGATGATGTTGTGTAATCTCGTGGCACAACCTGATCTTATTTCTCAGGATTAAAGAAGCACAATCAAAGGATCCTATGTGGCAGACTTTCTCACAAAGGGCTCAATCAAACCAAGGAAGTTTTAGAATGCATGAAAGATGGAACATTGAGATTCAATGATAGACTATTTGTTCCAGTTGTATCAACTCTCAGGGGCGAAGTCTTACAAGATTCACAGCAGACAGTATTGTCCATGCATCCAGGATAGAATAAAATGTATCAAGATAGGAAACAATTATTTTGGTGGCCAGGAATAAAGCAAGATGTCGTGAAGTTTGTGTTAGTGTCAACAAGTGAAAGCTGGAAGACAAAAGCCAGCAGGGACACTGAGAAACTTGGACATACCAAGCTGGAAATGGGAACATATTACTATGTACTTTGTGAGCGGATTGCCCAAAACCACGATACAAAAGGATTCAGTTTGGGTTATTGTTGACCGACTTACTAAGTGTGCTCATTTTATACCGATGAAGAAGACTACATCAATGAACGATTTAGCACAGCTTTACATTAATCAAGCGGTGTGTTTGCATAGGATACCCGTCAGTATCATATCAGATCGAGATACCTGATTCACCTCTCAATTCTGGAAGAGTTTACGGTATGTGTTGGGACCGAATTTGAAATACAGCACAACTTTCCATCCACAGACAGACGGACAGTCTGAGCGGACGATTCAAATTCTCGAGGATTTACTAAGAACATGTGTCTTGGACTTTCAATGACAGTGGGATCGTCATCTGAAACAGCAGAGTTTGTGTACAACAACAGTTATCAATCCAGTATCCAAATGGCAATGTTCGAAGCTTTGTATGGAAGGAAATGTCGAACACCACAATGTTGGTTTGATGTAGGAGAGAACGTATTGGAAGGAACAGAGTTGATTTCTATATTTCTTCAAAATTTAGGCCAAGGATTCCACAAGGGACGCACTGGTATTTGCTGCACTCATTTGGTGCAATTTTGTTTGATTATTTAGTTGATTTCTGGTTTAAAATGTGTTTAGAGTTATATAAACCTGTTAATTAAACTCCTCATGATTATGATAATATACGTAGTGACAACAAACTTCAAAACATGAACAAAATAGTACTGTGGAAGCATTATAAACAATTTTTTCCTTATATTTCATAAATGTTGAGCAACTATTATAACTACGTTGGGTGGGGGGATGGTGACTCGAATACGAGATCTCCGTATCATAATTGCGACCAATGGTAGATGGATACAAGTCATCGGCAATAAATAGTAAGTTTTTAGTACATGTGTTATTGTTGTTGGAGGTATTACATACATCTTTACACTTTCCTTACCAAAATGTATGGTTTCACACTGTCCTCTACAAATCCCTACAGATTTTACTATTCATTTTTATCTAAATAAAATTAAGAAATGTTAATTAGAAAACATGGATGTCACATGTCTATAGGCCTTCGTTGTGATCATATTTCTCCTGTGTGAAACGATTTGTCTTTTTATCTTTAAATACAAAGATATTTAATTGTTTTTATTCTCCAATCAAGATTTGAAAGAAAGTAATTCTTCCCCTTCACCCCATGATGAATTTGTGACCATTGCCTCAACGATTTTAAGGGGTATTTGTTCACCCTCCCTTTGGCACTGAGAAATCTTCATGATTGATTACAGGAGCAACTTTTTATGGAACAATGAAATGAATGTTCTCATTAAGATTTTGTAGAAATATAGAATTCGCAGCTATAGTCATCAATGGTTTTCAGCTGTTATTTGTTCATCTTATTTTGTTTAATTGAGATCTATTAATAAATGGCCACGAATGTAAGTTTTAAGAATTAAGGAAATAAATTTTCTGATCAAAACAAGGTACAAGTTTCGGGGACGAAACTTCTTAAAAGATTAAAAGACAGGGAGATTGTAATGGCCAAATTATGGCCCAACATCAAATTAAAAAAAATTAATAATAAAAATAATTTATAAATTTATTTAGCTAAAACCGTGCCCTTTTCCTCAAACCCATTTTTCAGAATGATTTCTTCTTCAGAGCACGTTTCTTCCTCCTCTCTTCCCCTCCCCCAAATTTCGGTTTTTGAAATCCCTAAGGTCACGCCTCCACCTCTTCCGTTTCAGGTGCTCGAATTCGTAACTGCAAGAACCGTTCAACAACCTCTCTTATTTAGAACCCAATCTCTTCCTCTGTCAGAAAAGCTACACGAAATTTTATCAGAAATTTGTACGCATCGGAGGAGGCAGCGAACGCCTATAGAAATTCTGAAAATTTTAATATAAACTCCTCTTCCTCTTATGTTTATAATTTCGAATCCTGTAAAACATTAGTTGATGCGTATAAGAAAAACAAATTGATTCTTGCTATAAAACCTCTGTGTGTTCTTATCGTGTGAAGGCTAGTCTCTTAAATTTTTCTAAAATTTGTTACGAGATAGATAACATGATTCATTATTTGTATTTGGAAGAATCAGTATACTCTTTATAATGGTTGTATTAATTTTTTATATTAAAATCACTATATGTGTACATATAAAATTATACTTTGTTTAGCTATCTATATAATTTTATTTAAACAGTGACTATGTAGCTAGGATACGTCCAGATTAATGATCAAGTAATTACAAAGTTAGTTATTAAAGATGTAACATAAACCATTTATTTATTTTTTTCTAAATTATATAAATAGTTAAATTCTTAGATAACACTAATAAATGAATTTTTTTTTATGATGTTGAAATATGTGATAGGAAGTTCTTGATATATTGGGAGATTTATTGGGAAAGCTTGAAGCTTGAACTATTTTAGGAAGCTTTGAGGTACGTAAAGCGGGTTACATTTTCCGCAAATTATTTTAAGTATTTTATGTTATTTATTTTTGAAATATTTTGGGATAGTAAGCGTGCGAGATTATTTTGAAAGATGATTTTTGAAAGAAATGCGATTTTTGTTGAAAATGGGATTTTGAATAGCATTTTATTGTGTGTGAAAAACTATTTTGAAATGTCATGCTTGTCTTATTCAGTGAATATGATTTGAGGTTTGTGAATTGAGGATGTTCTTTGTTTCGTTTGTCTCGCTTGCGATGAGGGTAAAACACGCACTCGTTCGGCTCGTTGGCGACGATAATAAATAAACGCATTTTGTTTTGCTCGAAGACGGAAGGGGTATAATATATGTCGATACCCTTCCAGTGGGTATAATCTGGAATGATATCTTTGTGTCACCTCCTTATTCTGAGTATGCATTTGTTTCATTACACCATGGTTATTATAAGACTATGGTATTCTTTGGTTATCTGTGCGGTTATTTCTGTTATGATTCTGTTTTGTGAAATTTAACTCTGGTAACTGTTCAGATTAACCCATATATGTGTGAAAGTTATTTTTGATATGAAATTGTATTATTTATCGTCATATTATGAAAATTGATGTTTTTAATACTTTTGACAAATGTTGCTTATGCTTACTATAAAATACTACAACTTACCTTTACCTGTAATGTGACATATTACAGGTGGAGTCGAAGACATAAATGATGCAGATATAGATATATAATGAAACTTGATTATGTTGATTATACTATGTTTTTTTGAGGACATGAATTTAGTTTTATTATTTTTTTAGTTTGACTATGATGTTGAGACTTATTTAGACTTATTTATAGTATCATTGGGATATTGATGTTGTTGGATTGAGTGATCTGGCCGATCACAGGGTACAATTTTTAAGAGGAGACTCTGCCCAAATTTTTTTTGAAGTCAAAGTCAAATTTTTATTAAGTCTACACATTTTAGTTTGTTATGAAAATTGGAACGTTTACGCTAAACAGAAAATCAAAGTGATGACTAATTTTTGAATTGAGTGAAGCCTTGTGTTCAAGCAATTGAACACGGCGGGCGACTCGTTGAGGCGGGCCGTCACATATTCCATTTAAACATCCAGTTTTCCCAACCAAGTCTGTTCAACATATCATGCACCCTTGTAATACGCTAACATATTCTCAATTCATCTAGCAATTCCTAATTAATTGCATGCAACATATATATGAAGAGATAGAGGCCCTTGCCTTTTTATACAATCCATATACACGTAATATTGCTCACATGCGAGCATCGAATAAATATACGTGTATCTTGTGTATAAAACGGCATATTCAATATCATGCTCCACATTAGCTTTGGTACATCAATCGTGAAAGTACCTCCAATACATAGTTCGATCCTAGCTCCAGAGCTACCATTGTATCTATTCCACCTGCCCCAACAGAGAGCCCCACACGGGTTGAGCATACCAATACCACCAAACCAGTAATCACAATAATATAATCCACAAAATGTAAACTTTATGTATTTTAAAGATACTCCCTGGATGGCATCATCCTCATCCGGGATCCCCTGTACTGTCCATGTTCTAAAAAATAATCAAAACCATCAAATCCCAAAAGTCAGTTAATCATCACGTTGATTAACTAATCCGTTTCCCATTTCCAATTTCCAATTTCAATAACATTATTTCATTAGATAATGAATACAGACATCCTAGATATCTTGCCCATGGTTTCTCAATACCATTTTCATCGCTTGCTCAAAAACAGCGGCATTCATAATCGATGTTCGCTCTATAGTGACAACATCTAGACCATTGCTCGCCCCATAGCGACACCTTACATTTCAGATTATATACTCACTTATCTTAACTACTATATACAATTCATCCACCATTGTAATATCATACACCATGTATTAACTATTGCAATAATGTACAAGAGTCATGCTCGTACGTTATACGTACCTTAGGATTCCGTAGACCGAATCAAACCTTGCTTGAGTTTCATGCCCCGAGAATTATGTGCTAAACACATCAAAGAACTCACGATTAATCACAAGAATGCAACCATGTGTCCAAGCACGTTCACAACCTCCAAACCTATCGTCAATCCATTATGATTAACCATTTAAAAAGACTCCGGGCTAAGCATGCATAATACCCAAAATATACCATTTCTTAAGTTCAAATGTAGCCAAACTCAACCGAGAATTCCATTTTGTTAAAATTTGGCTCCAACCAATCCATTTAAAAAGTGCAGCATTCTCATTGAAATGTAGACATTGTCCCGAGAAATCGGTTAATTAAACCCCGTTCCAAAATCCCAACTTTTAACAAAGTTTTCAAAAAACTCAAACTTTCGAGCCGCGATCGATCGCGCGCACCCGCTGCCAAACAGAATCTTCTCGCGATCGATCGCGAGTCTCCGAGATCGATCGCCAAACGCCTCGCGATCGATCGCCGAGACTCAGCAATCGATCGCCAACACTGTGCATCTTCTCAAATTTCCAGAATCTCATCGCGATCGATCGGCCCGAAGCCGCGATCGATCGCGACCTGCGATTTTCAGAAAAACTCGAGCTTCAATGGTGTTTCACACCCAAACTCAAAACCAACACCCCTAACTCCTTCAACACCTCCATTACACCATTTATAACCAATAAAACACTAAAAACAACTTTTTGGATTTTTGACCAAAATCCTCAATTTCCATAACCAACCCAAAACTCAATCAAAATCTACCATTCTACAATCAAATCGAAGATAAAAGACGAGTGGAAGGAGATTACCTGCTTTTCTTCGAGAAATCCGGCTCCTAAATCGAGCTCCCATCGATTTTTGCTTCCAAGAGAAAAGGGGAAGGGTTTGGGGGAAAGGGATATCACGGGAGAGAGAAAGAGAGAGAGATAGAGAGATCGTGCAATCACGAAACACCGAGTCCACTTGGTATATATAGTACCAAGGCTCCAAAATACTAATACCTTCACAAATACAACATGATTCATTAAAAATCATCTCTTTTCAAAAACTCTCTCTAAATCTCAAATCCTTATGCCAGCCCCAGTACAAAGTACCCCCGGGCCCCAGAAATCACCAAAAATCCAAATCTTAGGTTTTTCACCAATGAGAATACAATCTCAACCTTTGGATCCAAAGATCCCAAATATCCGATTTAACATCTCCGGGTGTCCCAACACCATAATTAATTCATAAATGCCACTATTAAAATCCATTACGGGTCATTACCACACCCGGATTAACACCAATAATCCCCGGACATCACATCACTTGAGCGTCCTAGAAGCAAAAATATAACTCATTCATAGAAACTCCTATGGGTACGAACATGGAAATATGCATCAGCAACTTCATCTATGACCATCTTATTCCTCCTAAATACAGCAACCGCATGAGGATATGGGATTCCATCAAGCTGCCACTGATATGAAGTACATTTACGAATATCAAGGCGCACTGTAACTGAAGGATATGAAAACACCTCAAAACAACAGTCAGAAAACATATTCACATTCCACGCATGACATTGCTTTTCGTAAGAAGCCCATTTCTTTTCCATCTTCGCACACAGAACCCCAGCCCATCGTGCAACCATTGATCTCCTATCATAAAACCAGCACATCAGCTTCACCTTGATGCAATCCACCATGTGAGTAATAGGCATACCCTTTGCCTCTAATATCCAAGAATTTGAAAGACTCCATTGCATTTGAATATATCTCTCCATATCGCATGCCACATGAGTAAGCATTTGTCCATTTCTCCAAAGATAAACCCTATAAAATCCCTTTTACAATTGAACCACATTCTCATTTTAAAATAGCAAGCTTCTCTGTGAAAATAGCCACCGTCGGCGAATATGCAAACTCATCCAACAAATAACACATCCTTTCCCGAAATGGTTCGAAAAATGTTTGCCAGCATATCTATTCCGGGTGTTGCATTTCAAATGATAAAAGCAAAATGAGTGTTTTGGAAAAGGTCCAAACACAACAGGTAAAGCCTCCATCAAAACAACATTAAGATCAGATATATAAAAAATATATACACCATTATCTAGAACCTTGCTCAAGCAAGATAGAAACATATACCAATTACCAATGTTCTCAGAGTCCACAACAACAAAAGCCAAGGGGAACAACCCTACAATAGAATATTAAAAAATATAAAGCAAAAAATATAATTATGTTATATGATGCATTTATATAACCTGTAGTGGTACATGTTAGAGACGCCCAAGTCTATCAGCGCATGTAATATACATGCACCGACAGACTAGCATTGCATGTATATTACATGCACATCATCTCAGTTACATGCATATTTATAATATTGTTGCATCTTACCTTGATTCACATCCTTCACAGTGGCTGGCAGAAGTATGCCCTTGAAACACGATTTAAAAGTTCCATCAAGAAATAACATAGGGCGACAAAATTTAAAACCATCCATACAAGCACGAAACGACAGAAACAAACAAATGAATCGGTTACAGTCGTCAACTTCAAGCTCTACAAAACTCCCAACATTTGTCGTCTTCACCACATAACTCCTGGAAAGGCTCGTCATAATTTCCAAAAGCACTAGACCTAGCCTTCTCCATACTTCTCCATGCCTTAATGTAGGTGATATCCAAACCGTAATCTCTTTTCATGAACTTCATTACAAACATGGCAGAAAAGTTTGGATTGGAACTGACTCATTTGCAAATAATTTCTGATATTAAATCTGAAACAATCCTTTGTTATTTGTCGTTCATGACTCTTAGACCACATGTGTGAATGTTGTTCAATTTCTTTATGTACAAAGAACCATTTACACGTGAAATGTCGGCACTCACAAACCAACCACACCCATCAATGTGTTTCCTAGCACATTCAGCAACAACCATGTCTTTACTATTTTCCACATAGTTGTAATCAAAATCAACATCCATCCAATATTTACTCAACTCACTTCAAAACTCTTCGACACCACCTTTAAATACTTGGCTCACCCTACTAATAATTGATGACCATCCAGAACGTAACAACAACTTCTCATTGCCTTTAATGTTGCGTCTTCGATATTCGAAATCAAATTTTGAACCTGATGGTGAACTATAAATTTGTTATGTTGATATATATGCACCACTTGAGTCTATCGATGCATGCAAATCACGTGCAGAGATAGACTCCATAGTGCATGTATTGTATACATCGATTGACTCTACCGAGAAATTTTTTAGCACATGCGCTTGTGTCTAGCGGTGCATGTATCTCACTGCACCTCTAGACACAATCGGTGAATTACCACCACCTTCACCTACAGACCTCAACAATGAAGCATTACAATCAACAACATGCACTGTCAACAAACAAAGATTGATCATCTTACACAACAAAAACATATTTCTTATATCAATCTCATTACTCAAACAACAATTAGGGTGTATATCGATTGAGTACTTGAAACAAAATCATCATCAATGAAATCACACCACTTAGCATATGCATCACCTATTAAATCACTGAATCCAAAACTTGAATTAACTTTCAAAACTAATTTTTCTCTCTAAATTTCAACATAATCATGAATCCATATCCATTAGAGTTAGATCGATAAAATCTCAGAAAAAAATTGATCAATTGACTATATAAAAGATCGATCAATCTAAAATTTGTAAATCAATAACATACACGATCAAAATCAGCTACTCGATGAATTAGATGAAAGAATTTCGGAAAAAACGATCATCGTTATGAGGGGGAGAAAAAAACCACGTTTAGATGAAAGAATCTGATAAAATGTTAATTATTATGGGGATTTATTTCTTGCAAAGTGGTAACTTAATCATGAAAATGTACCAATTAGATTAGGTTTTAATAAAATTGACTTATTTGAAATAAGTTTTTTGTATTTAGTTAAAAGCAAAATATTTTGATAGATTTAGTTGAAACATGTTTTGGTAAGTAGTACATATGTGTAATTTTTGTTTTTTTTAAAAAAAAACATCTCACATCAAATATCTTATATCCAAGTCACACGACCTCAAAACAAAATTTAGCATCATCTTTAACATATAATTTAATGAAACATTTGTAATATTCTTTTACAAAATAACTTTTACATTATTAATATTTGAATAATCTCCTAGACTTAATTGATACAACATTATAGATTTTGTTCTGAACCTATTAGGTTGTCGAAATAAATCCAATTAGCTTATACTATTTCGTATTCATATTAAGGTGGGAGTATAAAGATTAGATCTCAATTAGTCTCTATGGATAAGTAGAATTTAGTTTCTCACGCACTATTCCGCTCAATTATGCATTTCACGGCACAAGTTCAGTTTGCACCCAAAGTAACAAAAATTAGAGAAGAAACAAAATAATCAGCCTCAAGACCGACATTCATTTCTTATTTGACTAGCAGTTTCATCCTTAGATACCCATGATCTTTGTAATAAAAATAGCAAAAACACAAGTATAAATAACTTTGCCGCATTCATGCCGATTCCTTCGCGGCAGGTTCAAGACAAAAATGAATGCCTTCCAAAGTTACGGCAGCTGCAAGCTAAAATACTAAGCATAAAAATCATCGTCTTTGAATTTCTGCCTGGCTTTCGTTCTTGTCCTGAATCAAAGTTGAGCTACTATTTGTACTGAATCTTCCCCATCTCCCTTCTGGAGCAGGAGGGTTTCTGTAAGGAGAGACAACTGCTGTGCTTCGACTTCTTGCAAAATCAGAATGGTTTCTTTTACTATATCTATTAGTTTCTGCTGGTGTACTTTCTGGCATGGGATCCACTTTCTGTGAGCCAAAATTCCCGTAACTCTTAGTTGGTGAAGTGGAACTACTTGAATGAGCCGAATCTTGCCTGGGAAATTCATTAGCAGGAGCCTCAACTTGCAGAGGTGTTCTTGATTGAGGTGATACATTCATATCAACTTGTGGCTGTTTTCCTTGGAGTGGAACCTTAATGGCTCCATTCATCGGGTTCTGTGCAGCGGTGTCGTGAGAATTGAATGGAGAATACCGAATGCTCGAATGAGAAGAAGGTTGCTCGGATGTTTCTTGAGAAGGGACCTCAAGTCGCTGAGTTTGTCTCATTTGAGGTGATGTGTTCATACTGAATTGAGGTAGCTTTCCCTGGTTCGGAATCCGAGGTACATTATTTGTGGAGCTCCTTATATCATTGTCACTCATAGACATCCCAGATCTTGGATCTCTTGAGTATCTATTCACCATGCCTTGCTTTAGAACCTCCATGGACATAGAAGAGACTGTATGGGCTCGTGCAGGCTCGTGTACAGGTCTAGGGCTAGTATCTGAAGAAGAGGGTGATTTTGCAATTCCTGATTGTTCGTTTCTGGGAAGGTTATGCGCTTCAACCTCAATGTCAAAACTGTGTTGAAATCTTCATCACCATCAAAACAGCCCACTGAGATTTGTTGGTCTGAGCATCTTCATACAACAATTCTTCAGAATCTGGTTCTTCCCCAGACTCCGAGCCAGCTTCCACCGTATCCCCATTTTCTTTCAAAGGAGATTTTGCAGTTGGCACAGAGCCACTATCCTTTGATGAAGAGTTTCTTGTTGATTCAGAAGCCTTCGAAGCTTTCTTTCCAGAGCCCTTTTTGGAAGGACCAAACTTGATGTGCCTCACAACCACAAATGCCTGCTTCTTTTCGACTTTTGGTTCACTTTCCTCAACGGCAACATCTTTTATCTGATGCAAAATAACAACTATAACATCATGCAGTGATCAGAAAGGAAATAAAATGTGAAAAAATAAGAGCTCTGCATGGGGAACCACGAAAATATTGGAAGTGAAATCTTACCAAAGCAGAAAAACGAGATAGTAATGTTTCCAAGTCGACATCCTCAGTAGGCTCAATTGCAGTGCACTATCAAAGAACCAGAAAAATTAAAAAAATTACTACCGTCTATCTGCATTGAATTTTTATTCAGCAATTCGAAAACCCGTAGTTCATAATTTACTTCCAGGAACCATATGATGTTATCTCTCAAGCTGGTATTCGCCCTTACTAAGAAGAATGAAAGAACAATATGAAACTCAACTCAAAATTTTCATCAATCAAAAAATCTTTAACAAAACAGGATTTTCAACTTATGGTTTTATAAAAGTTTGAGTAAGTATTAATTTCCGTCTTTTTTCCTAAAAGTTTTAATCAATGGTCCTTAATGCATAATTTTAGTATACTTGATATCCACAAGGTAAAAAAGAGAAGAAATACAATACCTTGACTCGATGGCCACTTTCCATGAGTCTCTTAACCATATCTGCTTTCATCTGCAGGTCTTTTTGTTTCTTGAACCAGGAAAGCGATCGGCCCAAAAGAGTAAGCATGGTATTAGACTGGTGAGCTAAGTTACTAACATGTTATGGTTTACTATAAGCATCCTTTTCTTTCAATAAATCCCTTTTTGCACTCAATGTCATATAGCCTCCTCATAAAGAAGGGAAATGCATGGAAGTTCTTTTGCAGACTTGCATTACGTGGTCTCCTTATTAATCGTGAAAAATAAATTTAATGTTCTTTTGCAACAGAATAAATAGCCGTCAAGAAGATTAACCAAAGACACACAATTTAACAAATTTCTTGTGCAACTCTCAAAACCACGCTGGAAATGTGTAAATGGAAAGTTGGAAAGTGGTCAAATCTAAAAAAACTTACAATTTTAGATGCAAATCGAACTTCTTTAAATGCTCCACTCTTAAGCTCGGACTGCAAAGGAAGAGAGTCGAGAAATAACTTGGATTCAGAAATTCCTAATAATGACATAATATGTTCAAACATTCACAATATAATTTTGGAATGACTTCAATCACCATTTCATGAGATAAACACGAAACTTTGGTTGATGAGAGAAAAATTAAATTTACGACACTGATACTAGAAAACCTCTGCATAATTTTTCCCTAGAATATGGAGTCCCTATGTGTAAAAAAATTGAGACTTCTGTAGAAGCCCATTAATATAAGTTGCAGAAATAGAGCACCAGCCTAGGTTAATTAAACTACTCAAGAAAAAACTTCTCCATCTTCTGAAGACATTTTAGGTAATTCAGCCCGTCGTCTCTAATCCAAAAATATAGATGAACAAAGAGATACTATTTAAACAAGATGCATCCTACTTACTTTGCTTTTGGCACGTTCTTTGTCCTTCATTTGTTGAAGATACTTTTCTTTGTTATAGTCAAAATTTTGCAAACAGGTGGTTTGGCAAATCTATCAACCTGCATCATGTAAAGAAATAATCTTATTCAGATACACAAACAGTATGGGAAACAAAATAACAGGGCTAAGAATAAAGAAATTGCATCATTTGCGGTATGACAAGACAATTGAGTCTAGAACATGCTGACATAGTAATGAAGCAATATTGAGAAACAACAGTGCATTAAATTCCAGCGCCTCATTGTTACGTCACATTTTCACTGTTGTCAACTGGAGCAAAAGGATGTCTAATACCCGACCCTTTTATACCTCCTAAATCTTCAACTATCTTTGTTGATTTTGGGTAAGATTTGTGTTACAGACCCCAATACATTGGAGCTAGGCTTGAGTGGCGCTAGATCCAAGAATCCAGATGTGATGGAGGAGAAATAAAATGTGGGGAGAGGTAGTTTGTTAGGGGCATTCTGTTATTTTGTTTTGAGTGTTGTGCTACCTTATACTAGGTAAATACTAGCATTTAGCTAGGGTTAGTGTACAGAGTTTATGGAACATATTTCTATTTCATTTGCAATATAATTTCAGTTCTTAAGTTGTGGTTGAATCAATTGGTCCGACCTGACGGATTGCTCGAAGATGGCAACCATAGAGTTCGACTCGAGGCTCGATGCATTGGAAGATAAGACGCTGAAGTTAGCGGAGGATATGAATGCGATGGTGCTGACAGAAGGAACAGCACCATAACAAGGAGTCCACAACCAGAAGGCAGGAGTTCATTCGCCAAACTGTAGAGAAACCCGATGAGCAAGTTTTTGAGGAGGGAAGGTCGCTAAAAGAACAGTTGCAAGGTGATGAATCCAGCCAAGCTTTAGAAGGAGACAAATGCACTGGCCTTAAGCGGATCGAAGAGGAAAACAACACCGAGGATCGAGATTATGGAATGGATGAGAAGAAACAGGCTCTCAGAAGAAAGGATTTACATGGATTGATGAGAAAGATCCGACTGGATGGGCATCATGGGATGGATAACGGCTCCCATTTTTCCGCTTGATCATTCTTGCCATTATCCTATCAACACTTGGGTGCTTCGATTCCACATAACACAAAAGTAGCCATACATTCCTCTTGAGCATTTCAGCACACAACTTCTTCGCATGGTCGACTCCTTGTTCCTTACACAACCCACCCATGAAAACATCAGATGTGACCCTACGACCAGTTCCGAAAGGTGCTACTTCCATGTTCCATTCATTAATAGACATTCCCACTTGCTTCCACGCGACTGACGGCCATGGTTTCTTCTCTCCCAAGAAATAATCCAGCAGGCCGGACCATTGTTATGCTTTGGATTTGCGATGGAATTAACACAATCGAACAAGAAGAACACCCATAATTGAAATGGAAATTGTATTCAAACTGAAATGAAATGAACATAAAACTCTCAAGAGAAATGAATCAATGTAACTAGCAGAGCTAGTAATGTTTCACAATACGAAAATATCTGAATGAATACAAATACCCCCCCCCCCCCCCCTCACATTTCCATGTTCAAGTGTGCTTTACCCCCTCCCTTTCTTACCTATTTTATTATAGGCTTTTTGTTATCACTAATAATTTGGCCCACAATATTTTGGGTCATAACAGGCCAAATTAAATTTATGAAGGCTGAAGAATTGAGTTTTGACGGTGAAACAGAAATGGTAAATGATGGGCTATGCTATTATATCCATAGGGAGTCCAGGCTGGACATGAAGGAAGCTCTGTACAACTGGCCCAATATTCGGGATATGAGTTGGGCCCAATCAATTAAGAGGCATTTAAATCAGGACCATGCAAGCCCATGCACTAGCCGACAAATAAATCGGGAATGAAGGGAGCAGATGAAGGGAGTCGCGCTTTAAACCTGGAGTATCATGGGAGTATTGCCCCGGAGAGGCGCCGCGAAAGGTCTCTAAAGTGTTGAAAAATGAATTTAGCTTGGTAATGAACGCGGGACTTAAGGGTGAGTTTTATCTCTTATGGGCTATGCCATTGATTGGAAAAAATTATTGGTGCAATGAGACAAAATGCCTTATTGCTCCATATCATCATTTGATGTCGTTTTCCCCGTAGTACATGAAATTGTGACTTCTCTTCAGCCTTTGAATATTCTGAAATTAAATATTATGCTTGTTGGAACTCCTCTCTTTGAGTTGTGGGTCAGTGTTGCGAGTCCAGATTATTTTCCTAAATTTGTATTGAAGGAATGGGAGATTATTTCGATTATTAAAGCAGTTTATGAAAAGTATCCTCTTGATTCTCTGTATTTAGGTAATATGTTTTGCGACCTTGGTTTTGAGCTTAATGTCTTTGATGTTGGCTGCAAAGAAGTGGAATTCATGGAAGATCAAGTTTCAAGTCTCAGCTTTGAGGATTAAGATTGAGCTTTAAGAGGACGGTATTGTTACGGACCCAATATATTGGAGCAAGGCAGTGGAAGAATCTAAATGTGATTGGATAGAAATAAAATGTGGGGAGGGTAGTTTGTTGGGGGGCATTCTAGTATCTTGTTTTGTGTGTTGTGGTAGATTAGACTAGGAACTACTTGGGGGTTAGCAAAATTTTGGTTAAACCAAATTTACTGACCGAATCGAATTATTTCGGAAATTCGGTTCGGTTAATTCAATTAATTAAGTTTTCATTTTAGAAAAAAATCGGTTAATTCGGTTCGGATTCATTTTATAATATCGGTTAACCGAATTAACCGATTTTTTAATATTTTTTTTACAAAATTTTAATTTTTTAAAATTTTATTAATTTTTATAAAAATTAATTATTCTTATTCTTTTAATTTTTACTTTTAAAATTGAATCCCAAAATAGAGAATAAAGTTTCTAGTGAAGTATAAATGATTTTGATTTCAGTCTTTGGAGTGGGTTGGTAGAAATCTTAAAATCCTAGGAATTAAATTGGTCTGTTTTAGTTTTAGGGCATTCTTAGCTAGAAATCCAATTTTTGGTAAAGAAGGAATGAAGTTTGTGAATAGCTTATGACTTCTGTTAATAATCGTACGCTTTGTTTTTGCACCATCGGTGCAAATATACTATTTTGGGTTTTAAGTATGTGAAACTACAAATGATTAAAGTACATTCTGAAATGTCATAGTATTGGGTGTTATTAAGTGAACTTTAAATCTTAGTACGTACTTTCGTTAAATTTGAAAAACTATTTGAATTTTTATATACCTAAAAATTTATCACAGCAAAATAATAAAAAAGCTACAAAACTGAAATTATGATTTTCAAATTTGAAAGCTATTTGATGCTGACAATTAAACATTGAAAGTGATCAACATTCGTTTGGCTACAAATAGAATTGAGAAGCGATTAGTAGGAATAATGTTTCTAGTTCAAGAATAGTACTTACCGATCGTGGGATAGCCAAACATTACACCTCTCAGCGGGCTAATTACTTATTGTTTATACTTTTTAAAATGATAACTCGATGTTGCAAAAAGAATATGCAGAAGGCATGAAATTTTTACTAGTGTAACTCATCGCAAATCCAAATGTAAGTGTTTCTTTTTTTCTATATATTCACTTTCTCTGTATCTATAGAAGAGCGGATATCATTCGTTACTAAAATCATTGAAACTTCAAATTGTTGGGAAGAGGACATGGTCAATAGAACCTGGCTGGATCCGGGCTGTAGGTCAAGGAATATGAAAAGTGCTTTTATGGTTTGTAGAAGGATTGAACAAATACTACAAAGGTTTTATGATTTCTTTACTTTTCTTTATTAAGAGGACCGACATTTCAGGTGTTATTCATTTTACACTTAAGCTGGTAGAATTGATGAATTTCATTGATTTTGATTGAACATATATATACACACTTAAGTTGTTATTTGAGAACATGCTTGTGACATACCATTAGGAGCGGGGGATAACGATTTGAGGCACAAATCGTTCTATTAGAGCATTAATAGACCGGGCCATGGATTTCAAATACACGAGTTTTCTCATCATGTAAGATGGAATAAAACAACTTTTAGAAAGGTGCCCTAGAAGATCCCTATTTCTGCACTTTTACACCTTAGACACACAGGAAGTTTAGAGCCAAAGAACCACCCAAGAATAAGAGGGAGAGAGAAAATATCAATGAATGCTCGTGGCAAACTTTGCCAATAGGATTCCTAGCTTCCAATTTATCTTGACTAACACAAGCTTCTTTTCTTTTTATGCCTACTTCTCATCCATTTTCATGCCTATTTGCAGAATTTTATTCTTGAAATCAACTGTAAATATTAAAATAATCTCGCATGTTCACTGTCAGATGGAAGAATGTGGTGGAAAAGAATTATCTGAAAAAATTATGAAAACACAGATCTTGATTTTTATTTGAAAGCTCTTTTTCTTGAGAAAATAAAAGCATTACCTCAACTAAATCCAGCTTAAGGTTTTTAGCTAGTCCAAGTGCGTCGAACCTTGAAATTACTTTGTGATCTGTAAATACACATAGAAGCAAACATTTCCAATTCAAAGCCCATTCTGCAACACACTGAATGATATTCATCCAAGTGTTTTAAGTATTTTCTTAGCTTGTCACCGAACAAGAAAACAAAAGTTCACCTTTTCTCATCGGTGCGCCATATACTCTTCAAATAATAGAACTCTCTCCACAAGCATTCTTTTAAATTCAATAAGTCTCATCATTCGAGTTTAGTTTATATTTCAAGTTTGACTACAGAAAAGTCATATTCAAAGTTCTAATTATATATGCCCCATCATCAGGACCATCAATTTCATAACATCAAGAGTTTAGACAAGTTCAAGTATCACATGCCAATAGAAAAATGCACTCTACAGAGTCAACTTCATCATCTAATAAAAGAGAGTTCTCAAGCTTACCCTGTAAAATATTCTATTCATGCAAAAGAAAAATTTGGGTGATGAAGGTGTATGTGGTGTCAGATCTCGGACCAGATTCCCAAAATCTCACATGAAGAATAAATATAGTCTCAAAATTCTGTCAAGATTAAGTGGTACCGAAACAATAAATGGCAGAATAGCAACGTCTTGAACAAGAATAAAGAAGGCTCAAGTGAAATGAGGAAGGTAAAACATATGCATCTGGTCCAACCATTCCACTTTCCACAACCCCATACCCCTTAGTCCTTCAATATAATACTATCAAATATCAACGCACTCACATGTAGCATAAACTCCGCATCACAATTACTCTAATTAGTAAAAGTAAAATCACCTTCATCAGAAACAAGCCTAATAAACTGACTTGTGATTTGCTCATTCAACCTAGGCCCGCTTGTGACCTCTTCTTTCTTCTGATTAGCCTGAAAAACATAACCAGGAAATAAACACACAAACATTTATGCATGATTTCTCAGTAACACATCCATAACGCCAAATATTACCTGAGCAGGTGCTGCAAAGAATCTGACACTATAGAAAAGTTCCAATTGGCTATTCTGGAAGATGAAATCAGGATTATTTAACTCCGGAATCAAGGTTCTCGAAGAAATGCGTCGATTGACGACGTAGGATGGAACTTGATTTAAGGTATAGCATCTCTTTAATTCTTTCGAGAAAAGATGAAATTTTTTTGATTGCCTCGCCGTTGTCCAAAACGCCATGCTCATCCGTAGCAAGAGAATTATTGAATTAAACTGATATCAGGTAAGAATGTGAAGCAGGAAAAACCCTCCAATTTTGAAAATTGTGATTGGGATTTGCGGAAGATGGTGAGCAGAGACAATATGGACTATGGAGCCCATTGTTCCTGGTATGGCCTACATTTTAAAGTATTCATTAAGGCCCGATATTTATAATAGTAAAAGCCCAATATTGCTGCTCTCTTTATTTTCAACTTAAATTCTTGAGCAACAATTCTAAAACTTTTCACGTTTAAATAGAAGTATTTCATTCTAGAAATATATTATGAAAAAATAGATTTTAAATGATTTAATATTGAGAATCTGAAATGCTTTGTTTGGTTGAAAAATACTTTAAATTGAAAATGATGGAATTAAAATATATGATTTAACAATTATCCAATCAATTCTGATGTATATTACATGCACATCATCTCAGTTACATGCATACTTTAAATTCTAGTTTCAACAAAACATATTTCATATCAAAATCATATTTCAAGATAATCTTTCATGATTACTATTCAAAACATTTCAAAATAAACAACAAAATATACTTAAAATAATTTGCGGAAAATTGCAACTTCCTTTATGTACCTCAAAGCTCCTTAATAACTTCAAGCTACAAACATTTCCACAATCTCCAAGATATCAAGTATTTCCTATTATCCATTTCAACATTATCAAAAACCATTCCATTTTCGAAAATTTACAATTTTAGTTCTTGGAACCAATATACATTTCCGACAATCCTTCGACAAAATATACAGTCTTCGAATTCCATTATCATATTCAAACTAACATACCATTTCAGTTTCTTAAAAATCCAAAATACATTTTCGATCTTAAAATTCCAGAATTCCATTTTCTGTATAATCTTCAAACCTATATACATTTTTGAACAAATAACAATCTCAATTCTTAGAATGTCCAGTAGCAATTTCAAATTACAACCTCAGTTCCAGTAACCATTTTCGAATTACAATCTCTGTATAATTTTCGAAAAAAAACAGTGTACAAATCCTCACATTCCAAAATCTCCCATTAGCAATAAGATGATGTTCTTGATAAAACAAGCTAATAGACTCCAATTGATCCCACATCACTAACCTAACCATTTCCAAAATCATAAACAGAAAATTAAAATCATACATCGAACTTCAGACATCAAAATCATACTTCGAAATTCATACCAGTTTTCTACGTTTTCTGCCCCAAATCCGAGTTTCCTCTCCGTTGCTTGATACCACTCGAATTTTTGGAAGGATTTTCGGAGCTCAAATTCAAAACTTACAAAGTCTGGAAATTTTGTTTTCGGATCTAGAAACAGACGGGAATGGACTAGGTTTAAATAGAGGTGTTGGCCCTTTTTCCGTTATACCCTTGAGCAGGTGAAGAGACGCAGAGTGATCGGTTTGGAAAATGAAGGCGAAGCGAGATCGACGAAGAAAGGCGAAGGAAAGAAACTGAAGAAAAACGAAATCTGAAATGAATGAGCGAAGAACACTGTTCGGTTATCACTCTTTATTTAATCCATTTTTATCTCTTTTATTAATATTATTATTATTATTATTATTAACTATTACTATTATTATAAAATATTATAATTTACAATTTGGACCAATAACATTCTTTAAAAATTGAACCATTACAGTTTTATTCCATCGTACATGATGAGAAAACTCGTGTATTTGAAATCCATGGCCCGGTCTATTAATGCTCTAATAGAACGATTTGTGCCTCAAATCGTTATCCCCCGCTCCTAATGGTATGTCACAAGCATGTTCTCAAATAACAACTTAAGTGTGTATATATATGTTCAATCAAAATCAATGAAATTCATCAATTCTACCAACTTAAGTGTAAAATGAATAACACCTGAAATGTTGGTCCTCTTAATAAAGAAAAGTAAAGAAATCATAAAACCTTTGTAGTATTTGTTCAATCCTTCTACAAACCATAAAAGCACTTTTCATATTCCTTGACCTACAGCCCGGATCCAGCCAGGTTCTATTGACCATGTCCTCTTCCCAACAATTTGAAGTTTCAATGATTTTAGTAACGAATGATATCCACTCTTCTATAGATATAGAGAAAGTGAATATATAGAAAAAAAGAAAACTTATATTATTGTAAGTCGTCTAAAATATGGGAGTTGGATTTGCAATGAGTTACACTAGTAAAAATTTCATGCCTTATGCATATTCTTTTTGCAACATTGAGTTATCATTTTAAAAAGTATAAACAATAAGTAATTAGCCCGCTGAGAGGTGTAATTTTTGGCTATCCCACAATCGGTAAGTACTATTCTTGAACTAGAAACATTATTCCTACTAATCGCTTCTCAATTCTATTTGTAACCAAACGAATGTTGACCACTTTCAATGTTTAATTGTCAGCATCAAATAGCTTTCAAATTTGAAAATCATAATTTCAGTTTTGTAGCTTTTTTATTATTTTGATGTGATAAATTTTTAGGTATATAAAAATTCAAATAGTTTTTCAAATTTAACGAAAGTACGTACTAAGATTTAAAGTTCACTTAATAACACCCAATACTATGACATTTCAGAATGTACTTTAATCATTTGTAGTTTCACATACTTAAAACCCAAAATAGTATATTTGCACCGATGGTGCAAAAACAAATCGTACGATTGTTAACAGAAGTCATAAGCTATTCACAAACTTCATTCCTTCTTTACCAAAAATTGGATTTCTAGCTCAGAATGCCCTAAAAATAAAACAGACAAATTTAATTCCTAGGATTTTAAGATTTCTGCTAACCCACTCCAAAGACTGAAATGAAAATCATTTATACTTCATTAGAAACTTTATTCTCTATTTTGGGATTCAATTATGCGAAGCTAAAATTTTCTAGACCCATTCCTAGTTTTCTGATAGTAGATTGAAAGGGAAATAAATTAACTCGCTTTCATATAGTAGAAGGAAAAAATGTGTCTATGTGTGTGTCTGAGATCCTTAGAGTGGGTGTAGATTAAGTGATGGATAAAAGAAAATAAAAACGACTCCCTTTTAACTTGAAAGAAAAGAAAATGGGGATGTTGGATGATTGTTTTGGAATTGGTAGAGTTGGATGGTTGGAAATGTAGCGATTATGATTGATCTAGGAATAAAATCATACCATGATGCTATTTAGGGAAAAAAATACTTCTCAAATTGATGCAACCACAAATTAAGAACTGAAATTATATTGAAAATGGAATTGAATATTTTCCCAGAGATAAACACTGTATACAAGCCCTAGCTAAATGTTAGTATTTCTAGGCTGAGCATTCAGTTACCGATCGAACCGAATTTTCAAAAACGAAATAACCGAATTTTTTTTACGATAACAAAACCGACCGAATATGAAAACCAATTTATTCGAACCGAAAAAATATCTCGGTTAAATAGGTTGATAACCGAATTAACCAATATTTCTTAATAAATTTTAAAAAAATAAAAAATATGCTAATTTGATTTTAAAAGTAAAAATTAAAAGAATAAGAATAATTACTTTTTATAAAAATTAAAAAAATTAAAAAAATTTAAAAAAATATTAAAGAATCGGTTAATTCGGTTAACCGATATTATAAAAATGAAAATCGAATCCGAACCGAATTAACCGATTCTTTTCTAAAATGAAAACTTAATTAATTGAATTAACCGAACCGAATTTCCGAAATAATTCGATGCGGTCAGTAAATTTGGTTTAACCAAAATTTTGCTAACCCCGAAGTAGTTCCTAGTCTAATCTACCACAACACACAAAACAAGATACTAGAATGCCCCCAACAAACTACCCTCCCCACATTTTATTTCTATCCAATCACATTTAGATTCTTCCACTGCCTTGCTCCAATATATTGGGTCCGTAACAATATTGTCCTCTTAAAGCTCAATCTTAATCCTCAAAGCTGAGACTTCAAACTTCATCTTCCATGAATTCCACTTCTTTGCAGCCAACATCAAAGACATTAAGCTCAAAACCAAGTTCGCAAAACATATTACCTATATACAGAGAATCAAGAGGATACTTTTCATAAACTGCTTTAATAATCGTAAATAACCCCTCATTCCTTCAATACAAATTTAGGAAAATAATCTGGACTCGCAACACTGACCCACAACTCAAAGAGAGGAGTTTCAACAAGCATAATATTTAATTTCAAAATATTCAAGGGCTGAAGAGAAGTCACAATTTCATGTACTACGGGGAAAACGACATCAAATGATGATATGGAGCAGTAAGGCATTTTGTCTCATGGCACCAATAATTTTTTCCAATCAATGGCATAGCCCATAAGAGATAAAACTCACCCTTAAGTCCCGCGTTCATTACCAAGCTAAATTCATTTTTCAACACTTTAGAGACCTTTCGTGGCGCCTCTCCGGGCAATACTCCCATGATACTCCAGGTTTAAAGCGCGACTCCCCTTCATCTGCTCCCTTCATTCCCGATTTATTTGTCGGCTAGTGCATGGGCTTGCATGGTCCTGATTTAAATGTCTCTTAATTGATTGGGCCCAACTCATATCCCGAATATTGGGCCAGTTGTACAGAGCTTCCTTCATGTCCAGCCTGGACTCCCTATGGATATAATAGCATAGCCCATCATTTACCATTTCTGTTTCACCGTCAAAACTCAATTCTTCAGCCTTCATAAATGTAATTTGGCCTGTTATGACCCAAAATATTGTGGGCCAAATTATTAGTGATAACAAAAAGCCTATAATAAAATAGGTAAGAAAGGGAGGGGGCAAAGCACACTTGAACATGGAAATGTGCGGGGGGGTGGGGGGGGGGGGGTGTAGTTGTATTCATTCAGATATTTTCGTATTGTGAAACATTACTAGCTCTGCTAGTTACATTGATTCATTTCTCTTGAGAGTTTTATGTTCATTTTCATTTCAGTTTGAATACAATTTCCATTTCAATTCTGGGTGTTCTTCTTGTTCTATTGTGTTAATTCCATCGCAAATCCAAAGCATAACAATGGTCCGACCTGCTGGATTATTTCTTGGGAGAGAAGAAACCATGGCCGTCAGTCGCGTGGAAGCAAGGGGATCGCCAAACTGTAGAGAAACCCGATGAGCAAGTTTTTGAGGAGGGAAGGTCGCTTAAAGAACAGTTGCAAGGTGATGAATCCGGCCAAGCTTTAGAAGGAGACAATGCACTGGCCTTAAGCGGATCGAAGAGGAAAACAACACCGAGGATCGAGATTATGGAATGGATGAGAAGAAACAGGCTCTCAGAAGAAAGGATTTACATGGATTGATGAGAAAGATCCGACTGGATGGGCATCATGGGATGGAAAACGGCTCCCATTTTTCCGCTTGATCATTCTTGCCATTATCCTATCAACACTTGGGTGCTTCGATTCCACATAACACAAAAGTAGCCATACATTCCTCTTGAGCATTTCAGCACACAACTTCTTCGCATGGTCGACTCCTTGTTCCTTACACAACCCACCCATGAAAACATCATATGTGACCCTATGGCCAATTCCGAAAGGTGCTACTTCCATGTTCCATTCATTAATAGACATTCCCACTTGCTTCCACGCGACTGACGGCCATGGTTTCTTCTCTCCCAAGAAATAATCCAGCAGGTCGGACCATTGTTATGCTTTGGATTTGCAATGGAATTAACACAATCGAACAAGAAGAACACCCAGAATTGAAATGGAAATTGTAATCAAACTGAAATGAAAAACATCAAACTCTCAAGAGAAATGAATCAATGTAACTAGCAGAGCTAGTAATGTTTTACAATACGAAAATATATGAATGAATACAACTACCCCCCCCCCCCCCCCCCCCTCCTCACATTTCCATGTTCAAGTGTGTTTTGCCCCCTCCCTTTCTTACCTATTTTATTATAGGCTTTTTGTTATCACTAATAATTTGGCCCACAATATTTTTGATCATAACATGCCAAATTACATTTATGAAGGCTGAAGAATTGAGTTTTGACGGTGAAACAGAAATGGTAAATGATGGGCTATGTTATTATATCCATAGGGAGTCCAGGATGGACATGAAGGAAGCTCTGTACAACTGGCCCAATATTCGGGATATGAGTTGGGCCCAATCAATTAAGGACAATCTGGATTTGCTCTCCCTCTGAGCCGCATATTTGAAAGCAAAGAGATTCAGGCAGGAGTCTCCTCGTCTCTCCATCCAGGGCGACTCATTAATGCAAGATACCTGGAGATTAACAGGAAAAGAATTAGTGGAGAGACTGGCACCAGTACAATGGTTGCAATCAAGAGGAGACAACCTCAAGTGGTCAGTGATTCTGAGCATACGATCTCAGAATCTTATGAAACATCACCTCCTCCTCTTGCAAAAAGGCCCAGAACAAAGCGAGAACATCCAGCTGTGGGAAAGCTGCAAGTGTCCCAAGCGGTCACCGAGGCTGAGATTCCAACTGTGGAAGCAGAGCCAGTAAGCTCAGTTGCTCCATTAGCCATGATCCCATTTACCCCAACTACTGCTGCAGTCGACCCAATCACCGACCCCAGTAACCCTCCAAAACCAGGCTCCATTTCCTTTCGAACTCCCAAGTCCCTTTGCCCCTACTGCAATCCCAGAACAACCTCCACTGAAAAAGGGAAAGAACCAATGACTCCAGTTTCCACTCCAGTGGCATATGAGATTGACTTGGTAATGAGCACAGTCGAAGGAAACATGCAGCCACAGCTCGAAGTATTTGATAGATGGGTGCAAGCTCGCCTGAAAGTTCGATTTGATGATATCCTTCCTATTTTGGAGCAGGCGAAGCTTGATGAGAACCAAGTTATGTCCTTCTTGCAAACTCAAGACATAGCAAAAACCCTTCAGCTCAGGGATGTGTTTCGAATGATGATCTATGTGGGTGAACTTCAGACCCTGGTCATATCCCAAGCAAATGAATTCGATGCTAACGCTGGAACTGCCAATCATGACCGAGCTGTTCTAAATGCTCTTGGTCCCAAGCTAGAAATGGCAGAGGCTGCTTTACATGATTTAAGGATCAGCACCGGTCTGCACTCTTGCTCAACTGTATCAGGTGATGCTGACTCCGCTCCTGCTGAATTGAGCTTAGTCGAAATCATCCCTGAGGTTCCTCGTGCTACTGTGCTGGTTCCAACAGTTGAACCAACTGTGGCTGATGTCTATGCTCCTACTGCTTCAATCTCAGTTCCAACCATTCTCAGTGATGTGGAAATGGTTTCCTCAGATGAACCAATTTTGAATGCTGCTTCAACTCCACCTGATATGAATGTTGACTCCACAAATGTTAACAGCATTATTCAAACAGTGGTCAAGCAAGTTACCCCTACCGTTCAAACTGAAGAATCACCCATTCCTTCATCACCAACCTCTGAACCTGGCTCTGATACAAATTGTAGGATCTAGCGCTTACCGCTTTACCAATAACTATAGTTAAGGGTAATGGCACAACTTTTCAACCATACACTGACACAAGCGCCACGTGTTCGACCGATCACAAAGCAGAGGCAATTGTTGAACCCCAACACAACGTTAATTATTCATGCTCAATTCATGTATCGCCAGATGAGGTGTGTAGCAAAATTTAGCTTCAAGTATAATGAAACGAGTGAAGTGCTCTTACCTAGTTAGCTAAATCCCTTCTTACTGGCCATGAACAGCTCTAGCACCTACATTTCAATGGCTTCTTTGTTGGGTTCCGTATCCCGGCGTCAGATCCAAACGCAGCGGAAATAATACAATAAACAGATCTGACCCGGGGACGGTCGATCGCGCCTGATTCATATATTAACATGCATAAATCGAATAAATGCACGAAAAGGAATTACCGTTCACCGACGTGAATCTGATAGCGATGACCCTCGAGTCCAACCAACCTGACCAGATCTACAAGCTCAGCACCAGTGCTAATTTGGTGTGAACTTTTAGAGAGCGTGAATTGATTGAGAGTGATTAGGTCATTTTTCCTTCTGATACAAATGTCATATTTATAGTTGTATAAGCTAATTGGGCCAGGGTTAATATAAAGCCCATTGGGCCAACGTTTGGCTTGTAGGGCATTTATGCTAACAATGATGAAATTTCATATCCAAACTGCCTCTTTGCTGCATCGTATGCTGCAATGTATTCAGCTTCAGTGGTGGAATCCAATGTGGTGTCTTGCTTGGAACGTTTCCAAGAGACATCACCATCATTGAGCTTAAATACAAATCCGAACATCGATATGGTATCATCTACATCCAATTTAAAAACCAGCATCAGCTTAGCCTTCAACTTTTATTTCTCCACTTACAGATCCAAAAACCATGAACATATCATAAGTTCTTCATAAGAACTTGAGGATTATTTTCACAGTTTTTCCAGTGACCTTCACCGGGATCTGTCTGATGTCTGCTCATTACTCTAAGAACATACATCAGGCCAAGTACATATCATAGCATACAATATGCTATTAAAAGTAGAAATATAAGGTATCAATGTCATCTTTTCTCTCTCATCATCAATCTTAAGACCCATTGACTCGAGAGATGAATACTATGACATATTATGAAGTAACTCATTTTTCGACTCTTCTATGCTAAACCCTTTTAGCACAGTGTTTATGTACGTAGATTGAGAGATCTCAAGCATCCTTTAGATCTATCCTTATAGATCATTATGCTAAGCACGTATGACGCTTCACCCAATCTTACATGGAGAAATTAGTAGATAATCATGCTTTAATTGATTAGTCCAATACCATTCACAATGAGCATGATATAATCGACTTAAAGCATCACAAATGTAACCATGCTCCCACTAACCTTTTTGCATACACATGTCACTTCCGGATTTTTAACAAAACCAAACACTTTGATGATGTTATCAAAACGAAAGCTCAAACTTCGAGATGCCTTCTTAGGCCCATAAATGGACCTCTGGAGTTTGAAAACATTTTCCTCACTCCAAGAAGTTATAAACACATTTGGCTGCTACATTTCTACCTCAATGCCACCACTGAGAAATGTTATGTTCACATCCATTACTCATATCTCATATTCATAATATAAAGATATAACTAATAAAATCTAAATAGACTATAGCATCATAACCGATGAAAATTTTCTCATAAACAACTATTTGCCTATGAGAATAACCTTTTCTCAACAGTCAAGCTTTGAAGGTCACTACCTTCCCATCCACTCCAAGCTTTCACTTGTAAATCCATGCAGCCAATGGGAACGATTCCCAAAGATGATCTACTAAGGTCCATACCTTATTGGAGTACATGGATTCCATTTCAGATTTTATGGCATCTTGCCAATGTCTCGAATCAATATCTGACATCGCCTCCTTGAAGGTCCAAGGATCATATCCATGGTCTATTTCTGGACTACTTCAAGGAGTAGATTCATTCTATCAGGAGCTCTTGAAACATTTTCAAATCTCCTTGGTGTGTGTAAATCAAAGGTTGTGATTAACTAAATTAATTTCACCGTTTTCACTTTTCTAGTGGTTTGTGGTTCTTGAACCCTTTCAAGTTATATTATTTTGTCATCCTTTCTAATAGAAACATTTTCTCTAGAAAGATTGCACTTGCGAAACAAACTCTTTGCCTGCAATTGATAATATAATTTCCACAAAATAACATAAGATGGATCAACTATCCAACTCATCTCCCACTGGATGCTTCACATAAGCAGAACAATCTCAAAATAAAAATTTGGATTATTTTTCAGTCCATATCGTATATGGAGTTTTGGTCACTGCATTGGTATAAATTATATTCAACAAATATGTAACTTTATAGAGTTACTCAGAGAGAATCACATTCTCTTTAAGATAACTCAACATCATCTTGCACTAACATTTAGTGCTCCACATACGTCCATATGAATCAAATTCAATGGACATTCAGCACATGCTAAATTTATGTTGGAATTAAGTTATCATTCTTTTTATATTCTTTGAATATAACAATACTAATCATTCATAAGTTCACCAGATTCAATAAAACATGCATTCTTAAAAATACTGCAAATCACATTCGCATAATTAAAAGAATATCATTCTCTATCAAAATATGAACAATGTTCATGATTAAATCTAGAACAAATAAATAATTGCTCAAACCAGTTCCTAACCAGTTCAAGGTTTTATATTAAATAAATGTTTCAAACAACCTTTGCAACAACTATTGCTACAATGCTTAGCCTCAGGTAGGTTTCACCTTCCAGGGCTCTCTACTTCTTCACATCACATGCAACTCTTTGCAAAAATGCGAGCACAACTGGCATCATATACCAAAGAAGTAGAACCAGTAGAAACATTTAATTTTAATATTAAACATACCCTTTCTAGAACGCTTCTAGTCTAGGTATTCCTTACAATTTTGCGCCAGTGACCAGCAGTGAAAACATAGATGCAACTCCTTTCATAGTTGCTACTATATCCTTTTTCGTCTTTTGAGGTTGGGAACCATTTCCCTTCCTCTTCTTTATCCTTGAAATACCATTGGTAGAAGATTCGACAAGAAGAACACGTTTCTTCTTTTGAATCAATGACTCACGAGTTTCCAACATTTTTACTATAAGATCAAATCTACAGCCAGTTAATGAAGTATTGTCACATTCAGATTTTCCAATTTATCAAGAAGAGATATTTTTCTTACACCATGCTCATAGACCGAAGCCCCATCTTGCATGTCAAATGAAAATAGCTCTTTTGAAGTCACGAGTCTCAGTAATCGTGTATGTTCACCAAACAACATTTGTAGGTGTTGGAAAATATCACTAATGTGAACGAGTTTCTCATATCTGTGTTGAAACTCATTGGTGACATTGATGCTATCATATAGCACCTAGCCGAGAGATTATCGTCCCACCACTTCTCAAGTGTGGCGATCTCTTCATGAGATGAACAGAGAGACACTTCAACAGGAGACTCCCACCAAGGGTATATAGCAACCTTTTAGAAGCGAGCACTATTTTAAAATTAATAGTCAATCAGAATAATTTGGTGCGATTACTTTGTTTGTATCGAGAATTGATGCAATCGGATTCACGGCAATCACAATACTGAGAATAAACATAAAATACATGCAAACCGTCTGATTATTAATTAATTCAAAAACTATGGACTTTAGTTATTGAATACTCCCACTAAATTTTTCGAATTCATCACCCTCATGACAAATGAACGGAAAATCATATTTTCTTAGTGGGCTTGGAGTCTAGCTCATGAAAACCCCGGACGTGGGCCCACCGGCTTCATGATACTAAAGGTAGATCACGATTGCATCATATGCAACCCCCAAGATATTTGTCTCGCAATTGGCATAACCCTACGTGGACAGGACAATTATGTCTTCTCACGTCAAACTAACCCATCCCACGGATGGAAATGTCACGCCCAAAAGACCCCACGTGGGTGAGTAATCTAGAAGGTTAACATAACCACACCCTTAATTAAGTGACAGTTAAACACATAGCTTTCGCATGCCAGATGCCCCCCCACGTGGGTGAGTAAGGCAATATGACACAAGTAGCGTCTCATGGCTTAACTGTTGATGGAAGACTGGAAGCAACAAACCCTTTTGAGCTCCCCTTATCAGTTTGATATTAAAAGTTTTGAATCATATTCAAAAGAGGGATTTAATTTATTTTAAAATCTCATCAATTGCTTGTTTGTTTGTTTGTTTGCCGGATTCATGCAACTATGTTTTATTCATGCAATCATTTGTACTAATAAAACATATAAACAAACACTTATCATACATCACATGCATAATAAAAATAAATATGGACGATTACGACATTTTCCTAATTGATCCACGTGAACCATACGTGGATCACAACTCTGTCTAAGGTGATGCAGGTATGTAATGCAATCCTATTACATTTTTGCTTCCATTATACATGTCTTGATTCTTGGTGCTCCGTCTTCAATCTCGATCTCCCACTAATTCTAAAGATTTTACATTTAAATCGTGCAAACAAGAGAATATGGATACAAATCCGGGGAGGGATACATCAGAAAATAGAGAGAGCAGACTCGCAGGCCTGATAACCAAAAATCACAATAATAATGAAACAATAAAAACCTAAACATTCACCTAAACACATTGGTCAAGGCCCGTAATCATCCATCATGCAATCACAACATATGTAATGAAACATTAAACTAACCAATTACATCATATGTAATTGGACTAATCACATCACATTTAATTGGAGCACAATAATTAATTTATTCTATCGTTTCCCACTAATCGTATCATTAATTGAAAATAAAATTAACAAATTAAATAAAACTATTTTATTTAATTTCTAATTAATTAAATTTCAATTAATTGGTAAAATCATTATTTTACCTATTAATCGAAAAATAAAATTAACAAACTAAATGAAACACTTTCATTTAGTTTCTAATTAATTAAATTATCAATTAATTGGTAAAATCACTATTTTACCTCAAATCATAATATTAGCCAAAATAAAATTAATAAACTAATGAAACATTTTCATTCAATTTTCAATTAATTAAATTTTCAACTAATTGTAAAATCTCCATTTTACACTTAATAAATTAAAAATCACATTTTTAATAAATTAAGTATTATGATTTATTATTTCAAAATAATATCCGGATAAAACATCTAAAATGACCCAAAAATTTATGGACTCCAAACAATTTGGATCCAAAAATTAAAAGATGCAATTTCAACCCCAAAAATTAACCTTAATTTTCGGATATACAAAAAAAAAAAAAAAAAAAAATTTAAATTAAAAATTAGGGCTACTATTCATCATCTTCCCAAGCAATGAAACCCTAGCTACACAAAACTTGCTTCGCGCCGCCTCCCTTTCTACGCCAGCCTTCGCACCGCCATCTTCAACAGTGCCGCCTCACTCCTCGCCTCCTTCGCAGCGGCAACATTTACCGTTTAGTCGGAGTCGCGCGCCCTAGAGAAATCGTCTTCTCCTCGCGCAGAAAACATGGTCGTCGCACCTTGCTTCATCCACGATGATGAATCCGGAACCTCGGTCGTGAAATACGTGCGCATGACGGAGAAGAACATTTTTCCCCCGCTCGCGCCGCTGTGTGCACTAGTGACCGTCGGATTCGCAAGGTCCTCCATCCATGTCGCGATTCTCCAGCAGCCTTGCTCAGATTTGTGCGACTGCACACAGTGGCGGAGAACACTTTCTCTGCCCCGCGCCTTGCCGCCGCCTCCAAGCCTTGTTGCCTCAACGAGCAGCGATGGTTTCTAGTTTTCCGGCGATGGTTTCTGGTTCTCCGGCGACAGATTTTGGGTCTAGATTAAAACATCATTTAATCTATTTTCTATATTTTTCCGGACTCCGTAATTTTTGAAAATTCAAACACAGATTAGAATTGATGAGAAACGATCTAATAAAAATTAATTATCAAATACATGAATCAAAGCGCAACCTGGCTCTGATACCACTGTTAGGTTTCCGTACCCCGTCGTCAGATCCAAATGCAGCGGAAATAATACAATAAACAGATCTGACCCGAGGACGATCGATCGCGCCTGATTCATATATTAACATGCATAAATCGAATAAATGCACGAAAAGGAATTACCGTTCACCGACGTGAATCTGATAGCGGTGACCCTCGAGTCCAACCAACCTGACCAGATCGACAAGCTCAGCACCAGTGCTAGTTTGGTGTGAACTTTTAGAGAGTGAATTGATTGAGAGTGATTATGTCATTTTTCCTTCTGATACAAATGTCATATTTATAGTTTATAAGCTAATTGGGCCAGGGTTAATATAAAGCCATTAGGCCAACGTTTGGCTTGTAGGGCATTTATGCTAACATTCTTGCCCCCGATGAAAGCCTGGTAGTTCATTAACATTACAAACCTAGTTTGTTTGAAATGCTGAAACAAGGGAAGGAGCAAAATAGACAAGAAAAGGAAGTGTTTAATACCTAGGCATTTGAAAATAACATGACTTTAAAGAAGCCATGCCGAGAGGAGAACTGATTGGCAGGAGAGGGATACTTTTAGAGAATGTATCAGCAGCATGTGAGTTATTGCCGCCTTCAGCAGAAGCATTAGAGAAAACATTTTCGTGTTCCGCAGATAATTTTGTAGGTGAAGAAAATAGTTTATCATGAAGGATGTCATCCAAGCTGGTTTCATGGCAAACACAGGAAAAGCCAAATCAAGATGTAATACTAATACTTAGAACAATGTTTGTATCTCTGACGCATCTATTCCCCCGATTTATGCATAATCATATCCTAAAATTTCGGGTTACTATAATTTGAATACCTTTCAGGAAGACTCGATTCATAGCCATTTGCATGTTCTTGCTTGTGGCCAATGTCAATTTTGTTACTGGTAAAAGTTCCAATTTCCTGCGATGCCAACTTTTCATCCTTGGCTGCAAAAGTTGTAGATTTAACTAATTCTTGGGCACCTTCAATCCCTGGAAAAAAATCAATCATAGTTGGATCCAACCTTCAGGTTTAACCTTTAGCATCATTGACGTAAAAAAACATTCAAGGCATTATTAATAAAATGTACAAATGTCTCTGAGCTAACCTTTTGAAACATCTGGATTGATGTTATCAGAAGATTTGGTGGGATTTTGATTTGTTGAAAACCGATACTGACTCGGAGAGCAAAGAGGGTAACCGCTCGGCATTCTTGGCAGAAAGGGATGGCTAAGACGCTGGTTTTTCAGGTCCATCAGTGGTAGATTCATCAACCTTCTGCCTTGGAGTTCAGTGGCATGCTGTAATTCAGCTTCCTGTTCCAATTTTCTCCTCAGCATCAACTCTTGAGCCCCAAACAACATTCTAGGTCCTGCAGGGAAATGACAAAGAAGATTCAGATTCAAAAATACTTGGCTGGGTAAGAAAAAAAATGTCCGATCACGAATCATTACCAAAGGGGAGATCAAATTGTTCTCTAGGTTCAATTCCAGAAGGGCTTAAACAAACCGAATTGTCCACTCCTTCGATGTGTTCATGCTGTAATTTCCTGCAAATGGTTGAAGCAACATTTTAAATTTTTATCAAGGAAATCTGAAAAAAACAACTAATAATGAATAGAATGGCTCTTACTTGTCCAAGATTTTGCCTTTCTCCTTGTAAGGTTTCACTAGAACACGAGAATCACATACAAAATGCGGGTTCCCTTCAGCCAATATGAGTTTAACAGTTTCTGGGTAGACAAATGTAACAAATCCGAACATCCGCTTCTGCTGATACGGGATCCTAACATCTTGCACTGGTCCAAAAGTACTTCAAACAAGGATAAAGGAAGCATATAATAAATGCTCATCTAATAAAAAAAAATTAGATCAAATTATAACAGTTAAAAACTTACTTAAAGTAACCAGAAACATCTTCTTCCTTAAACGTGCTATCGGATGGAAACGTCAAGTAAATTTGCCGGGAGCTTGGACTCCCACCACAGTACAATTCAATTGGTGAAAAATCATTCCTGTAATTTCGACATTGATTCAATAATAGAATTCATAGGACATCATCAATTCAGTGGCAGTGGATGTGATATTAGCCTCGTAGATAGAATAAGATTTTTCATAGAACTAGTTCACGCAAAATTCAAGCAAAGACTTCACGTCCTCAAATATTATAATTTAATATGCAAAAGTTTTGCATTCCCAAAATGTAAATCTTTCAATTTGCACAATTATCAAAATCCCTCTTATAATTGTTGGATAATGGTAGGGGAAAGAGACCATAAAACACCACAACACATGTACAGTGTTCGTCCCTTATCGAAAATGCAAATATAGATGAAAAATGCTCAAGCATAACAAGAAACAAACAAAGTCATGTAAAGCTAAGAAATCCCAGCATTTCTTTCAACATTAAGATGTCACAATTTCCTCTACCAAAAACAGTAAGACTCTTAAAAAGGATAAAAGAATTTGGAAGTTCCCCAAAGATTTACCTCTGATTCTCATTCATAAAGGTCATCCACTTGTTATAAGCAAAAGGATGGTGACCCCCGGAAGCCATGAAAGTAAACCTTTGCTGCTGAAGGGCCTGTATTCTCAATAACTCATCAAACGCCGAATTATTCTTTCTTGGAGATTCCACCTCAATTACTTCACCATCACCAATATCACTATGCAAGAACTTGCAAGTACTTCCATTTTTGCAAAACCCTCTTGCAAAATACATGCAAGGCCTCCAACCAAACCCACCGGCACCACCTTCTCCTTCAAGATTAGAGAGAAAAGCAGCATCATTTACTGAACAACTCCTCCTGTGAAATGGGTGCGAGCGAGGTGATGAAATGCTGTTCAAATCCTCAGAATAAGGAAAAACAAGAGAATCACTCCAGCCACTTGGGCTCATTATTGGATCCCCCAAAGATTCATCATGAAATGGCAACTGATCTTGAACTTGACAAATCACTAAATTGTCAACTTTGTAGTAAAGTTTATAAATAGAGAGACATTTCCAATGGGCAATAAACAGATGGACGTTAAGGAAGAAGACCAAACCCCACCATGTAACAACTGGACAACACAGAAAGACAAAAACAAAGAAAGTCTAAACTGTGCTAATGAAGCTCCAACCCCACCGCACAGCGTACATCGATTTGGAACAAACACATACCCAGGTTTATGATTTTTTTTTATAATAGATGGCATGTATTTAGTAACTACAAAGGAGAAATCAAGGAGGATAATAGATGGAGTGTCCATCAAAGGAAAACAAAAAAGCCTGATGTCGACAGCAAAACCAAAACCAACACACACATTAACCTAAACGAACAAGAACACGTTTTTGTGTAAACAAATTCTGGCTGTAAAGACGACAGGCTGACTGTAGCGAATCCGAGTCTAAAACACGTCAAAATTATGAAGCTAACTTTAAGGAATCATACACCCAAATAGCCACCCTCCAATTCAAAGTTTCATGATAAGGGGTGAGATTTCATATCTGCTGAAGTTTCCTATGTTACTCAATAATGGATATGGTGCAAAAATTTAAGGACTCAAACCTACCATCAAAATCACATTGATTACAGATAAACGATGTCAGAAAAAATCATTAACAAACTCGGTAGATATTATCAATGCGCCACACATACTCAATCGTTACAAGGTTATACCAGATGAATAGATTTTCACAAAAGAACATTACCCACAAGTTGTCATATATCAAGAAAAGGTAACAACGGGCATATCCTTGAATGCTCGAGAATAGTTTAGGGCTTTAGGCACCTTCACTTGCTAACTCTCAAATGAATTACCATCAAAATTAGCTGTAAGCAGGGTCCATCACAACAGTGATTTTAGGAAAACAAGACTCAGAGTACTATTCAACATGTTCTACACTTATTATATTGTCTAATCTAATTTCCTTCCAAAATTAAATTTAAATTTTCGAACTCCAAGAATATGAGAAAGGATAACTAAATTTGAAATTTATAGTACTTTGTTCATTTCATGAAAAAACACAGAGAATTATTTGTACATCCAATAAAATAAAATATCATATTTTTTATTCATTTGAGTTCCAGGTTACATGTGAGCCAAACTTATGTGGCTCAAGTACCAATAATATTGTGATCAGAAGTTGAAAAGGTGCAGGTGACATAGTGAAGATCGATTAATCCAAAAGGAGTATCGTCTACAGATAATTAATACAATGGAGACACACACATACATCAATATAAACAGATAATTTTATTCTTCTTGCAGTGATTGAACCCATTCCCTGAACCAAAGGGTGTCCCTAAGGTTTTAGGCCCAGGAATTAAGCATAAGATTTAGGTCCATAATAACAAATAATTAGAATAAGAACAAATCTGAGTTGGGTGATGGAGCATCTTTAGACACGTGTTGAGCAACCGAAAGATTATGTCCAAATTTAAGGAAGCTAACGGTACAACAACTGTTGCCACATCTTGGAACACAGAGGTAGATCATTTACAAGCATCTATCGTGTGATCATAACCTTCACTTTTACATTCTTCTGAGTTTTCAAGACCAGACACCTGTGAATCAAAATATGGAGATCCATACTATCTCAGGCTGTGCGGCTCAAAATACTAAGACGTATGTCACATCGGCTTAGCTTCTTGTAATGCTTGTTCAACACACCTGGAGAGAACTATAGATAATGCTGCCTACTCAAATAATAAAAAAACATTAGCCAAGGTAGTTCCATGCTCACAAAATCATGGTAATTTTTTTTTCAATTTATATCAGTCATATCCAATCAATTACCAAAATCAAACCACCTTCCCTAAACATTTAATAAAACTTAGCGTCAAGTCTATATGACTTCCCACCAAAATTAAAGTAACGTATACATAACTGCAGACTACTCCGTCACCTTGCTATTCCCCCCACTAAGTATCTCACCCAAAAACAAACCAATATGTCGATTTATGGAGGCAAAAGACTTTTCAACGGATAATAATTGAACAAACCAATTTGAAAAAACAGTGGGCAGGGGTGTTGTACTTTTTCTGGTACAACATATGAAAATTATTGTTGTTTTCACTCAAGCAATCTTAACATGCAAGTTTTATGAATGATGATCAGGCATGATACCCAATTCCAATTAAAACAAAACCCAGCAAGAAAAGAAGCCCTACTTTCTAGATGAAAAGACATAAATTGAATCAAGAAATGAAATGAATTACGAAGATCACAAGCAAACAGTGGCGGAAAATTAAACCTGGTTTATGACTGGAAGATTTGGTGTCTCTATTTAATGTTGTTCATCTTCTTTGACACTGAAGCAAGAATCCATTCTTAAACAAAACTTAATGATGGAAAAGCCCAAAAGACTACACTGCGAAATCGAAGAAAAATCCACCGAATTTATACGGACCGTCGGAATATTAACCTGCCCTATAGCAAATACGACAAAAGTAAGATACTTAACCATGCACAAAATTAGTTGTTCCATCCAAAAGGATCAATAATACAAGTAGATTCATCGGTCAACTCTGCTAAGGTAAAAAATGATCAAGAATAGGTATTAAAACCAAGTAATAGCAAAATTTAGTTTTACAAAGTTTAACAGGAAAAAAAAACCAAAGTACCTTATGTTGAGGGAATTGTTCCTTGAGATGATTATCAGTTCTTAGCATTTCGTATCAGTCTGAGTGAAATCCACCTACCTAGAGCATTATGTACATCAATTTCATGCAATCACAACATATGTAATTAAACATTAAACTAACCAATTACATCATATGTAATTGGACTAATCACATCACATGTAATTGGAGCACAATAATTAATTTATTCTATCGTTTCCCACTAATCGTATCATTAATTGAAAATAAAATTAACAAATTAAATAAAACTATTTTATTTAATTTCTAATTAATTAAATTTCAATTAATTGGTAAAATCACTATTTTACCTATTAATCGAAAAATAAAATTAACAAACTAAATGAAACACTTTCATTTAGTTTCTAATTAATTAAATTATCAATTAATTGGTAAAATCACTATTTTACCTCAAATCATAATATTAGCCAAAATAAAATTAATAAACTAATGAAACATTTTCATTCAATTTTCAATTAATTAAATTTTCAACTAATTGTAAAATCTCCATTTTACACTTAATAAATTAAAAATCACATTTTTAATAAATTAAGTATTATGATTTATTATTTCAAAATAATATCCGGATAAAACATCTAAAATGACCCAAAAATTTATGGACTCCAAACAATTTGGATCCAAAAATTAAAAGATGCAATTTCAACCCCAAAAATTAACCTTAATTTTCGGATTTACAAAAAAAAAAAAAAAAAAAATTTAAATTAAAAATTAGGGCTACTATTCATCATCTTCCCAAGCAATGAAACCCTAGCTACACAAAACTTGCTTCGCGCCGCCTCCCTTTCTACGCCAGCCTTCGCGCCGCCATCTTCAACAGTGCCGCCTCACTCCTCGCCTCCTTCGCAGCGGCAACATTTACCGTTTAGTCGGAGTCGCGCGCCCTAGAGAAATCGTCTTCTCCTCGCGCAGAAAACATGGTCGTCGCACCTTGCTTCATCCACGATGATGAATCCGGAACCTCGGTCGTGAAATACGTGCGCATGACGGAGAAGAACATTTTTCCCCCGCTCGCGCCGCTGTGTGCACTAGTGACCGTCGGATTCGCAAGGTCCTCCATCCATGTCGCGATTCTCCAGCAGCCTTGCTCAGATTTGTGCGACTGCACACAGTGGCGGAGAACACTTTCTCTGCCCCGCGCCTTGCCGCCGCCTCCAAGCCTTGTTGCCTCAACGAGCAGCGATGGTTTCTAGTTTTCCGGCGATGGTTTCTGGTTCTCCGGCGACAGATTTTGGGTCTAGATTAAAACATCATTTAATCTAGTTTCTATATTTTTCCGGACTCCGTAATTTTTGAAAATTCAAACACAGATTAGAATTGATGAGAAACGATCTAATAAAAATTAATTATCAAATACATGAATCAAAGCGCAACCTGGCTCTGATACCACTGTTGGGTTTCCGTACCCCGTCGTCAGATCCAAATGCAGCGGAAATAATACAATAAACAGATCTGACCCGAGGACGATCGATCGCGCCTGATTCATATATTAACATGCATAAATCGAATAAATGCACGAAAAGGAATTACCGTTCACCGACGTGAATCTGATAGCGGTGACCCTCGAGTCCAACCAACCTGACCAGATCGACAAGCTCAGCACCAGTGCTAGTTTGGTGTGAACTTTTAGAGAGTGAATTGATTGAGAGTGATTATGTCATTTTTCCTTCTGATACAAATGTCATATTTATAGTTTATAAGCTAATTGGGCCAGGGTTAATATAAAGCCATTAGGCCAACGTTTGGCTTGTAGGGCATTTATGCTAACATTCTTGCCCCCGATGAAAGCCTGGTAGTTCATTAACATTACAAACCTAGTTTGTTTTGAAATGCTGAAACAAGGGAAGGAGCAAAATAGACAAGAAAAGGAAGTGTTTAATACCTAGGCATTTGAAAATAACATGACTTTAAAGAAGCCATGCTGAGAGGAGAACTGATTGGCAGGAGAGGGATACTTTTAGAGAATGTATCAGCAGCATGTGAGTTATTGCCGCCTTCAGCAGAAGCATTAGAGAAAACATTTTCGTGTTCCGCAGATAATTTTGTAGGTGAAGAAAATAGTTTATCATGAAGGATGTCATCCAAGCTGGTTTCATGGCAAACACAGGAAAAGCCAAATCAAGATGTAATACTAATACTTAGAACAATGTTTGTATCTCTGACGCATCTATTCCCCGATTTATGCATAATCATATCCTAAAATTTCGGGTTACTATAATTTGAATACCTTTCAGGAAGACTCGATTCATAGCCATTTGCATGTTCTTGCTTGTGGCCAATGTCAATTTTGTTACTGGTAAAAGTTCCAATTTCCTGCGATGCCAACTTTTCATCCTTGGCTGCAAAAGTTGTAGATTTAACTAATTCTTGGGCACCTTCAATCCCTGGAAAAAAATCAATCATAGTTGGATCCAACCTTCAGGTTTAACCTTTAGCATCATTGACGTAAAAAAACATTCAAGGCATTATTAATAAAATGTACAAATGTCTCTGAGCTAACCTTTTGAAACATCTGGATTGATGTTATCAGAAGATTTGGTGGGATTTTGATTTGTTGAAAACCGATACTGACTCGGAGAGCAAAGAGGGTAACCGCTCGGCATTCTTGGCAGAAAGGGATGGCTAAGACGCTGGTTTTTCAGGTCCATCAGTGGTAGATTCATCAACCTTCTGCCTTGGAGTTCAGTGGCATGCTGTAATTCAGCTTCCTGTTCCAATTTTCTCCTCAGCATCAACTCTTGAGCCCCAAACAACATTCTAGGTCCTGCAGGGAAATGACAAAGAAGATTCAGATTCAAAAATACTTGGCTGGGTAAGAAAAAAAATGTCCGATCACGAATCATTACCAAAGGGGAGATCAAATTGTTCTCTAGGTTCAATTCCAAAAGGGCTTAAACAAACCGAATTGTCCACTCCTTCGATGTGTTCATGCTGTAATTTCCTGCAAATGGTTGAAGCAACATTTTAAATTTTTATCAAGGAAATCTGAAAAAACAACTAATAATGAATAGAATGGCTCTTACTTGTCCAAGATTTTGCCTTTCTCCTTGTAAGGTTTCACTAGAACACGAGAATCACATACAAAATGCGGGTTCCCTTCAGCCAATATGAGTTTAACAGTTTCTGGGTAGACAAATGTAACAAATCCGAACATCCGCTTCTGCTGATACGGGATCCTAACATCTTGCACTGGTCCAAAAGTACTTCAAACAAGGATAAAGGAAGCATATAATAAATGCTCATCTAATAAAAAAAAATTAGATCAAATTATAACAGTTAAAAACTTACTTAAAGTAACCAGAAACATCTTCTTCCTTAAACGTGCTATCGGATGGAAACGTCAAGTAAATTTGCCGGGAGCTTGGACTCCCACCACAGTACAATTCAATTGGTGAAAAATCATTCCTGTAATTTCGACATTGATTCAATAATAGAATTCATAGGACATCATCAATTCAGTGGCAGTGGATGTGATATTAGCCTCGTAGATAGAATAAGATTTTTCATAGAACTAGTTCACGCAAAATTCAAGCAAAGACTTCACGTCCTCAAATATTATAATTTAATATGCAAAAGTTTTGCATTCCCAAAATGTAAATCTTTCAATTTGCACAATTATCAAAATCCCTCTTATAATTGTTGGATAATGGTAGGGGAAAGAGACCATAAAACACCACAACACATGTACAGTGTTCGTCCCTTATCGAAAATGCAAATATAGATGAAAAATGCTCAAGCATAACAAGAAACAAACAAAGTCATGTAAAGCTAAGAAATCCCAGCATTTCTTTCAACATTAAGATGTCACAATTTCCTCTACCAAAAACAGTAAGACTCTTAAAAAGGATAAAAGAATTTGGAAGTTCCCCAAAGATTTACCTCTGATTCTCATTCATAAAGGTCATCCACTTGTTATAAGCAAAAGGATGGTGACCCCCGGAAGCCATGAAAGTAAACCTTTGCTGCTGAAGGGCCTGTATTCTCAATAACTCATCAAACGCCGAATTATTCTTTCTTGGAGATTCCACCTCAATTACTTCACCATCACCAATATCACTATGCAAGAACTTGCAAGTACTTCCATTTTTGCAAAACCCTCTTGCAAAATACATGCAAGGCCTCCAACCAAACCCACCGGCACCACCTTCTCCTTCAAGATTAGAGAGAAAAGCAGCATCATTTACTGAACAACTCCTCCTGTGAAATGGGTGCGAGCGAGGTGATGAAATGCTGTTCAAATCCTCAGAATAAGGAAAAACAAGAGAATCACTCCAGCCACTTGGGCTCATTATTGGATCCCCCAAAGATTCATCATGAAATGGCAACTGATCTTGAACTTGATGGCTTACCGTTCCCCCACCACCACTCAATAACTCATCACCAAAATCATTATTACCATAAAAATGCAAACTCGGTGAAGTTGAGCTATTACTACCACTAGTACAGTTAGAGCCATTGAGCACTGCAGCATAAGAAACAGGCCTTGGAATACTTCTAGGAAAAACTCCAGAAGGTGGAGAAGGGTTGCTAAACTGGAAGCCGTTGTTGGGTATCAAGAGTCTTCGTGAAGTTTGAGGAAATATATTACTTGGCCTAATGGGATTTGACAGAGGCTCCGAGGGAATAGAGGAAGAGTTATTTGAAAGCAGCCTCAGAAAAGATTTTGCTTGGTTTATATAAGATATCAAAAGCGCTTCAGGACCAAAGGCTAATCTTATCAACTCCTTCTCCCCTTGGTCCTGTAACAGTATATAACCCATGATTTTCGAAGCATTATCCGGATCCGAAGTTTGGATCCTTGACATCACTGTCTTTGTTGCCTCGTACGCATCCATCAATACTGTTTTTTGTGTCCCTTTTCCTTCTATTTTTCCTGTGTGAATCTTTCTCAGTGACAGCTAAAACTGTTATCAAGGCTTTTATTTTCTCCTCCAAGAAGAGAAATGGGGACGAGGATGGAGATGGAGACGAGGAGTCGAAAAGATTTGGAGGAGAGAGAGAGTGTGTTTATTTAATTTGAGGAATTACGAGGACAAAGATTTAATCATGTGTTATAAAAGGTTGTGATGACTGATGAGTTGGTGAGAATATTTGGGTATTCATTATTTTAAAAATATATATAATCTAATAGTTTACTAAAATAAACTTTGTTTTTTTTTTATAATTACTATCAATTATTTTGATTTTTTTGAAAAAAAAAATTATCCAAAAAAACATGGGGTGAAAATGATTAATTTACAAAAACCTTTTGAAAGTTAAATGTAGCAATTTTCATATTTTAACCAAGAGGGATTTGGCCATGTTTCAGTATTTTCTATCTTTGAATTATTTGGGTATCATATGCTCCAGTTTTTCCTATTAAATGTAATTAAGAATTAAGAATTAAGAATTAATGATACTTGAGAACATTTAAATTTATTTATTTATTTATTTTATTTTATTTTAGGGTGTTGGTCAAAGATGAACGAAATGGAGAAAGAGACAAGAAGGGGTTGCTTTTACACAGCTGGACAAAACAATGCTAAGTGGTAAGTGAGGATTTAGATCTGTCTCAGCAACAATATTACAAACAGTAATTAATTATACTATATAAATATTTAAATATTTCTCGTTCTACTAAAAGCAATAATTATTTAATAATAGGATAATTTAAATCTTTTAAATTATAAACAGTCTAAGACCCACGTGTCAATCATTCAAATCTTTTAAATAATTTTCCTTAAATAGAAATAAAAAAAATATGATATTTGATTAATTTAAATACGCGGCATTGCACTTCACTTATTCACAATTCTATATACAAACATTTACACAGTGGGAATTAATTATTCTAACCAATTTCAAAACCATATTTAAGGGCAAATCGCAATTATCGTCATGAAAGTTGACATGCTTTGGTTTTTGGTCCTACTTATAGTCAAAGTTAAGGCATAGTATTCGATTTATTATTATTTTTTTAGTTTTTTATTGATATGATATCGAGAATTGATGACATGGCAAATAATTTTATTGATATGTTAATGCCACATCAACACTCCGACAAACACATGATTAAAACTAAATAATGAAATAACTATATTTCAGGAATCAATGTTGAAATTCATAAAAGGGGAAGAAATCAAGCTAAAATGATGAAAAAATGAATAAAGTTGAAGAAAAGAGGAAAAAAAACCAGAATCCAAGACACATGTTGCTCCTTTCTCCTCAAACTACTATATGTTCGAGCCAGGTTTTGAAAATATGGTCCATATAAAAGTTGTAGAACTTTTTCTTATCTTCGCGTGGACAGCTGATTCGTCAAATTCGGGGTTTGTATGAGAAAGTTACGGTCAAAATACGAAACTCGCCAGAAGCTGAAAAAGGCGAAGAAAACTTACTGTGAAGCTCGATCGATCGAGCAAGCATTTCCGATCGATCGAGAAGGGCAGAAAAAGCCACGAAATTCTTACTGGAAGGCTCGATCGATCGGCCACTTCGTCCGGATCGATCGGTGGAAGGAATTTTCATTAAAATAACTTCTTTATAGAGTTTGTTTTCAACAAGGAAGTCCTTGATTCCCTTCCCCTATATATTACAAATGAAAATTACAACCCAATTATCAGATTTTTAACCCTAGATACAACCTCCATCTCACAGCCCCTTTCCTTCAACACCCAATTCACCATCCAAATAACCACACGCCTCCTTCACACTCCTTCACCCTAATTCAACCTCATGCCAATTCCTTCACTCCACCACACGTAAAAACCTCCACCAATCTTCCACTCTTCTTCCAACACTCATCACCATCATCCACCATCACCACTTCACCCTAGGATTTGGAACAACCCAACAAGGCGATAAAAAGAGACGATCGAGAAGGAAGGAAGAGAAGGAGCGAGGATCTACAACCGAAGTCGACATCTGGAGTTTATTCTTGTCTTTTAATATTAGTTTTGATTTGCTTTGATTTACTATGTTGAACTAATTTATTTATCGAGGCTAGGCGAACCTTTGTTATGAACCTTCGATTTGATGATTTAATGATTGAATTCTTATAGTTCTTTGCGTATGTTTTATGTTCTTCATGCTTTTAGAGGATTGATCACCTTTGAATGATGTTAGTATCATAATTGAGATCGAGAGATGATTTTATGATACGGAATAAATAACTCATACCATGGATTTAAGACCGAGATCGAGAGATGACGTCAAATACATGCGTGATAGCCATAGATATCTAGTAATTGAAAGCTAGGAGTTTTCATGGATCTTATGCAGCATTGAATTGTTAAATAAGCGAACGAGAGTTACTTGTTGCAATTCGGTGTTAGGTTTAATATAGCTCGAGAGAGTGTATTAGATAAATTGGGAGAACTCGTCACCTTAGAAATATTTGAATATTCAATCGAGAATTGTAGGGAATTGCATTGGTGAGCCAAAGTCTCGATAATCTTCTCTAGTGGATTTTTCTCGTTTACTTTTATTGACTTGGTTGGATTAGTAGTTTATATTAATTAATTAGTCGTTAATTATAAATTAATTATCGTAGGTTAAATATAGTTAAAAGACATCCTATTTGGTACTTGCTTGTTAGTCCCTGTGGGTTCGACAATCCGTATCTTCCTATCTATACTAAAACTTGACACCGTGCACTTGCGGTCTAAAATCGCTAGATTGAAATTAATTGTTTAAAAAATAAGCGATCAGCGCCCCGGGATCAATGGCATGCTCGCATCCTCCTCCATATCCAACACAAGGAAATCCACAGGGAAAGTGAATTGAACTATCTTGACTGGCACATCGTCGACGATTCCTAGTGGGTGGGTGATAGACTTGTCCGCCATTTGCAACACCACCCTTGTGGTCTTCAGCTCTCCCAGTCCGAGTCGCCTAAAAACAGACAACGGCATTAAGTTCACACTAGCACCCAAATCACATAATGATTTAATGGAAGAAATAGACCCAATTATGCAAGGAATAGAAAAACTCCCTGGATCCTTCAACTTCGTGGCCGACTTCTTTTGCACAATGGCACTACATTCCTCGGTCAATAAGACATTCTCGTGCTCTCCCAATTTCTGCTTCTTCACCAACATCTTCTTTAAGAATTTAGCATAATTTGGCATTTCTTGTAAAGCATCAATAAATGGTATATCTATATGCAAATTCTTAAGCATGTCTAAAAATTTGGCAAAGTTTAAATCATTTTTGCCCTATTAACTGCTGCAGGAAATGGGAGAGGAATGTGTACCTTCTCTTGTGGTGTGATAGGTGTAGTGGCTCCAGTGGACTTACCCTTGTTACGTGATTGCTCATTCTCCTCTTTCTTAATTTATAGCTTTTTAGGCTCCTTCTCTTTGCCAAGTTCCATTCCACTTCTTAGGGTCACAACATTGGCTTGCTCCCTTGGATTCTTCTCTGTGTCACTCGGTGGAGTTGCTTGTGCTCTCCCAACCAAGATAGTTGACAATTGCCCTACTTGAAGCTCCAAGTTTTTGATAGATGAATCTTGCTTATTAATCCTTGTTTCAGTTGAGGATATGAACTTGGTCAATAGCTCCTCCATGCGGCTGTGGTGGATAACCCGGTGGTGGTTGTGGTTGATACCTCAACCCCCGTATTGTATGTATTTGGGTAGGGGTTGTTTTGTGGCCGGTTTCCTACATAATTCACAGCTTCATTAGTCTGAAAGAATGGGTTACCTGTTTGGCATTCAACGCTCGTATGATTGCCTCCACATAGGTCACAAGTAATCCCTTGAGCTTTCATCACTGTCATGCTCATGCTATCTAGTCTATTGTTCAATGCCTCAATTTGAGCGGCCAAAGCCGTAACTTCGCTCACTTGATGAACTCCAGCTTGCTTCTTCGGCACGTTCCTCTCGACTGTCATTGACAGCTATTAGCAGCCATCTCCTCCAACAGTGTATAGGCCTCCTCTGGCATCTTTCTCATCACAGTACCTCCTGATGCTGCATCAATCATAGAACGGTTATCAGAAAATAAACCGTTAAAGAAAGTTTGTACCTGCAGCCAGATAGGAAGGCCATGATGTGGGCATTTCCTCAGGAAGTCCTTGAAGCGCTCCCATGCTTCATACAGTGTTTCAGTATCATGTTGCGCAAATGTAGTGATATCATTTCGCATCTTAGCAGTCTTTGATGGTGGGAAGTATTTGGACAAGAAAGCTTGCACCATCCCATCCCAAGTGGTAATTGGTCCTGTAGCCAAAGAATGCAACCAAGATTTAGCTTTATTATTTAAAGAGAAAGGGAACAATCGTAACCTGATGACATCGTCAGTGACGCCATTATGCTTGAAGGTGTCGCAAATTTCCAAGAAATTCGCTATGTGAGTGTTGGGATCAACAGTGGTCGCTCCCCCAAACTGCACCGAGTGCTGGATCATTTGTATGATTGCAGGCTTAATTTCAAAGTTGTTCGCCTGTATGCTTTGTCTAGTGATATTAGGCAATGATCCATGGAACAAGGGATGGGCATAATCCATGAGGGATCTTCTATTCGGCACCTCTTCGTTCCGTCTTTCATCTCTTCCACCTCCTCCTCATTGTTTTCAGCCATGTTCGAACTTCTCTTAGTCTTCTAAGAAGAGTTCTTTCAATTTTGGGGTCAAAAGGCTCAAGTGCCGGTTGTTCACTCCTTAGCATGCACTAGGGATTAATAACCTATAAAATCCAACCAAAGAGAAGGCAATAGTAGAATAGTAGATAGGAAAGAAAGAAAAAAATAAAATCGAAAACAACAAAAAGAAAATGGCTAAATTACACTCAACTAATCTCCTATGATATTACTTAAACTAGTCCCCGGCAACGGCGCCAAAAACTTGATCGCTTTTATTTTAAACAATTAATTCCAGTGTAGCGATTATATACCGCAAGTGTACGATGTCAAGTTTTAGTATAATGATCTAAAAGTAAGGATTGTCGTACCCACAGTGACTAGTAGTAATTACCAAATTTAATTAGCGTACTATATTTAACCTACGAAATTGTTTTGAAAGATTAACTAATTCACTCAACTCCAAGACTCAACCACATCACAAAGAAATAAGATAGTAAACAACAGAGATAAATATCGAGACTTCGGTTCACTTAAGTAATCCCCCACAATTCATCTACTAGTTCCAATTAAAATTAATGCATCTAAGGTGACAAGTTTTCCGATTATATCTAATACACTCTCTCGAGCTATATTAAACATAACACCAATTTTGCAGTAAGTAACTCCCGTTCACTTATTTAACAAATCAATGTTGCATACGCTCTATGAAAACCCTTAGCGTTCGATTACTAGATATCTATAGCTATCACTCGTGTATTTGACGTCATCTCTCGATCTCAGTCTGAAATCCACGTTATATGTTATTGGTTTCGTATTACAATATCATCTCTCGATTTCAGTTGCAAACTAACATCATTCAAAGGGTATCTAATCCCTTAAAATCATTAAAAGTATAACACAAACTCAAAGATAACAATAACGCAATCAAAAACTAGAATTATAACATTCAAAATCGAAATAAAACTAAATCAAAAGTTCAGAAATATGTATAAACACTCGATGTTGAAACCGTGCGTCGATATGATGTTCCCGTCTCTAGCTGCGTTGTTTTAAATCTTCTTGAAGGTAATGGCTCTCCCAATGGTAGGCTGGTATTCAAAGGTGAGAAGAACCCTATTTTTGACAAAAAAAACTCCCTTTTATACTCACCTTTCCGAGCCCAAGAAATCTGGTACTAGCCCAAAACTTAATTAAGGAATTTTTCTCGTATAGGACTCTGCGTGCGATCTTCATAAGTAGCGATCGATCGCTTGAAGTTTTATCTCTATGGCAATCAATCGCTTCATGATATGCGATCGATCGCATAAGTGTTCTGCCCCGATGCGATCGATCACTTCATATAGGTGATCGATCGCCTCTTGCTTTAAATTTCGATCATGTTTCTGGCTAATGGCGATCGATCTCATGGTAATGAGAGATCGATCTCCTCATCGTTTTTTTCATCAATTCAACCTTTTTTCACTTCTTTTCCAATGGCTTGACTCATCTTATCATAGTTCCACCTCCCAGTCCATAAAACAGGTTTTTTTTTAGTGTTTCTTGCACTTCTACTCCTGGAAATATACCAGAACAAAAACCAAAAGCGTAAAATCTTCCAAGAATCACTATAAAAATAGCAAGAAATATATGCAAATATAAGTGTAAAATGACACTTATCAATATAAAAGACCCTCATTCAACATTCTTTAACTAGCTTATTATCTTCCCTAATGAGCCTAAATATATTTTTTATCCATACCTTTGAAGGGAGTATGGTGTATTCATTCACATGCACTTGTGTTATCAAGGAGTCGTATGTTTGAGAGCTTTATTGTCAAAATGATGATATGCATGAAAGAAAATGGAATGCCTTGAGAAAAATAGATAAAAATATGACTCCAATGGGAGCCAAGGCACAAAAAAGAAAAAAATGATTGAAATAAACCTTTGAAAAGATACAAGGTTTGCAAAATCATGCAAGAAGAAAAAAATTTTAGCGTGCATATCATTATACTCTCTTGTTTAATACATCTCACCCTTTTTTTCATAAGCCAATACCTAGATCAAGCTACAAGCTAATAAAGAACTATTTGATTTGTGTTTGCAAGTGGCTAAGATAGTGGAGAAGAGTGTGCAAGTGAGCTTATACTTGTGTTGGTGTACAACTTGAGCTATTGTGTGTTTACATTGATTTGATCTATAATTTGTGCTAGACTGTAAGGACCCAACGTCGGTAACCCGCTATTAGTGCATTATCACATATATTAGTGCATACTTTCATATCGTTAGGAATTCTCATACATTCTGTAATAACAATTGCATGCTATCAATAAAATTTTTGACATAAGTTCTCTTAATGTCCAATTCTCAATCCAACTAAACTAACATATGTATACACTTCACAATGCACCAATCATATTCTCAATTCATCATGCAATTATATTCTCAATAATTGCAAGCAGCACGTAAATGAAAATATAAGTTTCCATTTTATGCATGACATACACACTTATTCAAAATGCTCACACGCGAGCTCTTAATAATTGAATATGCATCTACATGTACCAGTCTTATTAACAATACCAATATTGGTATCTCAGTCATGGGAGCATCCCCGATCAACAGCTCGAACTCATCTCCATAGCCAATGTTGTACCTGTTATACATATTTCAACAGAAACAACCTCACACAGTGTGAGCATACAAATAGCACTATCTCAATAACATCAATATCACAATTCATAAAGTTGTAAATAGAAAGTACTACCTATGTGTACCATTACTATATGTGATCTCCCATGCTGTTCCTGTTCTCAAAATCACCAAAATCATCAAACTCCAAAATTAGTTAATCGTTACATTGATTAACTAGAATCATGCTCAAACTGTCAATTCCATAATCAATTATAGCTAAATCATTACAATAATGATTTACAGAAACCTAATATATCTCAATAATGATTTCACAATCTCATCACATCGTATCGCATCGCTCGCTCAACAGTGGCGACATTCTAACCTCTCGCATGCTCAACAGATACGTCATCATAACCAATGCTCGCTCAATAGCGATTACATCATACTCGTTGCTCGCTAAACAACGACATCTCCACAATTCATAACACGTACCATTTATCGAAACAATAATATATTATTCATTAATCATGACAACAATTTATCTAATTATGCCCATACGTCATACGTAAATTATAATCCAATAGCAAGAGCCAATCCTTGCGTTTGTCCCATGAACCAGTGAATTATTCGCTATACACAGTTAATAATTCACAATCAGTTATGTATACATAATCATATACTCAAGCACGTACTCAACCTCCAAATACATCATCCAATCATGATGATTAAACACATAAAAGACTTGGGCAAAGCATACATTGACATCACAACCCAAAATATTTTTTTCAAAAATCAGACATCGGCGATCGATCGCTGCTCCCCAGGCGATCAATCGCCACTCGATGAGTTTAGCTACTGACCTTTGGAGATCGATCGCTGAGGGTTCAGAGATCGATCGCTAACCTCACCGATCGATCGCTAGCTTTCAAGCGATCGATCGGTCGAACTGCGCATCGTCTAAAAAAAAAATTTGTCTCGTCGCGATCAATCTCAACCTGCACTTTTTCCAAAAAAAACTTCATTTCAATGGCGATTTTCGAACCCAAACCCAAATCCAACACTCCCAACACCCATACTACTACAAAAACTCCAATAAAACCCATAAATAAACTCAATACATCAATTTAACAAAAATCTCTAAAAACCCCACAACTCAAACCCATCTCCAAACTTAACCAAACTCAACAAAAATACAATCAAAACTTAGATAAAAGAGAGGGGAAGAAGATTACCAAACTATTTGCTCGAAAATCCTTCAAGAATCGAGCCACCAACGATTCTTCGTCAAGGAAGAAGAAAAGAGAAAGGGGAGAGATGGGGAGAGGAGAGAGGCACAGGAATAGGGGAAAGATAGATGGAAAGGAAAAATGATTGAACACCGAGTCCACTTGGTATATATATAGTACCAAGGCTCCAAAAACCCGAGTCTCCCCTACTCGTACCAAAACTCTTAATGACAAGCGTGTTCAATAATTATCTCTCACTCACTCACTCAATTACATCTCAAACCTCAAACCAAAGTTCCCCAAACTCCAAATTCCACTATTAATACAACCCTAAGGTTCAACACTTCAATGAGATAAAATCTCAACCCTTGGATCCAACAACCACGATATCGGATTAAAATTCTCAGGAGTCTCAACACCGTAATTATCTCATAATTACCACAATTAAAATCAATTAAGGGTTATAATCACTCCGGGATTAACACAATTAATTTCGGATATCACATAGACGCTTGTTTATGATTATACACGCACGGTCGCTGCTTTGTTAGGTATGGAATGCATAGGGATTGAACTTGTTCCACTGTTGGCTTCTTACAACCTTTCATTAATGTGCATGTTTAAAATTGTTAAGGCACTAAAGTGAGGAAATGTTTGTTCGTTTTAATACTATGAGACACAAAAAAATATTTTAGTTTTGTCTGATTTACTCGTGGTCGAGTAAAGATTAAGTATGAGGGAGTTTGATGTGGCTAGAAATAGATATATTTAGTGGATTTAATTGCTAATGATTAGGTATATTTTATCTTTAATTTGATGTATATAATACATAATCGAATTATTGTGTGAATGTAGGTGGAATAAAAAAAATCGAGCTAATAATGGTGAATAAAGATCAAGAAATGCATTGAAGATGAAAATGGATCAATGTAAACCAAGAAAATGCATAAAAATGGACTGTCGTGCCTGGCAGAACTTTTGATGCAACAAAAAAATCACGCGGGCCGATCGATCGACAATTTGGCGTGAACAATCGCACACCCGGAAAAATTGAAAAAAAAATGAGAGAAGCGATCGATCGTGGATGATGACCGATCAATCGCCCCAGAATCCTGAAATTTTAGGAAACTCGATTTTTACCATCTTGGGTAGATTTTTGACCTAATCCTTCATTCTCCAGCCCTATATACACAAAAATTAGCCTCATATCAGATAATTCATCACAGTTTAGACATTAGGATAATTTTTCTCTCAATTTTCAAAGAAGAACTTAAAGATTCAAAGGTGCGAAGACAGAAGTGACGCTCCCGAATCGTGCTACCCTTTAGTAACTTTTTTATCTTGCTTTTATTTATGCTTTTTAGAATAGATTTTGATTGTTTTGATTTAGCTATGAGTAGCTAAACACTTTTGATTCTTGGTTGAGGAAGACAAAACCTTGGAATTTATGTTTTTTCATGAGATTCATGTTCTTTTATTGATTTTGATTGAGTATCAAGAGTTTTTCTATTATTTATTGCCATGATTGATATGTCTGATTACGAGATTGGCCATCTAGTAGTTTTACTTACAATCTATTGATTGACCTTTGAATCAATTAATATTAACTATTTTCGTCTTTGGTGTTGTTAAATTCTTAGGAAAAATGTTTGACTAGATTAAACATATACGCTTGGATTATGTTGTCTAAGTTTTATCATTCTTACTAGTTTTGAAAGCTATCGCCAATATTAATCTTAACTGCTGTTGTTTTGATTGATTAATCGGTACGGGTTAACTTAGACCGCGTGAGCTATTTTAACTAGGCATAAGGTGAGATATGAGTTGAACCTCCAAAGATATTCAAATAAAAATTGAATCTTATGTGAGAACTGATGATAGAATTCATAATTCCAATGTATAGTCGACCGGAAGCTAAGAATCGTCTTTCTAATAATTTGTTCACTTTAATTTTAGTTTTACTTATTAGTTAATAATTTTGTTTTCAACCCATGTTTACTTAATTTACGTAAATTAATAAAAAAAACACATCATTCATCATGGAATCGATCACTACTCACTCTACTATATTATTTAATTGTTATTAACTGAGAGAGTTAATTTGGGCGTACACGATAAGCGTTACCAGGATTCCATCTGATGATGATGATGATGATTTTGATATTGGTATGATGACAGAAGCAATTGAAAACCAAGAGGATGAGGCACCAACGAGACAAGAACTGCCAGTTACAACCACGATAAATGCTTTCTTTATCCAACAATCTCAGTCTTCACCATGACACATCCAGAAGTGTTTGGAGATTCGATCGACAAGCCACAAGTAGCTGGGGTATTTTTATGATTACTCCAAATGTGATATATATTGCAACATGGTCTTTAAAGATAAAGTTCATCTACATGCAGTTGTGAATGATTATTCAGTACGGGTTGCAAAATTTGAGTACCATGTTGATAAGAGTACAAAAATATTGTGGAAAGTAATATGCAAACACAATACACAGGATATACCTTGAGATGGTACCTCCGTGCATGTTTGGATAAAAAAAGTTGGGTTATTCAAAATAACCAAGTAAATCAAGTATGTGCTTCAAACAATAAAAGATAAGTATGGGTTTGAAATATTCTATACAAAAGGCTGACGTAGTTTGAAACGTGCAGTTGAGAACGTGTATGGAACATGTGAGAGCTCAGTGAATAAATTACATTCCTATATGTGTGCTTTGCAGAAATGGAATCCAGCCACAATCGTGGAGTATGATCATCTTGATAATGCAAGGCCAAGATAAAAGACTTTGAATTATGTTTTCTGGGCTTTCAAGCCTTGTATAGATGGTTTCCGGCAATGTCATCAAGTTAATATCGTGGATGGCAAACATCTATATATAAAGTATCAACATTGATGATGTGTAATCAAGTCTTACCGTTATGATAAATGTCCTTTTTGCACTTATATTTCGATGTTTTCTCGTTATATTTTAATATAATTTTGAATGATATTAGGCCTTTTGATATTAATTTATATGTTTAAGGAATTTACGTGAAAGTGAGAAGAAATGATAAAAAGATGCCAAATAATGATTAAAAGGTGGAAAAAAAATCCAAAGAAGCCAGAAACGAGGAAGGGAGCCGCTCGAATAACCGAGGCACGAAAAAATCAATTTTTTTCTGGCAGCATACCAGGCGCTAGAACGCCTGGTATCAAGCGCTTGAGCGCCAGTTAAAAATGGGCAGCAGATATGACATGGAGCAGATTACACGGAAGTGAGCAGATTATTTTATTGGAGACATGCATAGAAGATTAACGTGGGAATTATCACATTTCAGAAGGAAACTCACGCACCATGCAAGATACACGTGACAACAGATAAGGAAAAATCATGCAAATTAATCACAATGGGCCGAAACATGAGACCAAATTGAAGATTCACGTGACAAATCAGCAGCCGAGATCATATTTTATTCACCATCCCATGTCACAAGGAAAGCAGATTTACGTAAGGACTTCATGTTCAAGATATGGTAACATATAATATTGATAATTCATGCATACGGACATCACATCAGATTTATGCCGTATAACCAATCAACATACAGCACGTACATGGGAGAGATACTCACGTGAATAGGAAGAATTTTGATCATTCACGTATGTGAGTAGCGTACGACAGCATATGATTAATGTACAGCAGACAAGGAAACTTGCACAAGGAAACTTTGATATCATATTTGCACAAAAAGGAAGGAGATCTAATATTTTGATAGAATATATCACGTAGGAGACTCCATCCTAATAATATATACGCCTCATCTATCCTCACGTACAGAAGACATCCAGCATCTCACATACGCCTCCATCATCCTCATTCACACGCCCCATCCATTATCCCTCCACCAACTCACGTATCATACACATCCAACACCCATCCACCTCACACCATTCATCTATAATTCACCATCTTGGAACAAGCCAACAAGGGAGTTAAAGTGACGATCGAGAAGGAAGCGAGAGAAGGAGCGATGATCTACGACCGAAGTCGATATCTGGAGTTTTTCTTTGTCTTTGATTTTTAGTTTTATTTTGATTATATCATGCTTGGATTGTTGCAAGACAAATTTGAGTGTTGATATTTATTTATGAGTATGAACTAAATTTATTTATCGAGACTAGGCAAACCTTTGTTTTGAACCTACGATTTGATGATTATTTATTTGATTGGATCCTTATAATTCTTTGTGTATGTTTTATGTTCAGACTGAGATCGAGAGATGATGTCAAATACATGTGTGATAGCTATAGATATCTAGTAATCGAAAGTTATAAGTTTTCACGGATCTTAATTCAATATTGAGTTGTTAAATAAGTACACGGGAGTGACTTATTGCAATTTGGTATTATATTTAATATAGCTCGAGAGAGTATATTATATAATTACGGAGAAATCGTCACTTTAGAAATATTTGGATATTCAATCGAGAATTGTAGTGGATTACATTGATGAGCTGACGTCTTGATAATCTTCTCTAGTGGAATTTTCTTGTTTACTTTTATTGACTTGGTTGGATTAGTAGTTAATTTAATTTATTAGTTTAATTGTTTAATCCAATATCGTAGGTTAAATATAGTTTAAAGTGTCTTAATTGGTATTTGCTTGTTAATCTCTGTGGGTTCGACAATGCGTATTCTTCATAGCTATACTAAAACTTGACACCGTGCACTTGCGGTTATATTCACACCATTTGTTTGAATTGATAATAATTTTGTGCTAAAGAAAAGTGCGATCACATTAGCGTATGCAATCGTTGATGAAGAGAGCTTTTTGTCATGGAAATGGTTTTGGAAATGGTTAGCAAACACATTGATTGGTGTGTCCATGGGCGCTAATAATCAAGTAATACACCATGTCCAGAAGCATCGCAACTTGGACTCTCCACGGTATTAGCATGTGAATCAGCCCATATAGTCATGTACCACCTATGGTGCCCAGACCAGTCCTTATTTGTTTGGCCATTCGGTTAACTGCATGTAATTTGTCATCCCCTAACCGTTGAACTGGTGAGATGTCTTGTACCATGTCGAATTGATGAAAAACCCCGCTCAGGACGATGCATCTCGACTACATCATAGAAAATGAGTGGGACATTGTATGCCCATAACTCAATATGCAATCCTTCGATATAATCATCAGGGTATGGCTGCCAATAAAATTCAAATACAATATTACATTAAAAGAATGTAAAAAGACTGTCATATTTTATAAAGGAACATCGTAAACATTATTACTTGACTTAATGGCGCTGGTCAAGTATGTCCCTACTAATTCGTACAGAATGTGTACCAGTTTTTGTAAATTTACATGCCCACCTGTGTAATCATAACATAAATTAGATAATAAGTAATTAAATATCATATATTGCAACATAATTGCTAATACATGACCTTGCACCATATGGAGCAGCAGGTAATTGATTGTCATCGTCAATTACTATTGGCCAAATATCAATTCTTGAGCGTCCTATTTGAGGAGCTAAACTTTGGATCTGTGACCATGCTCAAATCTAAAATATTGACATGAATAATATGAATAAAATATGACAAGAGGCATTTTTTCATTATTTAAAAAAATGTAACGAATAACGATTATATGTACGAGTTATAATGCACCACCTATTACTTTTTTACCTCTCTCTGCTGAAGTGCACAACTCAGGATATAAAAAAGCCAGCATAGCACTACCCCAGCTAAAAGTACTAACAAAATTGATATCTTCTAATTTTTGTACGTTCAACAATTTTACAGTATTGCCGGAGCTATCCGGGCACATAATTTCACCTATCATTAATAATGCACAACCCCCTGCATATTTAACAATCTGATCTGCAATACTATGTAAATCGAGAGGATTATTCACTAAATATTGTTTCAAAGCAGACAATAACAAACATGCACCTTTAATGAGTCGTTTCTAGTGTACATCCCAAATGACGATCATGATATTCTTGCCATTCAGGTATGATCCTATCATAATTGGTGTCTTACACTGCAAGACCATTTATTGACAAACCCCAAATAACTGCAATGTCTTGCAGGGTGGTAGTCGCCTCTCCAGATCTAAAATCAAATGTGTGTGTCTCACATCGTCATCGCTCTACTAAAGCCGTTATTAGATGAGGGTCAAGCGTAATCTTAGCACAACTATATACACCATAAAACCAAACTCATTTAACATAATTACAACATATATGTCTAATGGGCAAAGATCCCAAAAATAGCCACCCGATTTTCTCACACGCAAGGTTCTATCAACATTATCCACACATACATCTTTATATCGATGACATAACTGTAATAACAATAAATGATCGTCAATCGGGACTGGTGCTTTCATCGGATCCATCATGTAATCTGAAACGGACAAAAAATATATTAGTATATATAGAGAGCATAAAGTAAACAAAATAATCCAAAACTGACAACAAGCACATGACGAAGATCGGTCGCGGCCAGCAGCCACCGACGTCTGTCATCGTCGACAAACAGCAGCCAACCCTGTCAGCCAACGTCGACAGCCAGTAGCCGACGGTGGCCACAACCCGTCTATTATTCTTACCTCTAAATATTGTAAATATGATGAGATCTGCAATTTCTCGTTCAAATGTATTCAAAAACAAACAAAAACAAAAATTGGAGCAAAGATGGTACTGAAAATGGAGGAAGATCGAAGATTGAAGAGGAGGAAAATGGTGGAAGAGAAGCCTCGACTGGCCGTGGAAGGGTGGCGGAAAATGTTGGATGGAGAGATGCCAACCCAGTTGGCATGTCTTATAATACATTAGTTATGCTAGTGGTGTCAAACGGGCCGTGTCGTGCCGGCCCATTTCCACAAGAGGCCGGGCCCGGCAAGGCCCCTACGTGTCGTGCCGTGCCGACACGGCCCATTTCAACTTTTTTTTTATTTTTTGTCTTAACGATCGATCGCCACCAATTTGGTGGCGATCGATCGCTACAATTAAAAAAAAATTACTATTCGTGCCGTGACGTGTCGGCCCACAGGCCAGCACCCTATGGCCCGACACTGCCCATACTACAGTGCCGTGCCTGGCACGGCACGGCACTGTAGCAAAACGTGCCGTGTTGTGCCGTGTCTCGTATCGTCCGCTCCGTTTGACATCTCTAAGTTACGCCAACGCCATTATTTTAAATGGTCACACCCATGGGCGGACCTAAAGAAAAATTTGGGGGAGGGGGGTGAACGAAATTTTTTTTTATAAACTTAAGGGTAAATAAAATTTGGAGTGTAGCAAAAAAAAATTAAAAATAAAGGTAAACTTTTACTTTATTTTTTAAAAAAAAAATTGGTCCATTAAAAAGAATTAGAGACCTGTATCACCAGCATAATTTTTTCCATTATATAGAGTTAGATTTTTACACAAAAATTTGAGTCACATGGTTTGTATCACTAGATCATTTAAAAAACTGTTAGCCATAAAATGGGAGAGTTTGGGCCGGTTGAGTGTGAAGTAACACAAAATAGTGAGAAAGCTACTTTTGTTGTCCCACATTGATATCTAATGAGAACGAGAGGAGATTGAAGGTTAAAAAATAGAGAAGTGTAGGCATGTGACTCAAATAAAAAAATAAAAAAAAATTTGTTGGGGGAATTTTTTTGGGGGCGGGGGGTGCGGGTGTCCCCTCGGCACCCCTTTGGGTTCGCCCTTGGTCACACCAACCGAGTTGGCATATATATGATTTCAAAAGGGCGTGTTCATAGGTTTTATTAAACACGACAATTGGGTTGGCGTGTCCATATTGATAATGACAACCCAATTAACGACTAAGGTTAGTTCAATAAATGATGTCATTTGGGGTTATTTGTTAATTATTATTATTTTTGGTTATTTAATTAAAAAATCCTAATAATTACATATGGTTTTTGAAACCTTCTTGTTCAAAATGCACATGCTTGGAGTTTGGGTCTAGCCCGCTTGGTAAAAGCCCACTTCCTATTTGGCAAAAACTCATGCTCGAGTCCAATTGTGTGAAAAAATATTTAGATTCTCCCTTATAAAAAAATGCACATGCTTGCAGTATCCTTATTTTGTGAGAAATAAAGAATAGTAATATAAAAAACTTCTGCATGATATTTATAATTTATATAAAACTTATTATAATTTATTATAAAATGGTATATTATATTAAAATTAGATACATTGAAATTGGATCATTTTTATAATTTGGCGAGTCGCCAATTTCATGCACGTGCTGTTGTTGCGTCAAAGAAAAGCTTTGTGGTTTACGTGTTCTATGCAATTGGGACTCTGCCCTCCATCTTTAGGCAAAATTACGCATTTGACCCTATCCTCTCATTTTCCTTTATATTATCCAAGTTCCTTTTCTTTTAATGATAAAAACTTCCTAAGTTATTATATATAAAAAAAACAATTGATTTTATTTTTAATCCGTAAAAATATGGATATAATATTCTAATAATTGAATTATTATTTATCATTTAATTTTGATACTTTCATTGAAAAATTACCACCCTCCCATACACACACCAGTACTCAAGAAAAAGGCAGGAATACATTAAGGATTGATTATGTAAAATTTAGCAATATAAAAGTAATCACTTTATCTTATAAATAATTTTGATGATAAATCTGAGTTAATCTAACTAAACTTCAATAATTAAAACTATGAATAATTACATCTACACCATTCGACTTTGGTCTAATTATAGAAATCTCCGACGACTTCAAAAAATTACAGAGATATCCCCTCTAGTTTAACGCCGTCAAAAGCAACTAACAGAATATACAACCCCTATAGTATACTATACATTACAGTTACACCTCATATCGTGTTGTATTATTTTTATTTATTCCAAAGAATTATTTATTAAATATTTTAAACTTTAAATCAGTTTTCATATTAATAATAATATTTTAAAACTACTTATATATATAAATACATTAAAAATTAACTAATTGAATTATTCTCATACTATCATATCTTTTTTTGGTAATTATAATAATCAAAAGATCTTGTAATGTCAAATACAACAACATCGTTAACATATTTAGAAATTTGGTTCAATGTTGACCGAATGCTCAACCTTAGTTGAACTCGTATTTTAGTAGTTTGTTTCCAAAGTTTCGATTTTTATTTAGTTTTTTTAAATTATTAATCATATGTTATTACATTTTAAACCATTTATTAAAATTACGATAATTATATATTATCAAGTTTTTACGGTATTTTTTAGCGAACCAATATTTGTTTACATCAATTCCGAAAATGGCAATCGAGCATATTATTCTTTAATTTGACTTTCAATTCGATTTAGTTCAAAATAGTACAAAATATCGTTGTTTCTAACAACAGTTTTTAAATGATATATATATATATATATGTATATATATGTATGTATATAGATATATATACACATATATATATATTGAATTTTTATGGTATGTATTGATATTATACAAGATAGAATAAAAAATAATAATAAATTAAATTATTAGAAAAATAAAAAAAGGTTTGAGTAAGTAATAATTATATTTGAATAAACAGTTTGAAATATAAAATAATAGTTTCATTACGATCACACCCCCTAAAAATACCATAATTACAAACATCCCTCTAAAAATTTACGTCACAATAGATATCAAAGTTGACCCTGGGTAATTTTTGGGGTTCTCATTAATAATTAGGGGAGGTTTCTGTAACGGTCATCTATTTTATTAACGGTAGGACTTGTCTGTAATATTTAACCTAACTTGATGGGAGATTTCTGTAAATTTTCAAACCATAGAGGAGGTTTCTGTAATTACGCAAAGTCGATGGGTGTAGATATAATCATTCCTTAAAAATATTATCATATTCTAGATGAAAGAAAAGGGCAAAACTCAGTGCACAAAACTCTCAGTATGAAGGGGATTCGGAAGGGTCAAACTATTTTGGGCATAAAGTACACAAGCTTTCCCTTAAAAAGCAAAGATGTTGCTTCCGCCACTCAACCCTATGACATCCAGATCACATGACAACAACTTTATCATTACACCATTGTTGAAAAACCAGGATTAAAATCAATTTATAATGTCAAGAGTAAAATTGATAATCATAAACAAAAATACCACACTCCCATACTTCTTGTAGTTGATTTTATCTCTAGCAATGTGTATATCAGGAACGTAGTGACAAAATAACAATGGCTTCAAGGTTTATGTCGAGACGAGATTTGTAATCTTCGTCCTTAAGACAATATTACCCCGGCTTGGTGCTAACGGTTTGCTATGTCAATTTTTGTCTCCCAAGATACAACGACTATGATTTGTGATATGAACACTCCAAATCAAAAGTCATCAACCCACCAAGGTTTGAAAGCACTCAAAAAGAAGAAATTTGATGAACAAACTAATGCTCTCAATTTGATCTTAAATCTGATGTTGATTTCAAAAATATATATTTAAACTAGTGGGGAATGTCCTATATATACTAAACCAAAGATAGGAGTCCAAAAATCACCATTTGGATGCACCCTATCAAGGAAAAAAATGCACCCCAACATGAATGGGCACACCATTCTTGTCAACAGACACAGGGCTCGATCGATCGGGCCTGGTGCTCGATCGATCGAGCACCTGTTTCCAACGAATGGAAAAAATTTGACGTGCTCGATTGATCGAGCCATTGTCTCGATCGATCGAGCACTCATTATTATTTATTTTTTCTTTCACTTTGATTTATTTCAATTTTCCAACAATCTCCCATATGAATTAAATTAATGCATATATGCAATTGAATGCTTTCAACGAATTATTATGGCATCTGGAGAGATAGATTCTGACTTTGAATCTTCCGTAGTAGTATTCAATCGGATTTACTTGACTTAATAGTGAACTTATAGTCTTAACTATTTAGTCGTTGGTGTAAACCAAGACACCCACACCATAACAATTCTAACATTCGTATTTGTTTCTTATGGTTGTCCGTTTCGGCCATGTACCACACTTTGTTTCATAAGTGCTTTTCATTCTTTGAAGCGTCATACTTCGCACTTACATAGGTGATCTCCTAAAAGAATATCCCGCTATACTCCAACATTTCCTAATATGTCTTAGGAATCATTTAAGACCATTTGACTATACTCGTACCATTTTGCAGGCTACACCCCTTATCATAGGAATGGGTTGGAGATTAATTCTCCAAGGTGTTTATACAATCTTGTAGTTTGGTTGTCCCTTTGAACCGAGATCCTGGGATCTCCAGTCACATAGGTTGGGTATCAACCACAAGATTCTGATTATAGGGTTTTAATCACATTCCTCTCGATAAACTATATACTTAATCTCTAGGAAAGCCTTTCGTAAGCAGATCCATAATATTTTCCTTTGACTTCACATAGTCAATGGACATAATGCCATTTGAGATCAACTGTTTAATAGTATTATGTCTACAACGTATATGTCTAGACTTACCATTATACATGCTACTTTGTGCCCTTCATATAGCAGATTGGCTATCGCAATGTATTTTAATTGTAGGCACGAGTTATTCACAACAAGGAATTTCTTCAAAGAAACTTCTAAGCCATTCGGCTTCTTCTCTCGCTTTATCCAAGGCTATGAATTCAGATTCCATAATGGATCTAGCAATACAAGTTTGCTTGGTAGATTTTCATGACACTGTAGCCCCTCCAATGATAAACACATAACCACTTGTCGACTTGGAGTCTTGAGTGTCGGATATCCAATTTGCATCACTGTATCCTTCCAATACATCATGATATCTTGTATAGTACAATCCATAGTTCAAGGTGTATCTTAAATATTTAAGTACTCTCGTTAATGCCTTCCAATAGTCATTGTTTGGATTGCTCGTGAATCTATTTAGTTTGCCAACCGCATATGCAATATTAGGACGTGTACAGTTCATGAGATACATGAGACTGTTAATTATCCTTGAGTATTCTAATTGCATGACAGGGTCTCCTTTATTTTTCACCAAATGTGGATTCAGGTCATATGGTGTTTTTATAGACGACGTATTATTCGCGAGAAATTTCTCGAGAATTTTATCAACATAATGAGACTGCGACAATACTCGTCCTTCGGATATCTTGGAGATTTTAATTCCAAGTAACACATCAGCTTCACCCATATCTTTCATTTCTAAATGTTTTATTAACATTTTCTTTGTCGCGTTGATGATTTCTAAGTTGCTTCCCACTATGAGCATATCATCAACGTATAAGCATACTATTACATATGTTTTAGGTGTGTCTTTCTTATATACGCATTTGTCACACTCGATAATTTTGAAACCATTTGACAATATTATTTTGTCAAATTTTTCATGCCATTGTTTTGGGACTTGCTTAAGCTCATACAATGACTTAACTAGTCTACACACATTTTTCTCTTGTCCGGAAACCACAAACCCCTCGGGTTGTTTCATATAAATTTCCTCATCAAGTTCCCCATTGAGGAATGCTGTTTTTACATCCATTTGATGTATCTCTAAATTGTATAGAGCAGCGATAGCAATGATCACTCTAATGGGCGTAATTCTCGTGACTGATGAATATGTATCAAAGTAATCAAGACCTTCTTTTTGTCTATATCCCTTTGCCACGAGTCTCGCCTTGTACTTATCAATTGAACCATCATACTTATATTTCCTTTTAAGAATCCATTTGTATTCTAACGGTTTACTTCCAGTTGGAATGTCTACCAATTCCCACGTGTGGTTTTGCATTATGGATTCTATTTCGCCATTTATAGCCTCTTTCCACAAGCATCTGGGCTAGATAATGTGTCACTAACCGATCTTGGTTCATTGTCCAACATATATGTCATGAAGTCAGGACCATAAGTCTTAGCCACTTTGGTCATCTTGCTACGTCGTGGCTCTTCAATTTCTTTTGAGTCATCGATAGCTTCTTCAAACGTTCTTTTCTTACATATTTCCTTGCTTGTTTTGTATGGAAAATATTTCTTCAAAAAATACCACATTTCTTGATTCCATTATTGTACCTTCATGCACATCATTTATTTCAGATTTATGTACTAAAATTCGATGTGCACTACTATTGTTAGAATAACCAATAAATACACAGTCTATTATTTTAGGCCCAATTTTCACTTGCTTTGGTTTTGGTACTTCTACCTTAGCTAAGCACCCCACACTTTCAAGTATTTGTAGGAAGGTTCGTGGCATTTTCATAACTCATAGGAGTTTCATCCTTACTTTTGTGTGGTATTTTGTTTAGAACGTAGTTGACCGACAAGATTGCTTCCCCCCACAAGTTTTGTGGTAATCCAAAACTTATCAACATAGCATTCATCATCTCTTTTAGAGTATGAATTTTTCGTTCGGCAATACCATTTGATTGTGGTGAATAGGGAGCAGTGATTTGATGAATAATGTCATACTCAGTGCAAAATTATTCAAACGGTGTTCCATATTCTCCACATCTATCGCTTCGAACATTCTTTATCTTTTTGCTAAGTTGATTTTCAACTTCATTCTTGTATTGTTCAAATACTTCGAATGCCTCGTTGCTTCTTAGCAAATAGACGTAACAATATCTCGTACAATCATCAATGAAAGTAATGAAGTACTTTTTTCTACCTCTAGTTTCCAAAAACTTTAGATCACCTAAATCTATATGAATTAATTCAAGAGGTATCGTAGTTCTTTCAATTGAATGGAATGACGGTTTCGCTAACTTGGCATCGACACAAGTCTCACACTTATGTTTCAAGTTAACATTCATTTGAGGCAATAAGTTTAACTTCATTAATTTGTTAAGTGAACCATAATTCACATGACCCAAACGATCATGCCATAAATTACAAGACTCAATCAAATAAGTAGAATCATTCACTTTATTGCTTTCAAATTGACGTATAACCGTCATTACATTCATTTTGAAAAGGCTTTTCTCCATATAGCCCTTTCCAACAAAAACTCCATTTTTGGAGAGTACAATTTTTTACAGATTCTAAAACTAGTCTAAAACCTGCCTTGACTAGAGCCGGATACCAGGTTCTTTCGGATGTCGGGAACATGTAGGACATCTATCAAATTCAATTCCTTTCCCGAAGTCATCTTTACAACCACCTTCCACAGTCCAACTACCAGAGACGTAGTGGAGTTTCTCATGTAGAGTTGGCGCCCACTTATTGGAGTGTATGTGGAGAACATGGCTTTGTCCGCACACATGTTGGGTGCGACGAACCATTCCACAGGATTGTCCACCAAGTTCGCTTCAAAGATCACATCGGTTAACATTAGATCATTCAAGTCATCCGAGATCCATTCATGTTCGGTCACATTGGCTTGATCTTTTGCTTTCCCACGAATGTCTTGTTACGATAATCCTTTGCCATGTGATTGGGCTTTCCACACTTAGCATTTTCCTTTGACATTTTTCGCCTTGCCATTGTTGGAGACCGTACCGTCAAACTTACATTTTGATCATGTTCTTTGTTCAACAAGGTTAGCCCGTGGTTCATTTGAAACCTACCCGCCTTTCTCTCGGAAACTTTGTTGTCCTCCTCGATTCGTAGTCGAACCACAAGATCTTCAAGACTAATCTCCTTTCGTTTGTGTTTCAGATAGTTCTTGAAGTCCTTACACATATGATGCAATTTTTCAATCATAGCGGCGACTTGGAATGAATCACTTAGTCTCATTCCCTCCGCATGAATGTCATGCAAGATCACTTGTAGATCTTGCACTTGCGCCATCACCGGGTTGGTATCAACCATCTTGAAATTCAGCAACTGTTCAACTATGAATTTCTTCATGCCGACATCCTCGATTTTGTACTTCTTTTCCAATGATGGCCATAGTCATTTGCAGTTTTCACAAGACAATAAACGTTATATAATTTATTGTCTAACCCATTTAGGATATAGTTCTTGCATAAGAAGTAGCTTTGATTCCATGCATCAAGTGCCGCCCTCTTTTGGGTGTCAGTCTCTCCCTCTTCAATCGTAGGAGCCTCATCGGTTAAGAACCTTGCCAAACTCAATGTGGTCAAGTAAAAGAGCATCTTTTGTTGCCACCGCTTGAAATCATTCCCATTGAACTTTTCAGGCATTTCACCATGACGAACATGAGTCGTTGTTACACTCGAAGAAACCATTTGTGTCGTAATTATTGTCTTAATATTGTAGTTGATTTTATCTCTAGCAATGTAGATCTCATGAATGTAGTAACAAAATAACAATGGCTACAAAGTTTATGTCGAGGCGAGATTTGTAAGCTCCGTCCTTAAGACAATATTGTCACGTCTTGGTGTTAACGGTTTGCTATGGCAATTTGTCTCCCAAGATACAACGACTATGACTTGTGATATGAGCACTTCAAATCACAAGTCTTCAAACCACCAAGGTTTGAAAGCACTCAAAAAGAAGAAATTTAATGAACAAACTAAATGCTCTCAATTTGATCATCTGATGTTGATTTCGAAAATATGTGTCTAAATTAGTGGGGAATGTCCTATATATAGTAAACCAAAGATATGAGTCAAAAAATCACCATTTGGATGCACAATATCAATGGAAAAAAAAGCACCCCAACATGAATGGACACACCATTCTTGTCAACGGACCAATGGCTCGATCGATCGGGCCTGGTGCTCGATCGATCCAACATCTGTTTCCAACAAATGGAAAAAATATGTTGTGCTCGATCGATCGAGCACACACAATTAGGTGAGTCTCACTAAAAAAAATTTATTTTATGAATAAAAAGTATCACACGTTGATATTTATTTTTAGTTTTACGTATCGAAAGTATCAAAATATTATTTTTTAAAATTTAGAAGTTTTGAAAAATTGAAATAAATCAAGAAAATAATAATAATAATAATGAGTGTTCGATCGATCGAGACATTTTCCAACACTTCTAAATTTTGAAAAAGGATATTTTGATACTTTTGATTTCACAACGTAAAACTAAAAATAAATTATCAACGTGTGATACTTTTTATTCATAAAATAAACAAATTTTAGTGAGACTAACCTAATTGTGTGTCTAATTGTCTAATATAGAAGGCGTACCAAACAACGTAAGGAGTGTTATCCTTTCTAATCGAAGATTTGTAATTTTTTTAAAAAAAATTATAATTTAACTATCTATTGTTCCTAATCCTGAGTCCATCCCATCACAACTAAACCTAATTACAAGAGTTAATTAGAAAATTTGTGCACCCTACCTAATGGATTAGAGCTCTCAAGATGAGTTGGTTACGTTGGGTTGGCCAAACCCAACTAGCCAAATAGGCGGGGTTCGGCCAAGATTTTTTTGGCCCGTCTCAAAACATACCTAAACGGGCCAACACGTTTTGTTGGTGGGTTGGCCCACGGGTTAGGCCAATTTAATTTGTTTATAATAAAAGTTAAATTAATTAATTAAAATATGATATATTTTATTTAATAATTTTAATCATTTAAAGTTTATATTTTTTATTTTTTGGTGGGTTGGTCTACATAACCAGTAACCTGCTGTGGGTTCGGTTGGGCTGGAGATTTTCAACCAGCATGAATGCGGGCCTAAACAGGTCAATCAAATTGTATTGAGTGTGTCAGTTCGTTTGGGTTAAACTGGCCCATTTTGACACATTTATAAAGGATACCAAGGGCATCACATGCTAACAAATTTGGGTGTAGAGCCCACCTTCAAGGACATCACATGCGCACATTATTAATTTGGATTATAAAATTTATATAAATTTTAATCTCTCCCATTATATAATAGTAGTTTTGAAACATCAAATATAGAATACCTAAAATAATCTTAACTTTACAACATAAAATGATTTTACTAATGACATTCGGGATATCAAAAGTGTGACAACAAAAGTTACTCTAATCTCGATTAAAAACCTAAATGTCATAAAGAAATAATTTTCCAAACCATATATATTATATTCTTCATACAAATTAGCTGTATGTATCTCATAATTAAGAGCCATATTATAGGTAGATTTTTTTGTTTTGAACAATAAAAAGGAATTATATTAGATTAGCGACATGTACAACATAATATCAATCCAAGGCTGCAAGATACGATGATACCAACTAAATATCTGCAAATACACAAGCCAATAGTGGTCAATGACTAAGGTAAAATATTCACTCCATAAATAGACGCATCTGACTAGAATAAAACATATACTACCAGAATCAATCCAGTTTGCCTCAAACCAAACAACTCAGGAAGAGATCGGACATATTACATATAGAATTGAGGCAAACAAGTTGGTCTTCGTTTATCTTCATTTAATATTATTTGAATGAAATAATAGTATATATAATATAATATTTATATAATATAATAATCATAATATAGAATAATAATAATCATAATTGTGTGTATGTATCTATAATAATAATAGTATATATAATATATAATAATAATAATTATTATTATTATATTATAATATAATAATAATATATATATAATATTAATAAAATAAAATAAAAATAATAATACTAATATAAATAATAATAAAAATATATATATTTGAATATATATATATATATATATATATATAATAATAATAGTAATATATATATAATTTATATACATTATTATAATATATATAAATACGTGCTTCCGTGTGTATATATACATATATATAATAGTAATAATAATAATAATAATAATATGAATAGTAATATATAATATATATAAATTATTATATTAATAACATATTATAATAATTATATAATAATAATAATTATTATTATTACATAATAATATATATATGCATATATAATAATAATAGTAATATATATATAATTTATATACATTATTATAATATATATATATATATAATCATAATATATAATAATAAACATAGTATATATATATATACGTGTGTGCGTATGTATATATATATAATAATAATAATAATAATAATAATAATAGAATATATATATATATAAATTATTATATTAATAACATATTATAATAATTATATAATAATAATAATTATTATTATTACATAATAATATATATATATATATGCATATATAATAATAATAGTAACATATATATATAATTTATATACATTATTATAATATATATATATATAATCATAATATATAATAATAAACATAGTATATATATATATATATACGTGCGTGCGTATGTATATATATATAATAATAATAATAATAGAATATATATAATATATATAAATTATTATATTAATAATATATTAAATAATTATATAATAATATTATTAATATTACATAATAATATATATAATCATAATATCTATATATATATATATATATATATATACCCATATATATATATATATATTAAATTATTATTTTTTTAATAATAATAATATAATATATTATAATAATCATTATATAATAATAATAAAATAATAATAATAATAAGAATGAAATAAATAAAATAATACAATATAATAATAAAGTTGTAGGAAATAAGTTTTAATTTTTGGCGGGAATTTTAAATTTTGAGATAGTAAAAAAAGGTGGGAAGGGTATTTATGTCATTTTATTGCAAATTGGGATTAGAATGTGATAAATATAGTAGGATAATTTTTTTTAAAAATGAAACAAACATGGGATAAGATTAATAATCCGAAGATTACTAATCATATCCTGAACTCCAAACGGTACCTAAAGGATTTGGTTTTACTCTATTATTTCTAAATAATTATTGCCACAACATGAGTGTTATTTCGGTGTTGATATAACCACATGATGGTGTCTTGACTACCACATGGGGCACCACCCCATGAGGTAAATCCGTCATATATTGGGGATAATATCCCCAATGCATGGTAATTCTACCTCCCATGGGATAGTCAAGACAAAAGCCATAGATGGGGAGTGTACATCTAAATCTCATCTGACCTAATCAGTATAAGCACGTGTTCCATGATATCCAAGAACTGGATGAAAAAATAAGCTAAAATATTGATATTATATAAATGGTAACATACACTGTTTCATTGAACAAGTTTTTTTAACATATTATTTCATTGAACAAATTAATGGGCTAAAACAAAGGTGGTGCATTTTATTAAATTCCTGATGAATATGAAATTGTTCGAATCCAATCCAACTATAATTATCTCAATATGGTGGACGGACCAGGTTGCCCGTAGCTCAACACGACATGTAGGCCCATATAGTTTTTTTAAAGATAGAATTGCATGGAGGTACCATTTGGAGAAATACATTGCAAATAAATTTGGGAAAAAACATATTTGCATCAAAATATAGGGAGGTGAAAACTTTATTCACATAGGTACACTTTTTAAACTTTTTGTTTTATTTAAGTCTTTTTTCTTTACTAAATTACCCCTGATTTAATCTCTAAACCTAGTTAGGTTCAACCCATGAAATATATACATCATCTCACATCACTCTCTTTCCTCTCCACCTCCGTCCTGACGCAACCATCTTCACCAGCCGTCGCCACCATTTCACCAGCCGCACAACCTTTCTTCACCGCACGTCACCAACCGTCTTCATTTATGCAGAAATCGAAGAAGAAGAACAAGAACGGTGGGATATGGAATAAGATTGCGAACGGTTTTTGTGTATAAAGTTTGGATTCAACTCCTTTTTTCTATTTCATAGGATCTGAAAAAGATTACGAAAATAACGATGGTTTTTTTATTTAACTCTTCATCTCTTCGATTTTTCATTCCATTACTTCGTTTTTTTTTCAAATCTGGTAATGTATTCTTTAGGGTTTGTTGCTTAAAGTTTGACAGCATATATATATATATATATATATATATATATATATATATATAGATATGTGTGTGTGTGCATTTGTTATGTGTGTGTACTTATACATACTATGTTTGTTGCTTTTTGAGGTTTTTTAGTTGTGATTCATTGCTGTTTTATCATTTCCAAAATTTAAAATCAGCAAAACTTGCAACAAAGAAGATGACCCAGAGAAAAAAAGTAATTGGTGTATAAAAACTAAAAAGTAACAGGTGCATGGAAATTATAAAAAATTACAGGTGCACGAAAGTTATATAAAGTAACTTGTGCCGAAACTTTTAAAAAGTAACTGGTGCACACACTTATAAAATGTAATTGGGGGAATGTGATGGCAACAAAAAACATAACACTGGTGCACGAAAATAACAAAAAAATGAACTAGTGCACGAAAATAGGAAAAAATGATCTGGTTTACGAAAATTGGAAAAAAATGAACTGGTGCATGACACATTGAAAAAATGAATTGGTGCATGCAAAAAGACACTGGTGCACAAACATAATTGATGCACGAACTTATAAAAATAACTAACTAGTTAATTTTCTAAGTACGTGAACAAGTTACTTTTATATGTCCGTGCATCAATTACTTTTATAAGTTATAACTGTTAAAAAAACATAACACTGGTGCACGAAAATAGGAAAATGAATTGGTTTACGAAAATTGGGAAAAAATGAACTGTTGCACGACACATTGAAAAAATGAACTAGTGCACACATTAAAAAAAGTAATAGTGCACAAACATAATTGATGCATGAACTTATAAAAGTAACTAACCAATTAATTTCTAAGTCCGTGCACCAATTACTTTTTATAAGTCTCGTGCACCAGTTGCTTTTTATATCATTCGTGCACTAGTTACTTTTTTATAAATTTCATACACCAGTTACTTTTTTATAATTTTCATGCACCAGTTATTTTTTCGTGCACCAATTACTTTTTCACTGTGTTATGTTCTTCGTTGCAAATTTCAGGATGTGAATTCTGGAAATGAGTAACCAAGCGCGGAAACCAATGAATATATATATATATATATATATATATATATATATATATATATATATATATATAGACACACACACACACATACATATATAATATATTGTCAACTTTAAGCAACAAACCCTTATTAATACATACCGGATTTGGAAAAAAAAATCTGGAACGAAGTGATCGAAATGAAAATCGAAGAGATGTGGAGAAAATCCAATTGTAATACATATCAGATTTGAAAAAAATCTGGAACGAAGTGATGGAATTGAAAATCGAAGAAATAGAATGTGGGAATTCAAAAACCCTAAGAAACCGTAACTGAAAGCGAGAGAGATTTTTTTAATAAAATTTTGAATGATGGAGAAATGGAGATGTGAGCAGATGAGCTTCATGTGAATGAATGAGAACAGATGAGGTAGAGGGTGAAGAAGACAAATGGGGAACATGAGGCTATTTTGGTCATTTGAACCTAAAATGGACTTAAATGATTACAAGTTTTTTCTCAAACTAGGATGAATAAAATTTCAGTATAATGTACCTGAATTTCTCATTTTTTAAAAAATAAGTTCAATATGTGACTGTAATTTATATAAAAAAAAAAGTTATATGGGTCGCTTCGGCCCAACAAAAAACAAACGGGCCGTGCCTATCTCAATGTGGACAAAAAATTGCGTTCTAAACGAACATTATTTACGATATGTAGTCCATGTACTAAACATTGAGGTCATTTTGAAATTCTATCTTCTTTCAAGACATATATATAGACAAATAATATGTAAAATTATATGCAAGACTGGCTGCCTTAGCTGACATTCAAATGACCCTCTAAAACACACAAAAGATAGTTCCTTTCACGACAAAACATTCCTATAATATCTCATATCTAACAAATTTCTCATCACACATAGTACAACGAAAATCTGATGGATATCTTATAGAGTATTGTTTTCAAGAGCCATGTCCACCACAGCACGCGTAGCAACCTAAACATGAGGCAAGGCGCCACACAACTGAGTGAAACAATTGCACATTGATTGTTCATTCGGGAAAACATTTGGATACAACACATGCAACAGCTATGGCTGCAAAGTTTTCCGCATCAGTTGGAAGTTGCCTTAATAAAAATTTCTGTAGCATTGGGGATTTTGGTGTCACTAGATCCCGGAGGTATGTTTTCCTTTGTCGTGTCTATATTTTCCAAGACCTAGTCCAATGTTGCGAACGAAGAGAGGATTGGCAACTTACACATTCAGTGACTTTGGCAATGGACGTTCAAAAAATGGGTAATATCAAGTCAATTCAATAATAGAATCCTGTTGGCATTCCATCATTCTTTCTCCTTTCAGGGCCATCCAAAAGAGAATCCTCCTGGTCGTGAATATATGAACTGTTGCTGTTCAAGAATTCTTGTTTGGGCAGTTCATATCATCCATAAATCATGTTTTGATCTAAGATTTCAATTCTTCTGTGTTTCAGCAGTAACATATTGTTCCATGGAGCTAAGGTCCAAAATATTGAGGAAAAAAGTGTTTCCACCACTCTATCACCAAGTCAATTATGTTCCACTTAATCCCTATTTCATAGCCACATATCTTTCGGGCTAAGGAATGAGAAGTCTTTCTCCAGTTACATGATTCCAGTTTTCATTTCATCCAAGAAAAAACCATCTTTTTCTTAGCAGTGTCTTTGTCATTTGATCCAATAACGTTCCGTCTGGTAGGAACAAAGTTGATAAAACTGATAACTCTCGGATAGAGTATTAGAACATAAAGATCCATGAGATAATGAATTATTGGTTCTAAGTCATCTTTGACGATTAATCAACACTTCGAAGTGTTTTTCTTGTGTATTCTTGATAACCAACGTTTATATATGAATGTAGGAGAATCTGTTTGGTCAGTAAGAAGCCCATTTGACATCTCTTCATCTGCAAATAATTCTCGATGTGAAAATACAGAGTCGAGGGTTGCTCTTTGAATAGGAAAAAGAGCGGATCTGCAGGGCCCCAAATGAATTGCCTTATTTGAAAAAGACCTTGTTCTTTGGAAGATCTATCTCGTGTCTGGTACTGCATGGTTTCACTTTGCAAAAACTCTGGATCATTCTCTTGAAGATCATCTTCATCATAATGATCTGCTTGCCCCGAAATGACATGGACCAATAGGGAAATCCATTGGGCCTTTCAATACAATTAAATAGAAAGCCCCAAGGGTCTCTATATTCTAGGAGCCCAAACTATATGATTGAATAAATCCTCATCTATTTGTTGCTGGTCAAGGGCTCCTTCTCCTCCCCTTCTTCAAACTCCGATTCATATTTAGAAAATATCTGATTAACGATAGAATAAGATCCATTTTGCATCATATCTAAGGGATTCCTTTGTTCGAGCCGAAGAAGCAATGTAACTCGATCATTATCAAACGGACTGCAACCTTTTTCTATCCGTGAAGATCCCACCAGAGTGTCTTCTACTTCTAATAGGCCATGAACTAGAACAGAATCATTCTCAACGAGTCCATATAAAGTGATTCCATTTTTTTTCATTGGGTCAGGGTAGAGACCAAAGATCTTGAGCGATCAATCCGGCAGAACAACTCAAAAGATAAAGAAGTATCGTTAATTTCTTCATGCTCATTCCAAGTTTCGAAGTACCATTTGTACAAATAAGAATCCCATTCATTACATGATTTCTTCTTCATATAGATAGATATAGGACCTATGGGGCAATTACTTAGAAGTATATTTTGTGCTACAACCCTTCTTATCTGATAGAAAAGGATCCCATGGTCCTGAACCGATCTTACCTGGGATTGCAAATCCCAAAGTTTGTCTATGAAGAGCGGATATTGTATTAGTATGTTTAGAATTGATTTCTTCTGTGTAATAGTAATTGATAGGGCCTCATTGGTACATTCTAGAAGATCTCGTGCATTGGAACACATGGTTATGGACCCGAATCCATTAGTATGAAACATTCTCTAGTACATAAAAGAGTAAAAAAGTGCTTTCATTTTTGTTAAATAAGAAGCATTTGTATCTTAATGTACATATTTCATTTATTCGGAGCTATTAGAGCGGAATCCACTTTTTGGGGAATATGAGTCGAAGCAGTAACACGAATATTTCTATTGGAACAGCTTTCATAGAGATGGTTCACTAGTAGATCGAGGGATAAGTAATTCGACTCATTCACATCCAAATCATGAATGTTTGGAATCCATATTATGCAAGGAGACATTGCTTTTGCTAATTTGAATTCAATGGTGATATAAAATAGGTTTATTTCCGGCATCATATCCATAGTTAGCGCATTCATCACACTTAGCAGTTCCAGCTTCGTATGAAGGTCATGATCGATATCATCACGAGCATCAATATCATCACTATCATCAATATCGATATCGACCCGTTCCTATACAACCTATCCAGGTGAATATCTTCGTGGTGTTAATCGAGAGTTGGGTTTCTTCGGCAACCGCATCTACACCACCGTTAACCATAATCTGCCATCGTATCCCAGTGAATATCTGAAGTGGAGTCCATCCATCGCCTTCAGCTCCATAACCTCATCGTTGGACTCGACGTCGAGTGGCGTCCCTCCTTAGGCCGATATACCCAAAACCCAGTTGCCACCGTACAACTGATCTGCTTATATGGACAACATTGTTCGTCTTCTGTTTCTTCGCTGCAGCTGGCGCTTGATTAAGGTGAATGTTATTCTTTACCGTACGAATGCATTTAATGATTCTACTGTTGAGCCGTGCTTGGTGTGACAAATCGAAGCTCGTGGGTCAGTAGGTGGTATGCTTCATCTAGTACTTTGTCTCATAAAACTCTGCTTTCTGAAGAATCGATTTTCTGACTGGGTCTCCGCATATGCCATCGGAGTTTGTGGCTGGGGAACTGGGCTAAAGCTAGGAAGAGAATCTAAGGGTGTTAAGTATACGGGACATGACAATATTGGGAATACCCTCTTCGCCCTTGCCACCGTGCAGGTATCACCACGTCTATACTTTTAAATTATTTTTCTTCCACATGCATATATTGAAATGAGCCTTTAGTCGATACATAAAAGCCTGATAGGTCCTCCTACATGACAAATTAGTTTTTTGTGTTTAAGATTTGATAATTTTGCAATCTTATATGGTTACAAATATTGAGAAATTCTGAAATCTCTTGTGCTATTGGGTCTGCACTTTTCTTTCAAGTTTATGACCTTAAGACAAGTGACCTTTCGATTATTTATAAGTTTGTGTCCCATGTTTTTTTGTAGATGTTTGCTTTGCTATTGAGACCCAAAAAGGACCACAAGTATCAGTTGTACTGGAACATCTACCATCATGGAATCGGATATGCAATTCTTAGCCTTGCCATCATCAATGTATTCAAAGGTTTCGATATATTAAAGCCCGAATCGAAATGGAGAGATTCATATATCATTATAATTCCGTACTCGGAGGTTCTGTTGTATGGTTGGAAAGAATCAGATATATTATCGTTCTCAAACGGAAAAAAATTTAGTGAGTCGACCAAAAGCTACGACGCCTACAATAATGGAAACAGCAAGCAAGAACCTCTAGCCCCTTGATTTGTTTCTTCACAGTTATAGTTTTTAGGTTGGCGTATGATATATAGTCATGTAGGCTTGAATTATGATTTTAAGTTTTGTACTTCATTTTGCTTGTTGGAATACTTTTTTTTTTAAAGATCCTAAGAATATTATACATTAGATTTTGGGCGATTATGTCTTAATTAAATATGATCATTTTTTGTATCAAATATTTATTAGCTGCTTTAATCTTTCGATCTCAACTTGATGTCATGAATGGAGAACCCTTTTGTTGATTTTCAAACCTGGTTCATTATAATACAGTTCATTCAGGGGCGGAATCATTTGAATACTTTAACCAGTTAGTTAAATGGTTGAGAATGAATCCATCATCGTGCTAAGATGATATAATGCATACCACCCTGATAATTGCACTTGTTCCCTTTATTGTTTTTAACTTGAAAAGAAACTGATGTCTGCTTCATGTTCCTCAATACTCCCAGTTTGGAGTACTATTTTTGCCTTGTTCTGGCAAATATAAATGTGGCTTTTCTCGCACTGATTTTGAAAAAACTCGGATGCATGTGGTGATTTTTCTCTATAATTTTTTTTTATTCCTGAGTTTGAATATAACAGCGTTACTCTCAACTTTTGGCATTTTGATTTTCAGGGGAAAGGTGCATCATCATGAAGGTCTAAAGTGAAGAAAGCGAAACTGGTCACCTTGGCTTGGAGAGTAAACTGTAAGGAAGAACGTAGCTACAAGAAAATGGTGATATATTTTTTGTTGAAAAACAGAGCCTAGAATCTCTCATTCAATCGGGTATACTTGTTAGTTGAAATTTGCAAAAACATTATTTCTAATTTCTAGTTATGTGTTACACGAGATTAACTTGTGTCATGATATGACTCACTGCCTTGGCTAGAACTATGAGACATTTCTGCTGAATCAAAATCTCCCTTAAATAATTGTTTACTAATGTTTGTTCGTTTTGATTATGATAGTTCGAAACCTACTACGTACATAGGATCTATAGTTCTCATTTCTTTGATTAAAGTATGGAGAAGTATGCTTCTTTAGAGACAATAAAACTATTTCCAGTTGGTTGCTTGGGGATCTTTGAGAAAACAAATGCTGAGTGTTGGTTTGCTATTGTTTTATAACTGATGGCCTAAAGAAATTGCCCCCTTATGGTCTGCAGATTTTAAATTATTTTGGCTGATTTTATATAACTGCAGCTCATTTACATTCTCGTTCAAATGCTTCTTTTTGTCTCATCATAGACCACCAGGTTGTTCTTGTTTAACAGTATGTTTTGTTTTTAGAATGTCCATCTAAGAAAGGTATGTGTTGTCTTCTTTAAGAGATACCAACAGATGATGAAGAAGACATTAATTGACATTAGTCCAGCAAACTAAGTAACTAAGAGTGACCAGCAGATGAAGAAAAAAGACATTAGTTGTCTTTTGTCTAGCAGATAAATATTCAAGGAGAAGTCAGCAGACGTATAAGGCAAAATGGACAAAACACGAATAGATTCACTATGAGAAAAGTACAACAGAGCACCACACTACCTTATCAGCGCCACCAATCTCATCAGAATGAACTAGCCGTTGATTAACAAGAATGGAAAGAAGACAAAAGAATTTGGATGAAAATCAAGAAGCTGACTTTACGCGGGTTTTTCCATTTGAAGAATAGTTGTCATTAGACTCTCAAGTCTATAAATACGTCGAATAGAAGAATAAAGAAAGTTTCAAGCTGTTAGGATCGGGGTAGTGTTTAGAGGGCGGGGGGTTGAATAAACACTAGATTTAATTTTTATTTCTTTTTCTGATTAACTGTAAACTGTTAAGTATTACAGTTGCTTCTCAATATTGGGCAAGTCAGCAGACACTTGTTATAGTGCGGAATACGTCTACTGAACTTGTGAGGAATAAAACTGAGGTAATGCAGCAATAAACAAATAACACAAGAGTTGTTTCTGGAAGTTCGAAGCACAACGCTTCTACGTCTCCCCTTCTTCCTTTGCAGGAAGGATTCACTAGAAGACTTGGTTTACAGTATACAACCTTCTTAGGCACTAACACACTTGGCCTAAACTCCTAGCAATCACAATCTTCTTAACTTTTGATTACAAGAGATTCTCTAACACTCTTTACAGAATAAACTTTCTAGCTTCGAATGTTTTTGAGCAGCAGACGTCAATTGGAAATAATCTGTCACAGATTCAGTTTCACAGCTTGTCTGCTCTTTGCTGAACGTTTGGAATATCAGTAATATGATTTTCTTGTTTGCTTTGAAGTATATCACTTTGTTGAAAATCGCTCAGCACATCTTCATTTTCTGCTTGGACATATTTATAGGTTTGGTTGTCCAACGGTAGCTTTTCTGTATATGGAAGAGATTAGCTTTCCAAATTCATATTGTCTTCTTTCCTATTTTGTTTAAGCAACGGCTCTTTTCACTCTGACAGTAATGGTGGCGGAGATATAGCAGAGTGCGTCGCTCTGTTGTACCTTTGTCAGAGAATGTTGTACTTATTTTGTCTCGTTGCTTAGTTCTCTTACTGGAAGTTTAGACTTCTGCTGGTTTTGTTTGCTCAACTGGTCGTTCATCCTCTTATAACCAGTTGATGTCTTTGTTCAGTGGGATTATCCAGTTGATAGTTGTCCAGTAAATGTCTGTCCAGTTGGTGACCATCCAGTTGATGTCTATCCAGTTGGTAGCCATCCAGTTGATGTCTTGTCTAGTTGATGTCTATCCAGTTGGTAGCCATCCAGTTTGTGTCTTTCAGCCGGTTGGTGTCTTCACCCGGTAGGTGTTCATACAGTTGATCTTTATCACCGGTAAGACTTCAATATCCGGTAGGTGTCTTCATCCGGTAGGAGTCTTCATCCGGTAGATGTCTTCATCCGGTAGGAGTCTTTATCCAGTAGATGTCTTTATCCAGTTGGTCTTTGACATCCGGTAGGTGTTTGTAATCACCAAAACTTAGAAATCGTTTTCCCAACAATTTCCCCCTTTTTGGTGATGACAAAACTAAGCAATAATCGATTTCTTACTTGAGTAAATAAGATGAGAATCCTGAAAATACTTGAAGACATAATGGAAAAGAAATTTTCATTTGTTATTAATATAAGCAGATTACAAGTTGTAATCAAACTGGACAATTGAGAGAGATTCATCTTCATTTAAGATGAATTATAATAACTTGAATAGAATCTAAGACAAATCTAGTTTTACACAATATAGCTGATACATGACAAATTTTTAAACAAGCACTGTAGACCTGGAGAGCTTCGATCCATCTAATGTCAGAGAGGAAGAGCTCGATCCACCTTATTTCAGAGAGGAAGAGCTCGATCCACATTGTTTCAGAGATGACCTAATAAGAATACTCTATCTCTGCCGGTCTACCTTGTTTCAGAGAGAAGGTCGGGAAGAGTCATATGTATATTCATCAGGCAGCTTCCATGGTTCATGGATTCACCTATCAGAATACTCTATCTCTGTCTTCCCCCTTTTTGTCATCAGCACCCAGATAACTCCTGATAGCAGTTCCTGACTGATGATGAGCATCAGAGCAGGATCCAAAACGCTGAAACTTAATGGAGCTGGGTTAGATAAGTAATCAACCCATGAGGGGTTGATTTAGATAAGTAATAAACCCATGAATCAGAAAAGTTTTTAACAGAAAACCAAGGAATTTTGAAAGTTTTGAAGTTAATCATGATGAGTGAATGTGTGTTATGTGAACAAACAAGAGTCGCTATTTATAGAAATGAAAAGGTTTCAATTAATGTGAATGCATTTATGTTGATCAGTAAATACAAAGAAAAAGTCAACTAAAAACAGTAAATAGATTGAAGTAATTAAGAAGGAGTCAGAAAACGATACTATTTTCGCCCGAACCAATGTTTGGAATAGTCGCGTTTTTCGGTAGGCGGTTGGCACGGACTTCAAGATCTCGGTTGAGCAGTTGATCTGGACTGAGTGAGTGCTCCAGTTGCAGGGGATGAACGATCAGTTGAACTGGAAGCTCGCTGTGATGAAGGAGCAGTTCTGCTGGGTTCAGGCAGTCTGCGGATTATTTGAGGAGCTGTAGGCAGGCTGTTGCATATATCTTGAATCTGAGAAGCAAATGCTGCCTGCATGGTGGCCAACTGATCGGTTAAGACTCTCTTGGCGTCTTCAATCTTTTCTCCAAGAGCCAGGGATGTGGCAGCATGAAGAGATTCATTATTTTGATTAATCTGAAGACGAGCCTAGCCAATCCGAGAAAGAGTGTCCGCCATAGTGCTCTCAGTAAAAGTTTGAAGTCGGGTGACAGTAGTTGTTAAACTACTTAAGTCCCTGTAGACTTGCTGGAATTGAAAGTCTGTATGCTGCTGATGGGTTCCTAGAATGAGAGTTGCAGTCCGCTCTTCCTGTTTAAGTTTATTGACATCGCTGGCTAGTGCTGATATTGCAGTGGAGAGGTTAGCTAGCTGTGCAGCAATGTTCGGTGGCTCGTCCAGAGGATTTGTAAAGACAAAGAAATCCTCTGAAAGTTCTTGAGCTATGGACGGATCTACAGGAATCATTTGAGTATCAGCAGTAGGATCAAGAGCATCGGGATGAGCATCTACAACTGCAGTGGATAGAAAGCCAGTTTCTTCAATATGTGGGACAGCTGGGGAGTCTGAGATAGTGGCAGTTGCTTCAATGTGTGGAGCAGCCATATCAGCAGTGTCTTGGTCAACCGCAGCAACAGATGACTGGGTATGATCATTTGAATGCGAAGACTCACTGGGTTCATGGTTGCCAGAGGAAATGGTAACTTGCTGAACTACCGTCTGAATCACTGTGTCCACATTGGTGTGATCAACAACCATCAGTTGGGACGGTTGATCATTATAAGAGATGGGAGCAGAAGGGAGTTCTTTAGCAGAATAAGCTCCTCCAAGGCAGTTGATGCTATCTCTGCTCCAGTGGGAGTGATCTCTAGGACAGTAGAAGTGATCTCCACAGTAGAGGGGACAATCTCCAAATTTTCAATAGCCATTGGTAAATCTGGCTGGTCGGGGCTTGCAATATTCTCAGCAATGGAGCATGAGTGAATTCTAGTGGATATGCGAATATCATGAAGAGCGAGCTCAGCCATTTCCAGCTTGGGGCCAAGAGCATTTAGAACGGCTCTATCATGATTCACGGTGCCTAATCACCATTGAAGTGTTGAAGGCGGGTTTCCACAAGGGCTTGAAGTTCGCCCACATAGTTCATCAGGCGAAAAACATCCCGTAGCTTCAGGCTTTTCTCGGGGTCTGAGATTTGAAGATAGGCCAAGATTTGGTTCTCATCTTCCCTGGTCTGATCCAGAATAGGATCGAAATCATCAAATCGAACTTTTACTCGAGCCTTTACCCAACGATCAAAAATCTCGAGCTGTGGTTGCAGTTTGGCTTCAACTGTATCCATGACCATTTGGATCTCGAAGGCAACAGGAGTGGACACTGGAGCCGTAAGAGTTTTTCCTTTGCCAGCAGGGGTGGTCTTTGGATGACAGTACGGACATAAGGACTTGAGTGTCCTAAAGCTGATAGTGCCTGGTGCTTGCTGAGAGCTCACCAGTGCTGACGGAGTGTCAACTGGAACCATTGATGGAGCAGGCACCATGGCTAATGAAGCAGGTGGTTCCTCAGTTGGAGGAATTACAGAGCTGGGTTCTCTATTAGGAATAACGTCTGTAGGTCCGGCGGAGGAGATGATATCAGAAGCGGCAATGACCGGCTGACGGATAGCTGAAGGAGCAGCTTTTCTTGTTCTGGGCTTCTTAGGAGGGGGAGGAGGAGGAGGAGGAGAAGACTCAGCGGATTCCGAGACAGTTTGTTCAGAGTCACTAATTACTTGAGTCAATCGACGCTTTGTCACCCCACCTTCTCTGCCACTTCGTTGTCGATGAAGCTGAAGATACTTGGCAGTGATAAGTCTCCCTGGATGAAGGTTGGAGAGAGCCCCTGTCTTAATGTGTTTGCTGTCAAAAAGGCTGCTTAGCGGGAGAGCGAAGCCTGATTGACCCTTGCCAGAGACTACTAGACTAGTCAGAGTTTGAAATAACACAACTGACCAGTTTATCTCCAATCCTTTGCATATTGCACTCATAACGTCAAATTTTTCAGGGCTGATCATATCAAATGATCCAGCCTTACATAGAAGCCCCTTGGAGATGTTATCTGCCAGTTGTCGATAATGGCTCTTCATTAATACTTTTCTGAATGAGGGACGTTGAAGATGATGAGCAGAGTCAGAAGCTGTGAGGCGCATCTCTTCTCGTAGTTCCACTAGAATAGTGGAAAAATCAGTAAGTCCGGTGGAGGGAAGGCACAGGTGTGAGGCAAATTCAGGTTGAGTGATTTTAACCAACTGTCCAGATACGGATGCCACCACGGTGTCATCAACAACCTTGGCAGTAGCAAAGAACTCGTGTAGCTCGTCCTTGTAGAATGAGGGGGCCTGGCTCAGGATTACCAAGAGTCCTGAGGTATCCAGTTTTTGAATCAGCTCCTTTGTCTCTTCATCAGATGATGTGTATATAGAATGAAAATCTACATGAACAGCATTGGTGATGAAGCTTGGCTGTACATTCTTTGACATTTTGGATGAATATGAGGAAGAAGCAGCAGCAATCTTGTTAGAGAGAATTTTCTGAAAGAAAAGATAGTTGCAGTGAATTGTTGGAGAAGAAGAGTAGTGAAACTAATGGCGGTGAAATGAAAGTATATGTAACGTCGTACTGTAGATGAGCGGACACATGTATACGTGGCGATCATCTAATGATTTAAAAAAAATTTAACTACTAAATAGAAGGACAGGATTTAGGCGGGAGTGAAATAATTTATTTTACACAAAAGTAATTTTGAATTCCGACGTTCATTAGGTTAATAAGTATCGAGGGTTATTTTTGTCAAAGCATATTTGGTAACATCTGCTGGTGTGTAGGGTTCGACTGGTAGGAAGGCATCTACTGGATATAGAGTCCTACTGGTACGGATACACCTACTGCAGCTGACCATTGTATTACCAGCTGAGCTTAAATAACCATGATAGGAGTATAACTGAAATTTCCCCTAAATTTATGCAAATAAACTAACTGATTCCCCCTGAATTTATTACCAAAACAAAATAATCAAGAAGTAATTTCAATTAAACCAAGAATATTTCGAAAGTAAGAAAACTTAGCGTCCGGTAGGGGTTTTGTGAAAATGTCTGCTGCCTGTTGTTCGGTAGAAATATACTCCAGCCGAATTTCTTTCTTCATAACATGATCTCTGATAAAATGATGACGGATGTCAATATGTTTAGTACGAGTATGAAGAACTGGATTGTATGTTATATCAATGGCAGACGTATTATCACAAAAGATGGGAGCCTCTGTGGACTCAATTCCATAATCTCTGAGTTGTTGCTGAATCCAGAGCAATTGAGCACAGCAGCTTCCAGCAGCAAGGTACTCTGCCTCGGCAGTGGAAGTTGCTATGGATGTCTGTTTCTTGCATCCCCATGATATCAGTCGATCTCCAAGGAATTGACAATACCCACTGGTGCTTTTTCTGTCAATTTTGCATCCAGCATAGTCAGCATCTGAGTATCCAATAAGATTAAAAGTTGAGTCTCTTGGATACCATAGACCAACATTCTCAGTGCCTTTCAAATATTTGAGGATCCTTTTGACAGCAGTGAAGTGCGACTGCTTGGGATTTGCTTGAAACCGGGCGCACATACACACTGCAAACATAATATCTGGTCGGCTGGCTGTCAAGTATAATAGAGATCCAATAATGCCTCGATACATTGTAACTTCGACTGGTATTCCTGAATTATCCAAGTCAAGTTTGGCAGATGAGCTCATTGGTGTAGCAGCAGCTGAGCTGGTACTCATTCTATATTTCTTCAGCAGCTCTTTAGTGTATTTAGACTGATTTATCAAGATTCCTTCACTAGATTGCTTGATTTGCAATCCTAAGAAAAATGATAATTCTCCCATCATGCTCATCTCAAATTGGTCATGCATTATCTTTGAAAATCTTTCACATAATTTTGGGTTAGTACTGCCAAAAATAATGGCATCAACATATATCTGAACTAGCAGAGTATGGTCTCCCTTTGTAAATTTAAATAAAGTTTTGTCCACCGTGCCAATGGTGAAGTCATGATCAATCAAATATTTTGATAGAGTTTCATACCATGCACGGGGAGCTTGCTTCAGACCATACAAGGCTTTGTTCAGATGATAAACATAAGATGGTTGCAGATGGTTTTCATATCCAGGAGGTTGTTCAACATATACTTCTTCCTGGAGATTGCCGTTAAGAAATGCACTCTTAACATCCATCTGATAGACCTTAAAGTCTTTAAATGCAGCAAAGGCAAGAAATATGCGAATGGCTTCTAATCGGGCTACAGGGGCAAAGGTTTCATCAAAATCAATGCCTTCTTCCTACCTGTATCCCTGTGCAACTAGTCTTGCTTTATTCCTAATTACTGTACCATTTTCATCTAGCTTATTTCTAAATACCCATTTAGTGCCAATAATTGTGTGATGAGATGGACGTGGAACTAAATGCCATACTTTGTTTCGCTCAAACTGATTTAGTTCTTCCTGCATTGCTTCTACCCAACTTGGGTCTAATATAACTTCATCAATCTTCTTAGGTTCTATATGAGAAATGAATGCAGCATGAAGGAATTCATTAATCATTTGTCCTCTGGTGCGTAGAGGAGCAAGAGGGTTACCGATGACCTGCTCGGGTGGATGATCCTTCTTCCACCGGAGCGAAGGTCCATGAGGATTGAGTTCTTCACTTGGCTGGATATGAGTGGGCACATCAGAGGTTCTGATAGACTCATCTTTCTCATTTGTTCCTTCTACTGTACACAGTGAATCCACACTCGATCCTTTAAACTACCCCTGTTCTCAACATAAATATTCCACAAAATATAATTTCATATCAATACACAATTGATATACTCATCATCAATAACATTACCGTCCAAAAATATTTATTGCCTCGACATATCAGCCGCATTCACAATATTTCCATCGCTTATTTAATAGCGGTAAATATTATAAATCTCAAATATCACAATATAATCATACCATCATCTCGCCAATAAATGTCATCAATATATCGGTATCAATCACACCCCGCTATTGCATCCACTGCAATAAAATAAAAAGAGAACAACAATGTCTCTTCATCCACTCTCTCCATGATCGTTTTTACCTGTACATTTGATCATCACAATACGTCAAATCAACAAGGTCATTTTAAATCAATGTATATTCATCACCCTCCCTCTATAGTGGAGGCACATAAAATACATTGCACACTCTCAATAGTGTCGATCCCGACAATAATCACATCGCATGCTCTCCCTAGCACCGACTCAATATCAATATACACGTCACATGCTCTCTCTAGCATTGACCCTGAAATATACACGTCGCTCACTTGCCAGCGGCGAGCACATCACTCACTTGTCAGTGGTGACCTGAATCACATCGCTCACTCCTCAGTGGCGGCCCAATATCACATCGCTCGCTCGTCAGCGATGACCACATCACTCACTCGTCAGTGGTGACCCAATAACACATCGCTCACTCATCAGTGGCGACCCATATCGCATCGCTCGCTCTTCAGCGGCGACCACATATCATATATACACGTCACTCGCCTAAGCGGTGACCCCACTCTACATTCACGCAACATGATCACATCGCACACTCTAGTGGCGACCTCTAAATAAACACATCACTCGCTACACGCGGTGACCCTGTCACATCACTCAATCATAAATCACCATCCACAAGGATCACCAATCATCAATACTGTCAGGATCGATTTCGGGGGTGGGTTGCCATTCCACACCCGAGTTCAACCAACTTGAGCTTCAATAGCTCGTGTTCTTGAAATAATTGCACCGAGAGATTATATCGAGTTCGGTTACAAAACCGAGCGGAAGACACTCGACATAACCCGCTCTAAAACAGATTACTCATTTGAAAGGCATTTTAAAGATATGCAAGAAAGTATGTAAAAGCAGTAAGGTAAATAACACAAGCATTTGTTTCTGGAAGTTCGAAGCATAACGCTTCTACGTCTCCCCTTCTTCCATCTCATGGAAGGATACACTAGAAGACTTTGATTTATACAACTCTTTGTACAAACCCGGTCCAGTTGGGCATTCCCCATCCAACTAGAACTCCTAGCAAGTCAACTATGTATGTTCATTAATGTCTCACATACAAAGACCTCTCAATCGGTTGTGATGAATCATCAACCGTTACAATGGTATCCACTCTTCTATTAAGCTCTCAAATACAATGAATAGAGTGAATACAAAGGCACAAATGATTCCATAATGAATCTGATACATCAAGGTAAGAGGTGCCAAAGGTTTGAGGAGTGGTCTTTATTTAGCAGCTTTTGTCTTTGAAGTTCCTCAATTGAATCCCAAGTGGATTTGCTTTGGAAGGCTTGGATTGATCTTCAATTAGCTGTTATTGAGCTTCCAAATCATGTATATATAGCCCCAAGTAATGATATATATGTTAGATACAAGAATATAACCGTTGGGACAATTTTGGTAAGCTTTCAAACATTGCAACAGTCATATTCTGCTTCTGGGCTATTTTTGGAAGTCTGCTGGTCTGGTCAGCTGGTATGCTCAGCTGGTCTGGTCAGCTGGTATGGTCAGCTGGTCCGAGGTCAGCTGGTTCAACATCAGCTGGCCTGGGGTCTGCTGGTACAACATCAGCTGGCCTGGGGTCTGCTGGTATAGCATCAGCTGGCCAATGTCTGCTGGTACAACATCCGCTGGCCTGGGGTCTGCTGGTACAACATCAGTTGGCCTGGGGTCTGCTGGTATAGCATCAGCTGGCCAAGGTCTGCTGGTACAACATCCGCTGGCCTGGGGTCTGCTGGTAGAGCATCAGCTGGCCTGGGGTCTGGTAGAGCATCAGCTGGCCTGGGGTCTGCTGGTATAGCATCAGCTGGCCAAGGTCTGCTGGTACAACATCCGCTGGCCAAGGTCTGCTGGTACCCTGCTGCCCAACATCTGCTGTTCTGTTCTCTTGGTTATATCTCTTCATTCGTTGATTTCTGGGCGAAGCGATCTTCATGAAAGTTGTAGCCCTTTCTCTTAGCTTTCCATGGAATCAAGAATCGCTTGATTTCGAGTTTTTATGAAAGAGTTATGCTCGAAATACAAGGCGATGGTCCTACTGTATGTTTGCTGGATGCAGCAGCACATGGCGTGACTTGCAGAAGCGTTTTGGCCATCTTAACGTCCGGTTCAGTCTTTCACTTCCAAAGATGACTTGTAGATCTTTGTCTTATATTTCCAACCCATACTTAATCATCTCGTTTCGATAAGCGAGCTGAGAGTTATGGCCGATATACCACAGCTGCTACAATCTGTCCGCTGCTGTTTCAGATTTATACCAGTAAGCTCTTGCATACATGTTTTCGTCATGTAAACCTTCGACTCTAGTCTGCTGGCCTAAAATACTACTTGTAGATAATTGAGTTGGCTATCCAACCCCTTTGGAATCAGGTCGTTTCGATATCCGAGCTATGAGATATGATCAATATAGTCAGCAGCGCTCGGGGTCTACTGGATGCTGAATTCTCATTTCAGCAACCAAACTCAAGGTCATTTCTTAGCAGATCATCAAGATATAAAATATCATCTATGAACTGCACACTTGATGAAATATGTTAGCAACACAATAACAAGTTTTGTTAACATAAAAACCAAGATTATTAGGGTTTCCAAAACCCAACAAATACATTATACAATAAACAGGAACGATTGAATCAACGCTAATACATTGTCACGTACCTATGTCATCATGTAAATGACATACACATACCCGATTGTCACATCATATGTTGTCATATTCCAACAGCACAGTATTGTCTACCATTTCCTGTCCTCAGATATCATATCTCATTTTCTCATTTCTTCTGCAATTTATGTTTACTCAATACTGTATACAGATATGGCGTGCATACACTTCAATCTACACATATACAACATCAAATTATTAACAACATAGTATATCATTTTGTCGCTCACCTAACGACACAATATCAAAATCACCAACTCAAATCAGTAATATATAGTATCACTTATGTTACCGGTCTCTTGTACTCCACAAAAAAAATACTACATCAAGTGCGTACGTTCATTGGCATCACCGGTTATTCTCACTATCACATTCATCGTATGCCATACGTCCATGTAACCACATTGGTTAGCAATAATAACAATTTCCATCATTTCATATCATACTATGCACATAAGCATATAAATATTTTGTCACACTGACACCAAACCGCAATCAGGCATAAATCATGTGTTATATATGTCTATCAACACATCCCTAGGCCCTTAAACATACCAAAGAGCTAACCACTGTTCTGATACCACTAATGTAGGGCCCCAACCCCTTAACTTGTCAGTGCATTTATGACGTCGTATGAGCATAAAAATTTTCATTTCTTTAAAGAATCATTACATGCTTCACATAATCCCCCTGACTTTTATAAAAATTTGGGCAGAGTCTCCCCATAATTTGGGCTATCCGAAAATATAACACATCACTAAAACTAACTCCCAGCCAGGGAGAAACACAATACTAAAAGAACATAAATAAGTTCCCGGCCAGGGAAAACACAGTACTAAGGAGATATAAAAAGTGGGCTTCAACACCATTATACAGTCAATATACACGACTCCAAGTGCTCACATACGAGCAACAAATAAATGAATGCCAATTAAATGCATAATTAGTATATGCCTTCAACCCATATTCAAACCACAAACCACAAACCACACTCCAGGGAGCAACATCGTTCAACGAGTTCGAGCTTACCATCCCAAGACGCCGTAGTACATGTCGTACCTGTTCTACCTGTTTCAACAGAAACAGCCCCCACACAGGGTGAGCATACCAACATCATAACAATACATAAAGATCATGATACAATCATAATATCACAATTTACGATTATTGAAAATCTATAAAAATGTACTCCCTGTACAATTCTGAATCTGTATAGCTTACACGCACTGTTCCTGTTTCAAACTCACACACTTTCATAATATCAAGTTCAGTATCGTTATTTAAACATGATACTCATCAACACGATAAATTCAATACAACCAAATTCTATTATTTATGCTGAATCATAAACAATTTCATATCGCACATGATCCTGCCTATCAATCTATCTCATTCTCGATATTTTCTCATATTTATCATGCCCCAGGAATCAATACTCAGCTCGTATACTCGGATCACGTATATCTACGTATCCCTCATACCACACATACATATATACATATTCATATTTTCGGATCACGTACAATTACGTATCCACCAAACCACATATGTCATACTCAACACACATATACATTTCTTAAGTTCCATCGTGACATTTAATAATTCATGAATATATGAATATGTAATTACCTCTTAATATGCATACCTGCTCGTACGTCACTACGTACCTTAAAGTCGACGACATGAATAAGCCAACCTTGATGTCCGGAGGCTCATGGAGTATCTATAAATCGAATGCCCATTCCATATTAGTTCATCCATTCGACATTCTCAACATCTAGTTAACATATTACACTTGTAACTTGGAATTATTATCTTTTACTCAAGAAATTATCTACACAAATCAATAACACTTCTCGTACTATCCAAATTTCCAGTTATAATTTTCATACTCGAATTATCTTCACATACTCACTTTAATCAACTATACTAATCGAGTTAGCCTCCACACTTTAGCAATCACTCAATAAAGTGACATGAATCAACAATTCATGCTATTGCACACATTCAAGTATAATCATTATTATACACTTTAATACATGTTTATCACACACATTAACATGTATCTAACTCATTTATTTACTCGACGACACATGCTCTAAGTTATTAGCATCTTAACCCATAGCCCAATACTCATCAAAACACTACGATGATATATATCATAAAAGTAGACTTTCTTACTAAACATTTAGTAGAGTTTTTGGCCAACACTTAACACCACTTAAGCATATTATCAAACAACTTATGAGCATGATTTCAAGCCCCACTATAGCCCTAATTTGGCCATCACAACCCCCCACAAAATTAGACCAACAACATCAGCAAGATTCAAGCCAAAAGTAGCATATTTTCAAAAGCAAAATCAGCAAGGATCGAGCCAACTAGTGGCTGGAATTTTTGAAGTAAGAAAAACAAGATTCAAGCAGAATGCGACAACATGATTTCAGCCTCAAGATCATATACGTTTTGAACATAAACTGCATCAGATTTTCGAACCAAGAAAACCACCTAAATTTTGAAACTGACATTGTGATTTTTCTCCCCAAGAACAGGTACAAAAACGCCACCAAACAGCATGCAATTCGAACTAAAAGCAGCAACGTTTCTGTCCATCAGCATGATTTTCGAACCAAAGAACCAACAAATTCCTCAAACCATAACATTAAAATTTTCGGACCTTAATCATCAAAATTTCGAACCATAGTGCATAATTTTTGAACCTTTAACAAAATCAGCAGAAAGTCGAACCCAAAACCTCTAGATTTTCGAAAATATACAGCAGAATACATTGAGCCATTGTAGCTTAAAAATCGCACTACCCATCGAGCCAAACAAGAAACATATTGGGGAAAAGAAGAATCACCAAGAATAAGGTAGGATTTTACCTTCAAAACCCGATGAGAATCTCTGAATTCCTTCGCCCTCATTGCTGCGCTTTTTGATCGAGCAAAGAGGGAAGGGAAACGTATGAAGGAGGCGTGAGGTGTAGGGGGAAAATGAAATTTCTTTTGTGTGTTTTAACCTAACTCATGGTTAAATCTTGACCATCCAATTACCATCATTTAACTATATTTCTTTTAGTCACAATAAAAATAGTATACTAGTCACTATCATTTATTCTAATTCCTTTTTAGATTAATACACTACAAGTGCCAACCCGAAATTAATTATCCCAACTCCGGAACAAATATATACTTCCCAAGAATATAATTCATTATTATATCACAATTTATCACAATTAAATCAACTGAATAATCATCAATTATTCCGGGCATCACATATTCATAGCGTAGTGAAGATTGTGTGAGCTTTGTGAAGTCTTAGGAAGTCTCAGATACATGCTAGAACTTAACTACATACAATTTTAGGGATATATCTAGACTACTTTCAAGCATGAAATGATATATGCGTTTTTGATGCGTTTGAGCCTTTCAATCTTACAATGTAAACAAAATTTATCCCTAGTACCCATTTTGAGATTTTATGTGTTAAGCATACATGATCGCTTTTATTTTAAACAATTAATTCCAGTATAGCGATTATATACCGCAAGTGTACGGTGTCAAGTTTTAGTATAATGATCTAAAAGTAAGGATTGTCGTATTCACAGGGACTAGTAGTAATTACCAAATTTAATTAGCGTACTATATTTAACCTATGAAATTGTTTAGAAAGATTAACTAATTCACTCAACTCCAAGACTCAACCACACCACAAAGAAATAAGATAGTAAACAGTAGAGATAAATATCAAGACGTCGGTTCACTTAAGTAATCCTCCACAATTCATCTACTAGTTCCAATTAAAATTAATGCATCTAAGGTGACAAGTTTTCCGATTATATCTAATACACTCTCTCGAGCTATATTAAACCTAACACCAATTTACAATAAGTAACTATCGTTCACTTATTTAATAAATCAATGTTGCATATGCTCTATGAAAACCCTTAGCGTTCGATTACTAGATATCTATAGCTATCACTCGTGTATTCGACGTCATCACTCGATCTCAGTCTGAAATCCACGGTATATGTTATTGGTTCCGTATTACAATATCATCTCTCGATCTCAGTTGCAAACTAACATCATTCAAAGGGTAGTTAATCCTTAAAAGCATTAAAAGCATAACACAAACTCAAAGATAACAATAACGCAATCAAAAACTAGAATTAAAACTGTGGGTTCATACACAAGATCCCCTTGTCTCGATAACAAACTTAGCCTACCATATTAACGGAAAATTAATTTTTTATAACATCTAACAACATTATAAACATTCAAAATCGAAAATAAAACTAAATCAAAAGTTCAGAAATACGTATAAACACTCGATGTCGAAACCGTGCATTGATCCGATGTTCCCGTCTCTAGCTGCGTTGCTTTAAATCCTCTTGAAGGTGATGGCTCTCCCAATGGTAGGCTGCTATTTAGAGGTGAGAAGAACCTTATTTTTGACATAAAAACTCCCTTTTATACTCCCCTTTCCGAGCCTAAGAAATCTGGTACCAAATATAGCCCAAAACTTAATTAAGGAATTTTTCTCGTATAGGACTCTGCGTGCGATCGATCGCTTCATAAGTAGCGATCGACCGCTTGAAGTTTTATCTCTATGGCGATTGAACGCTGCATGATATGCGATCGATCGCATAAGTGTTCTACTCCGATGCAATCGATCACTTCCTATAGGCGATTGATCGCCTCTTGCTTCAAATTTCGATCATGTTTCTGGCTAATGAGCGATCGATCTCATGGTAATGAGCGATCGATCGCCTCATCTTTTTTCATCAGTTGAACCTTTTTTCACTTCTTTTCCAATGGCTTGACTCATCTTGTCATAGTTCCACCCCCAGTCCATAAAACGGGGTTTTTTCAGTGTTTCTTGTACTTCTACCTGATTCCTGGAAATATACCAAAGCAAAACCAAAAGCATAAAATCTTCCAAGAATCACTATAAAAATAGCAAGAAATATATGCAAATATAAGTGTAAAAATGACATTTATCAACTCCCTCAAACTTAACTCTTGATCGTCCTCGAGCAAGAATAGAATTAAAAAACAATGAATTCACAGCAGATAAGTGACATGGATTATTTCGTGCTCATATGTTTATCTCAGAACTTTTACTCATACCACAACAAGAATCCCTCAAATCGTTGGACACAAAGTGTTTTCTCCTTAAGTCAAATAACAGTCTCAAATTCAGAACGTGTGTGTGTGCTGTTGTCATTCACAAGTATCATACAATCATCATAGATCAAAACATTGTTAATCAATAACAATCAAGATTATCATCGAGTATCTCATATGCCTAGTTTCCAAGCACTTCTCTATTAATGTAAATAATTCCTATACTTGGATCAAAAGGACTTTTCAAGCTTATAATGTTAGGCCTTTTGGTGTCGGTTACAAAGAAAAGATAGGATAAGCACAAAGAACAGAGTATATCATGTAAAGGTCATTTTTTTTGTAGCACATATCGAGCTTCTCTTCCTTTTCTTTTAGCCTTGCCCGCTTTGGGTCTTATTTAGTCTTTTTTTTTCAAGGTTTTCTCTATCCTTTTCTTTTCTCATTCATAAATTCTTTTCACAATAAGCTCATCAAATATAGCCATTTATGTGCATCTGATGAGATTCATTATACTCCCTTGGGGTAAAGATAAAAAAAGTTTCATTTTTTTTAAGGCTAAACAAGGTAGGTATAATGAGTTTATAAACAAAAGTCGAATGGTGGCTAATTTCCATTCTTATTCAATCAAGCTCAAAGTTGGACACTAGGGATAAATGTAGACAAGGTAGGCTTGAAAGGCTCAAATATTCCAAAGATCGCCTAAATCATGTCCAAGTCCAGTTCATAATTATAAAAAATTCGCCTCAAAGTGCCATCATCAAATAGGTTCTATGATTACTCTAAGAAGCTCAAGACATGTCATCAAGTTCACACATATCATCACTACTTTAAATGTAATCAACAAGTTCATGACTCAATGTGCTCAATTTATTCCTCATTTTCAACATGTCAACTCAACTATTCACAACATGTTTACAATCATCACGATTCAAGTCATAAGTAGAGTAAAACTAATATCATAATGGCATGGAGCCACTATTTTAATCCAATTACACTAAAAACAAATTTTCATGCTATTCATCAGACTCGTCAATATTAAGCTAAAATCATAGATTCCACAGCAGTAGACATGATATTAGACACACTGTTAAAAATACTAAGACTCACTACTAACATAACTCACAAATCACACAAAATAAAATCAAAATTCAAACGCTCCCCCAAACTTACTACATTGTCCTCAATGTAGTGAACATGAATAAATAGTAGGACAACGTAATACCTGTGGTGACGACCGTTAGTGGTCGTCACCCTTATCCTCATCGGCGTCTCCATCATCATCATCATCATCATCATCATCATCATCATCATCATCGGTGGGTGGTGGGTATGGCTGGAGAGTGGGTGGCGTTGGGAAAACCAAGTTGAGGTGAGCTTGAGCTGCAACCGTATGCCAGTCGTAGGAGAACCGCAGGAATTCTCATATTTCTATGTGCATGTCCTCCTGATTCTGTAAAATCTCCTCTTGGTTTCGCCGAAGTTGTCTGTGCTCACCCTGCATCAATCGCGGACAAAAATTCATAACCATCAACTCCTCCTCAAAAGATTGGAATCTTTGAACATTGGTGGTTGGATTAGCTATTATAGAATAGCAATGTGGAACAGGTCGGTGCGATGACTCGGGCTGCTTGGGCGCTTGTGATGGCCCTGGTTCCGAATCGGTCCCTTGTGATGGCCCTGGTGTTGACTCTGGCTCCGACGACGGTCTAGGAAGGCGAAGAGGAATGAATGACACACTTGTCTCCTCATGAGACTCCCAAGGTACCTGTTCCTGCCGGCACAACTCGGTGACTAATGAAGGGAATGGTAGACCAATTGTGGTGGAGCCTTCCACCGCTAAATGCATTGAGGAATAGATGATGCTCCCAACATTAATCGAGCGGCCCGTCATAATAGCAAAAACCAGCACTGCTCTCTCCTTGGTAACCACAGTAGTGTGAGTAGATGGTAGGACTATTAGAAATAAATGTAAACCATACATCTGCTTCGGGTTTCAATTGAGTCTTCTTGAAATTCTTGATCTTCCTATCATAAGGTTCCAACAATGTCAAACTTCGCACCCCGATATCAATAATCCAGTAGCTTAAGCCAATCCCAACACCAACAATATTAAACTTTGCACACACCAATAACAAGAATCCACTAGTTAAGCCAATCCCAACAAAACCAATAATATCAAACTCCCCCAATCTTATCAACTGCTACAACCTTTACACCACAATCCATAAAAATTGAAACTTGTCCAACTATCCCCAATATTTTAGAAATTGAGCATTACCATGAAAGTTCTAGCCAATGTACCTCAAGATTTTGAAACTTTGATGGTGAGTGGTCCTTGGCTTTGAGTAATCTTCACTTTGTGCTTGGAATGTCCAACCCTAGCTTGGAATCTGTAGAAAAGTTGGAACAACTTAGATAATTGTACTAGAAAGGAGAAGATATCACTTTTGTGTGAAGATTGGAGGGGAATTTGTGAGGGAATTCGGGAATTTGGGGATTTTGAAAGAGGGATTTAGGGATTTAGAGGGGAGAAAATCTGATAATGTGTGTGAAGAGTGTGGGTTGAGTGTTTTAAAAAACAAAAAATCGCGACAGGATCGATTGCCTGTCTCCAGTAGCGTTTAGGAATTATTTTATTTTTGAGACGATCGATCGCTTATAGGAAGCGATCGATTGCCTATCCCCAGTAGCATTTGGTCAATTTGTCTTTGCAAGGCGATCAATCTCCTAATAGAAAGCGATCGATCACATATCTCCAGTAAAAAATTTATTTATTTTTAACAGTCTCATCTTCTTTTGGCAAACATTTTTCCTACAAAGAAAACGATTTAAAGAGTCAACAACCAAACTAAAATCATTAAACTACCTACTAAATTCAAAAACGAAGGAGAAGGAAGAAAATTAGTTATTGATTTATTGTCCAAAGCTGGACTTATTACCACATTTCCTCAAAGGTTAGAATCGTTTGTGGAGCACGAATCTCCGTAGTCAATTGGGTAATGCCTCAACCTCTCTTCATTAACGACATAAGTGCCTAGAATATGATCACTTACCTTAATAGCTCCATGCGTGTATATCTTGGTAACAGTGAATGGTCCAACTCATGAAGCTTTTCGCTTGCTTTGGAAAATGCGAGGTGGTGGCGCTTTATGCAATTGGATTGTCTCTCCCTTCATAAGCGTCCTTTTATCTTTTTGCTTCGTCGCCTTCCTTGGCTTCACCCTCTCATGGTTCTTGCCTTCTTCAGTCTCTAGTTCGGTCTTCACCTTCACCTCATCAGTACCTTGCACCACATCATCAGGCAAAATATTAATTTTATCAATAATAAAACATGTGTGCGTGTTGTGTGCTTGTGGTGAAGTTTGAAACATAGTAAAGGTGACATGATCCTCTCCTACACGGAGGATCAACTTTCCTTCTTCAACATCGATAATAGCTCTTCCTGTAGCTAGGAATGGGCGCCCCGGGATCAATGGCATGCTCGCATCCTCCTCCATATCCAACACAAGGAAATCCACAGGAAAAGTGAATTGAACTATCTTGACTGACACATCGTCGACGATTCCTAGTGGGTGGGTGATAGACTTGTCCACCATTTGCAACACCACCCTTGTGGTCTTCAGCTCTCCCAGTCCGAGTCGCCTAAAAACAGACAACGGAATTAAGTTCACACTAGCACCCAAATCACATAATGATTTAATGGAAGAAATAGGCCCAATTATGCAAGGAATAGAAAAACTCCCTGGATCCTTCAACTTCGTGGCCGACTTCTTTTGCATAATGGCACTACATTCCTCGGTCAATAAGACATTCTCATGCTCTCCCAATTTCTGCTTCTTCACCAACATCTTCTTTAAGAATTTAGCATAATTTGGCATTTCTTGTAAAGCATCAATAAATGGTATATCTATATGCAAATTCTTAAGCATGTCTAAAAATTTGGCAAAGTTTAAATCAATTTTGCCCTATTAACTGCTGCAGGAAATGGGAGAGGAATGTGTACCTTCTCTTGTGGTGTGATAGGTGAAGTGGCTCCAGTGGACTTACCCTTGTTACGTGATTGCTCATTCTCCTCTTTCTTAATTTCTAGCTTTTTAGTCTCCTTCTCTTTGCCAAGTTCCTTTCCACTTCTTAGGGTCACGACATTGGCTTGCTCCCTTGGATTCTTCTCTGTGTCACTCGGTAGAGTTACTTGTGCTCTCCCAGCCAAGATAGTTGACAATTGCCCTACTTGAAGCTCCAAGTTTTTGATAGATGAATCTTGCTTATTAATCCTTGTTTCAGTTGAGGATATGAACTTGGTCAATAGCTCCTCCATGCGGCTGTGGTGGATAACCCGGGGGTGGTTGTGGTTGATACCTCAACCCCCGCATTGTATGTATTTGGGTAGGGGTTGTTTTGTGGCCGGTTTCCTACATAATGTATGATTGCCTCCACATAGGTCACAAGTAATCCCTTGATCTTTCATCACTGTCATGCTCATGCTATCTAGTCTATTGTTCAATGCCTCAATTTGAGCGGCCAAAGCAGTAACTTCGCTCACTTGATGAACTCCAGCTTGCTTCTTCGGCACGTTCCTCTCGACTGCCATTGACAGCTATTAGCAGTCATCTCCTCCAACAGTGTATAGGCCTCCTCCGGCATCTTTCTCATCACAGTACCTCCTGATGCTGCATCAATCATAGAACGGTTATCAGAAAATAAACCGTTACAGAAAGTTTGTACCTGCAGCCAGATAGGAAGGCCATGATGTGGGCATTTCCTCAGGAAGTCCTTGAAGCGCTCCCATGCTTCATACAGTGTTTCAGTATCATGTTGCACAAATGTAGTGATATCATTTCGCATCTTAGCAGTCTTTGATGGTGGGAAGTATTTGGACAAGAAAGCTTGCACCATCCCATCCCAAGTGGTAATTGGTCTTGTAGGCAAAGAATGCAACCAAGATTTAGCTTTATTATTTAAAGAGAAAGGGAACAGTCGTAACCTGATGACATCGCCAGTGACGCCATTATGCTTGAAGGTGTCGCAAATTTCCAAGAAATTCGCTATGTGAGTGTTGGGATCAACAGTGGTCGCTCCCCCAAACTGCACCGAGTGCTGGATCATTTGTATGATTGCAGGCTTAATTTCAAAGTTGTTCGCCTGTATGCTTGGTCTAGTGATATTAGGCAATGATCCATGGAACAAGGGATGGGCATAATCCATGAGGGATCTTCTATTCGGCACCTCTTCGTTCCGTCTTTCATCTCTTCCACCTCCTCCTTCATTGTTTTCAGCCATGTTCAAACTTCTCTTAGTCTTCTAAGAAGAGTTCTTTCAATTTTGGGGTCAAAAGGCTCAAGTGCTAGTTGTTCACTCCTTAGCATGCACTAGGGATTAATAACCTATAAAATCCAACCAAAGAGAATGCAATAGTAGAATAGTAGATAGGAAAGAAAGAAAAAAGAAAAAAAAATCGAAAACAACAAAAAGAAAATGGCTAAATTTTACTCAACTAATCTCCTATGATATTACTTAAACTAGTCCCCGGCAACGGCGCCAAAAACTTGATCGCTTTTATTTTAAACAATTAATTCCAGTGTAGCGATTATATACCGCAAGTGTACGATGTCAAGTTTTAGTATAATGATCTAAAAGTAAGGATTGTCGTACCCACAGTGACTAGTAGTAATTACCAAATTTAATTAGCGTACTATATTTAACCTACAAATTGTTTTGAAAGATTAACTAATTCACTCAACTCCAAGACTCAACCACATCACAAAGAAATAAGATAGTAAACAGCAGAGATAAATATCGAGACTTCGGTTCACTTAAGTAATCCTCCACAATTCATCTACTAGTTCCAATTAAAATTAATGCATCTAAGGTGACAAGTTTTCCGATTATATCTAATACACTCTCTCGAGCTATATTAAACATAACACCAATTTTGCAGTAAGTAATTCTCGTTCACTTATTTAACAAATCAATGTTGCATACGCTCTATGAAAACCCTTAGCGTTCGATTACTAGATATCTATAGCTATCACTCGTGTATTTGACGTCATCTCTCGATCTCAGTCTGAAATCCACGTTATATGTTATTGGTTTCGTATTACAATATCATCTCTCGATTTCAGTTGCAAACTAACATCATTCAAAGGGTAGCTAATCCCTTAAAATCATTAAAAGTACAACACAAACTCAAAGATAACAATAACGCAATCAAAAACTAGAATTAAAATTGTGGGTTCATACACAATATCTTATTGTCTCGATAACAAACTTAGCCTAGCATATTAACGGAAAAGGAATGTTTTATAACATCTAACAACATTATAACATTCAAAATCAAAAATAAAACTAAATCAAAAGTTCAGAAATATGTATAAACACTCGATGTTGAAACCGTGCGTCGATCCGATGTTCCCGTCTCTAGCTGCGTTGTTTTAAATCCTCTTGAAGGTAATGGCTCTCCCAATGGTAGGCTGGTATTCAAAGGTGAGAAGAACCCTATTTTTGACAAAAAAAACTCCCTTTCATACCCACCTTTCCGAGCCCAAGAAATCTGGTACCAAATATAGCCCAAAACTTAATTAAGGAATTTTTCTCGTATAGGACTCTGCGTGCGATCGATCGCTTCATAAGTAGCGATCGATCGCTTGAAGTTTTATCTCTATGGCGATCGATCGCTTCATGATATGCGATCGATCGGATAAGTGTTCTGCCCCGATGCGATCGATCACTTCCTATAGGCGATCGATCGCCTCTTGCTTTAAATTTCGATCATGTTTCTGGCTAATGGCGATCGATCTCATGGTAATGAGAGATCGATCGCCTCATCATTTTTTCATCAATTCAACCTTTTTCACTTCTTTTCCAATGGCTTGACTCATCTTATCATAGTTCCACCTCCCAGTCCATAAAACAGATTTTTTTTGAGTGTTTCTTGCACTTCTACTCCTGGAAATATACCAAAACAAAAACCAAAAGCGTAAAATCTTCCAAGAATCACTATAAAAATAGCAAGAAATATATGCAAATATAAGTGTAAAATGACACTTATCAATATAAAAGACCCTCATTCAACATTCTTTAACTAGCTTATTATCTTCCCTAATGAGCCTAAATATATTTTTTATCCATACCTTTGAAGGGAGTATGATGTATTTATTCACATGCACTTGTGTTATCAAGGAGTCGTATGTTTGAGAGCTTTATTGTCAAAATTATGATATGCATGAAAGAAAATGGAATGCCTTGAGAAAATAGATAAAAATATGACTCCAAGTGGAGCCAAGGCACAAAAAAGAAAAAAATGATTGAAATAAACCTTTGAAAAGATACAAGGTTTGAAAAATCATGCAAGAAGAAAAACTTTTTAGTGTGCATATCATTATACTCTCTTGTTTAATACATCTTACCCTTTCTTTCATAAGCCAATACCTAGATCAAGCTACAAGCTAATAAAGAACTATTTTATTTGTGTTTGCAAGTGGCTAAGATAGTGAAAAAGAGTGTGCAAGTGAGCTTATACTTGTGTTGGTGTACAACTTGAGCTATTGTGTGTTTACATTGATTTGATCTATAATTTGTGCTAGACTGTAAGGACCCCACGTCGGTAACCCGCTATTAGTGCATTATCACATATATTAGTGCATGCTTTCATATCGTTAGGAATTCTCATACATTCTGTAATAACAATTGCATGCTATCAATAAATTTTTTGACATAAGTTCTCTTAATGTCCAATTCCCCATCCAACTAAACTAACATATGTATACACTTCACAATGCACCAATCATATTCTCAATTCATCATGCAATTATATTCTCAATAATTGCAAGCAGCACGTAAATGAAAATAGAAGTTTCCATTTTATGCATGACATACACACTTATTCAAAATGCTCACACGCGAGATCTTAATAATTGAATATGCATCTACATGTACCAGTCTTATTAACAATACCAATATTGGTATCTCAGTCATGGGAGTATCCCCGATCAACAGCTCGAACTCATCTCCATAGCCAATGTTGTACCTGTTATACATGTTTCAACAGAAACAACCTCACACAGTGTCAGCATACAAATAGCACTATCTCAATAACATCAATATCACAATTCATAAAGTTGTAAATAGAAAGTACTACCTATGTGTACCATTACTATATGTGATCTCCCATGCTGTTCCTGTTCTCAAAATCACCAAAATTAGTTAATCGTTACATTGATTAACTATAATCATGCTCAAACCGTCAATTCCATAATCAATTATAGCTAAATCATTACAATAATGATTTACAGAAACCTAATATATCTCAATAATGATTTTACAATCTCATCACATCGTATCGCATCGCTCGCTCAAAAGTGGCGACATTCTAACCTCTCGCATGCTCAACAGAGACGTCATCATAACCAATGCTCGCTCAATAGCGACAACATCATACTCGTTGCTCGCTCAACAACGACATCTCCACAATTCATAACATGTACCATTTATCGCAACAATAATATATTATTCATTAATCATGACAATAATTTATCTAATTATGCTCATACATCATATGTAAATTATAATCCAATAGCAAGAGCCAATCCTTGCCTTTGTCCCATGAACCAGTGACTTATTCGCTATACACAGTTAATAATTCACAACCAGTTATGTATACATAATCACATACTCAAGCACGTACTCAACCTCCAAATACATCATCCAATCATGATGATTAAACACATAAAAGACTTGGGCAAAGCATACGTTGACATCACAACCCAAAATATTTTTTTCAAAAATCAGACATCGGCGATCGATCGCTGCTCCCCAGGCGATCGATCGCCACTCGACGAGTTTAGCTACTGACCTTTGGGGATCGATCGCTGAGGGTTCAGAGATCGATCCCTAACCTCACCGATCAATCGCTAACCTCACCGATCGATCGCTAGCTTCAAGCGATCGATCGCTCGAACTTCGCATCGTCTAAAAAAAAATTTTGTCTCGTCGCGATCGATCTCAACCTGCGCTTTTTCCAAAAAAACTTCATTTCAATGGCGATTTTCAAACCCAAACCCAAATCCAACACTCCCAACACCCATACTACTACAAAAACTCCAATAAAACCCATAAATAAACTCAATACATCAATTTATCAAAAATTTCTAAAAACCCCACAACTCAAACCCATCTCCAAACTTAACCAAACTCAACAAAAATACAATCAAAACTTAGATAAAAGAGAGGGGAAGAAGATTACCAAACTATTTGCTCGAAAATCCTTCAAGAATCGAGCTACCAACGATTCTTCGTCAAGGGAGAAGAAAAGAAAAAAGGGGAGAGATGGGGAGATGAGAGAGGCACAGGAATAGGGGAAAGATAGATGGAAAGGAAAAATGATTGAACACCGAGTCCCTTGGTATATATATAGTACCAAGGCTCCAAAAATCCGAGTCTCCCCTACTCGTACCAAAACTCTTAATGACAAGCGTGTTCAATAATTATCTCTCACTCACTCACTCAATTACATCTCAAACCTCAAACCAAAGTTCCCCAAACTCCAAATTCCACTATTAATACAACCCTAAGGTTCAACACTTCAATGAGAATAAAATCTCAACCCTTGGATCCAACAACCCAGATATCGGATTAAAATTCTCAGGAGTCTCAACGCCGTAATTATCTCATAATTACCACAATTAAAATCAATTAAGGGTTATAATCACTCCGGGATTAACACAATTAATTTCGGATATCACATAGATGCTTGTTTATGATTATACACGCACGCTCGCTCGCTGCTTTGTTAGGTATGAAATGCATAGGGATTGAACTTGTTCCACTGTTGGCTTCTTACAACCTTTCATTAATGTGCATGTTTAAAATTGTTAAGGCACTAAAGTGAGGAAATGTTTGTTCGTTTTAATACTATGAGACACAAAAAAATATTTTAGTTTTGTCTGATTTACTCGTGGTCGAGTAAAGATTAAGTATGGGGGAGTTTGATGTGGCTAGAAATAGATATATTTAGTGGATTTAATTGCTAATGATTAGGTATATTTTATCTTTAATTTGATGTATATAATACATAATCGAATTATTGTGTGAATGTAGGTGGAATAAAAAAAAATCGAGCTAATAATGGTGAATAAAGATCAAGAAATGCATTGGAGATGAAAATGAATCAATGTAGACCAAGAAATTGCATAAAAATGGACTGTCGTGCCTGGCAGAACTTTTGATGCAACAAAAAAATGACGCGGCCGATCGATCGACAATTTGGCGCGAACAATCGCACACCCGGAAAAATTGAAAAAAAAATGAGAGAAGCGATCGATTGTGGATGATGACCGATCAATCGCCCCAGAATCCTGAAATTTTAGGAAACTCGATTTTTACCATCTTGGGTAGATTTTTGACCTAACCCTTCATTCTCCAGCCCTATATACACAAAAATTAGCCTCATATCAGATAATGCATCATAGTTTAGACATTAGGATAATTTTTCTCTCAATTTTCAAAGAAGAACTTAAAGATTCAAAGGTGCGAAGACAGAAGTGACGCTCCCGAATCGTGCTACCCTTTAGTAACTTTTTTATCTTGCTTTTATTTATGCTTTTTAGAATAGATTTTGATTGTTTTGATTTAGCTATGAGTAGCTAAACACTTTTGATTCTTGGTTGAGGAAGACAAAACCTTGGAATTTATGTGTTTTCATGAGATTCATGTTCTTTTATTGATTTTGATTGAGTATCAAGAGTTTTTTCTATTATTTATTGCCATGATTGATATGTTTGATTACGAGATTGGCCATCTCGTAGTTTTACATACAATCTATTGATTGGCCTTTGAATCAATTAATATTAACTATTTTCTGTCTTTGGTGTTGTTAAATTCTTAGGAAAAATGTTTGATTAGATTAAACATATACGTTTGGATTGTGTTATCTAAGTTTTATCATTCTTACTAGTTTTGAAAGCTATCGCCAATATTAATCTTAACTGCTGTTGTTTTGATTGATTAATCGGTACGGGTTAACTTAGACCGCGTGAGCTATTTTAACTAGGCATAAGGTGAGATATGAGTTGAACCTCCAAAGATATTCAAATAAAAATTGAATCTTATGTGAGAACTGATGATAGAATTCATAATTCCAATGTATAGTAGACCGGAAGCTAAGAATCGTCTTTCTAATAATTTTGTTCACTTTAATTTTAGTTTTACTTATTAGTTAATAATTTTGTTTTCAAATTCCCTAGTTTATATCAACCTTCACAACGCCATGTTTACTTAATTTGCGTAAATTAATAAAAAAAACACATCATTCCTCATGGAATCGAGCACTACTCACTCTACTATATTATTTAATTGTTATTAACTGAGAGAGTTAATTTGGGCGTACACGATAAGCGTTACCAGGATTCCATCTGATGATGATGATGATGATTTTGATATTGGTATGATGATAGAAGCAATTGAAAACCAAGAGGATGAGGCACCAACGAGACGAGAACTGCCAGTTACAACCACGATAAATGCTTTCTTTATCCAACAATCTCATTCTTCTCCATGACACATCTAGAAGTGTTTGGAGATTCGATCGACAAGCCACAAGTAGCTGGGGTATTTTTATGATTACTCCAAATGTGATATATATTGCAACATGGTCTTTAAAGATAAAGTTCATCTACATGCAGTTGTGAATGATTAATCAGTACGGGTTGCAAAACTTGAGTACCATGTTGATAAGAGTACAAAAAAATTGTGGAAAGTAATATGCAAACACAATACACAGGATATACCTTGAGATGGTACCTCCGTGCATGTTTGGATAAAAAAAGTTGGGTTATTCAAAATAACCAAGTAAATCAAGTATGTGCTTCAAACAATAAAAGATAAGTATGGGTTTGAAATATTCTATACAAAAGGCTGACGTAGTTTGAAACGTGCAGTTGAGAACGTGTATGGAACATGTGAGAGCTCAGTGAATAAATTACATTCCTATATGTGTGCTTTGCAGAAATGGAATCCAGCCACAATCGTGGAGTATGATCATCTTGATAATGCAAGGCCAAGATAAAAGACTTTGAATTATGTTTTCTGGGCCTTCAAGCCTTGTATAGATGGTTTCCGGCAATGTCGTCAAGTTAATATCGTGGATGGCAAACATCTATATATAAAGTATCAACATTGATGATGTGTAATCAAGTCTTACCGTTATACTAAGTGCCCTTTTTGCACTTATATTTCGATGTTTTCTCGTTATATTTTAATATAATTTTGAATGATATTAGGCCTTTTGATATTAATTTATATGTTTAAGGAATTTACGTGAAAGTGAGAAGAAATGATAAAAAGATGCCAAATAATGATTAAAAGGTGGAAAAAAATCCAAAGAAGCAAGAAACGAGGAAGGGAGCCGCTCGAATAACCGAGGGACGAAAAAATCAATTTTTCTGGCAGCATACCAGGCGCTAGAGCGCCTGGTATCAAGCGCTTGAGCGCCAGTTAAAAATGGGCAGCAGATATGACATGGAGCAGATTACACAGAAGTGAGCAGGTTATTTTATTGGAGACATGCATAGAAGATTAACGTGGGAATTATCACGTACCAGAAGGAAACTCACGCACCATGCAAGATACACGTGACAACATATAAGGAAAAAATCATGCAAATTAATCACAATGGGCCGAAACATGCGACTAAATTGAAGATTCACGTGACAAATCAGCAGCCGAGATCATATTTTATTCACCATCCCATGTCACAAGGAAAGCAGATTTACGTAAGGGACTTCATGTTCAAGATATGGCAACATATAATATTGATAATTCATGCATATGGACATTACATCAGTTTTATGCCGTATAACAAATCAACATACATCACGTACATGGGAGAGATACTCACGTGAATAGGAAGAATTTTGATCATTCACGTATGTGAGTAGCGTACGACAGCATATGATTAATGTACAGCAGACAAGGAAACTTGCACAAGGAAACTTTGATATCATATTTGCACAAAAAGGAAGGAGATCTAATATTTTGATAGAATATATCACGTAGGAGACTCCATCCTAATAATATATACGATGTTGGGTTTTTGGCCCATTACCTTGTTATTGTTTGTTGGGCTTTGGCCCCTCTTCTTATTAGCCTTAACCGAGCCCCCCCTTTCAACTCCCCCTCTTCACCTTTCATCTCCCTTCCAGAATGTTCATCGCGTCTCCTCGGCTTGCTCCAGCTTCTTGGGACTTGCTCTCTTCCCTTCATCTTCCTGAGTGCTATTAATCAAGGTAATTGTTCCCTGATTTGGTAAGCCTGAAACCAGAAAATCCTTGGTGTATTTTTGCGTCCCCCCTTTTGTCTTCGTGTCTCTGTTTTCCTTTGTGGTTGACCGAGTGCTTTGTGCTTTCTGTGTGAGAGTGGGTGCACTGTGTGTGTGGCCGTGAGCTTAGGGTGGTGCTCTTGTGGTCTGCGGTTGGTGCTGTGTGTGCCTCGAGCCTTGGTGCTGTGTGCACTGTGTGGCCGTGAGCTTAGGGTGGTGCTGTGTGCGCTGAGTGGCGCTGTGTGCGCTGAGTGGTGCTGTGTGTGCTGAGTGCACTGTGTCGTGGTGTCTGCCGTGGGTCTTAACCTTTGTGGTTAGTTTTCTGGTGGAGCTGTGTGTTCGGGCTGTGTGCTTTGGGCAGTGGTTCGGGTAGTGTCTTCGGGCAGTGTGTGTGTCTCCACCTTTTGGATTCGATACCTTGGTTCCCCGGTGACGACGTTGAAAGGAAACCCAGCTCGACCTGAGCCCTAATTCCTTACTCTTGTTTTGCATTTCAGTTTATAGTTTTATTTGTTGAAATTGTATACTGTGATTGTGTTGTTTCTTGATTGCAGGTTATCAATCGAGATCGAAAGCGGAACGAAATCCTTACAGTGGTATCAGAGCGTTCCGTGCTTGGTGGAGTGCTCGGTTGACCTCGGGCAGTGCTCTTTTGGTCTCGGCAGTGCTCGGTGGGCTTCGGGCAGCGGCAGGAGTGCTCGGGCAGACCTCGGGCAGCGACTGGTGTGCTCGGTGGTCTCGGGCAGTGCTTGGTAGGGCCTCGGGCAGCAGCAGTGGGCCTCGGGCAGCAGCTGTAGGCTTCGGGCAGCGGCTGGTGAGCTCGGGCAGCTACTGGAATCTCGGGCAGATTCCGGGCAGGCGCTTCGGTGCTTCGGGCAGTGTGGTTTCGTCACCCCAGAGCTTTGTCTCTGGGTAGTAAGTGATTATTCAACCCTTTAATCATTTTACTATCTTGTTTCTAGGTGTAATTGTGTCCCTTACCCGTAGGAAAATCTCTATCTGAAGCCCCATGCTCGTACACCGTTGAGTGTATTGTGATCTTGTGGGTGATAGCGATTCTTCCTTCCCTTAGCTTGGTTAATTCTTTCATTGTGTTTTGTGCCTTGTGGTCCTTGCTTCTTCTGTTTGGTTGTTGAAATTGTGTGTGCCTCTCTACTTAGTTGTGATGGCTTCAATTTCTGGATATAACCTTGAACCTTTTAATGGAAAATCTGATTTTTCTATATGGCAACAAAAGATGAAAGGAATTTTAATACAACAAAAAGTATTTAAAGCTATTGACGGTAATTGGGCTGAGAACATTACTACTGCTAAGAAACTTGAAGATGACGAATATGCTTATTCTTCTATTATCTTGAACTTGTCTGACTCTGTGCTCAGGAAGTGTGGTAAACTATCATCTGCTAGAGAACTTTGGGAAAAATTAGAAGAAATGTTTACTGAAAAATCTTTGCCTAGTAAACTTTTCTTGTTGGAAAATTTTTTCAGATTCAAGCTAGACTTGAACAAAGACGTAGATGAGAATTTAGATGTGTTTACTAAGTTAATTCAAGATATTAAATTGACAGGAGATAAGAACATTGACGACTATTCACCTATTGTTCTTCTAAATGCTATTCCTGAAAATTATAGTGATGTAAAATCCGCCATTAAGTACGGTAGAGATTCTATTACATTGGATACTGTAATGAACGGCTTGAAAAGCAAGGAATTAGATTTAAAAGTTAACAAAGGTAATAGACAATCCTCTGGTGAAGTTATGCATGTTCGTGGTAGATCACAACATAGGCATAATAATAATAACCAATCTTATGAACAAGTGAATCATGCTTCTTTATCTGGTGAAAACTCTGGTGATGTTTTTATGGTGACTGACTTATGTGATTCTGTGAATTATGTGCATTCATCTACTGTGTGTGAAAATGAATGGCTAATTGATTCTGGTTGCTCTTATCACATGTCACCTCTTAGAAATTTGTTTTCTAATTATAAAGAAGTTGAAAATGGTTCTGTTTCTATTGCTAATGAGAAACTTTGTAAAGTTGCTGGCATTGGTGATGTTTATTTGAAATTTGATTCTGGTTATTCTATGACTCTAAAAGATGTAAGACATGTTCCTGCTTTGTGCAATAATTTGATGTCTTGTGCTGGTTTAGAATCATGTGGTCTTGAGGGTAAATGGGGAAATGGAGTTATGAAAATCATAAAGGGTTCTTTGGTAGTTTTCAAAGGTAAAACGAAAAGACATCTTTATGTTTGCAAAACTGAATCTGTATATGATAATGTGAATTCTATGACTGATGACTTGACTGATCTGTGGCATAGGAGATTAGGTCATATGAGTTCTAAAGGTCTAGAGATTTTGCATGAAAAAGGTTGCTTTGGTAAAGACGAGTTGTCTTGCATGCATTTCTGTGATTCGTGTGTTTTTGGCAAACAACAAAGAGTGAAATTCCCGGATTTCCCTTCCCCTAATGTGACTATGAGTTCTGTGCACGTTGATGAGTCTGAGTCCAGTGCTACTCCTTGCAAGGTGGAGCATTTAACTGATATACTTCCTGATAATGAACCTGAAATTCATGGAATGCCTGAAAATCATGATAGTGTTGTTGAACATGAACATGTTGTGCATGATGAATTGGTTGCTAATGAACATGAAGATTTGCATGATATAGCTTATGCTATTAGTTGCTTAATGTATTTGATGGTTAGTACTTGGCATGGTATAGCTTATGCTATTAGTTGCTTAAATAGGTATATGTCTAATCCTAGCATGGTGCATTGGAATGTTGTTCAATGGTTGTTATCTGTAGGTGATAATCTAAGTGATTATGTGTTTAATCCTGCTGATATGTGTACTAAGTGTTTGTCCCTTAGTACATTTCAATCATGTTTAAAATTTTTAAAATTTGATACTGATGATTGATGCATGTTTAGTCCCTTGGTTAGTGTTTTATAACCTGCTGTGTGCTCGTTATAAAACTGTTACCCTGGTTACTTTCCCACTTTAACTTGTTGTGTGCTTGTTATTGTTTTTCCTTTGTCTGTGTTGTGTGCTATGACAGGAATTTGGTCCACACAATGCTTTGTGTGTTGTGGGGACCCTTTGGGCGATGATGAGTCATCTATGGGTTTTCCTTACGTTGAGGTGGAGCTGGTATTGTGTCAAGGTGGAGATTTGTTGGGTTTTTGGCTCATTACCTTGTTATTGTTTGTTGGGCTTTGGCCCCTCTTCTTATTAGCCTTAACCGAGCCCCCCCTTTCAACTCCCCCTCTTCACCTTTCATCTCCCTTCCAGAATGTTCATCGCGTCTCCTCGGCTTGCTCCAGCTTCTTGGGACTTGCTCTCTTCCCTTCATCTTCCTGAGTGCTATTAATCAAGGTAATTGTTCCCTGATTTGGTAAGCCTGAAACCAGAAAATCCTTGGTGTATTTTTTCGTCCCCCCTTTTGTCTTCGTGTCTCTGTTTTCCTTTGTGGTTGACCGAGTGCTTTGTGCTTTCTGTGTGAGAGTGGGTGCACTGTGTGTGTGGTCGTGAGCTTAGGGTGGTGCTCTTGTGGTCCGCGGTTGGTGCTGTGTGCGCCTTGAGCCTTGGCGCTGTGTGCACTGTGTGGCCGTGAGCTTAGGGTGGTGCTGTGTGCGCTGAGTGGTGCTGTGTGTGCTGAGTGCACTGTGTGTTGTGGTGTCTGCCGTGGGTCTTAACCTTTGTGGTTAGTTTTCTGGTGGAGCTGTGTGTTCGGGCTGTGTGCTTTGGGCAGTGGTTCGGGTAGTGTCTTCGGGCAGTGTGTGTGTCTCCACCTTTTGGATTCGATACCTTGGTTCCCCGGGTGACGACGTTGAAAGGAAACCCGGCTCAACCTGAGCCCTAATTCCTTACTCTTGTTTTGCATTTCAGATTATAGTTTTATTTGTTGAAATTGTATACTGTGATTGTGTTGTTTCTTGATTGCAGGTTATCAATCGAGATCGAAAGCGGAACGAAATCCTTACATACGCCTCATCTATCCTCACGTACAGAAGACATCCAGCATCTCACATACGCCTCCATCATCCTCATTAACACGCCCCATCCATTATCCCTCCACCAACTCACGTATCATACACATCCAACACCCATCCACATCACACCATTCATCTATAATTCACCATCTTAGAACAAGCCAACAAGGGAGTTAAAGTGACATCGAGAAGGAAGCTAGAGAATGAGCGATGATCTACAACCGAAGTCGATATCTGGAGTTTTTCTGTCTTTGATTTTTAGTTTTATTTTGATATATCATGCTTGGATTGTTGCAAGACAAATTTGAGTGTTGATATTTATTTATGAGTATGAACTAAATTTATTTATCGAGACTAGGCAAACCTTTGTTTTGAACCTACGATTTGATGATTATTTATTTGATTGGATCCTTATAATTCTTTGTGTATGTTTTATGTTCAGGCTGAGATCGAGAGATGAAGTCAAATACATGTGTGATAGCTATAGATATCTAGTAATCGAAAGCTAGAAATTTTCACGGATCTTAATTCAATATTGAGTTGTTAAATAAGTACACGAGAGTGACTTATTGCAATTTGGTATTAGGTTTAATATAGCTCTCGAGAGTATATTATATAATTACGGAGAACTCGTCACCTTAGAAATATTTGGATATTCAATCGAAAATTGTAGTGGATTACATTGATGAGCTGACGTCTTGATAATCTTCTCTAGTGGAATTTTCTTTTTTACTTTTATTGACTTGGTTGGATTAGTAGTTAATTTAATTTATTTGTTTAATTGTTTAATCCAATATCGTAGGTTAAATATAGTTTAAAGTGTCTTAATTGGTATTTGCTTGTTAATCTCTATGGGTTCGACAATGCGTATTCTTCATAGCTATACTAAAACTTGACACCGTGCACTTGCGGTTATAATAACACCATTTGTTTGAATTGATAATAATTTTGTGCTAAAGAAAAGTGCGATCACGTTAGCGTATGCAATCGTTGATGAAGAGAGCTTTTTGTCATGGAAATGGTTTTGGAGATGGTTAGCAAACACATTGATTGGTGTGTCCATTGGCGCTAATAATCAAGTAATACACCATGTCCAGAAGCATCGCAACGTGGACTCTCCACGGTATTAGCATGTGAATCAGCCCATATAGTCATGTACCACCTATGGTGCCCAGACCAGTCCTTATTTGTTTGGCCATTCGGTTAACTGCATGTAATTTGTCATCCCCTAACCGTTGAACTGGTGAGATGTCTTGTACCATGTCGAATTGATGAAAAACCCCGCTCAGGACGATGCACCTCGACTACATCATAGAAAATGAGTGGGCCATTGTATGCCCATAACTCAATATGCAATCCTTCGATATAATCATCAGGGTATGGCTGCCAATAAAATTCAAATACAATATTACATTAAAAGAATGTAAAAAGACTGTCATATTTTATAAAGGAACATCGTAAACATTATTACTTGACTTAATGGCGCTGGTCAAGTATGTCCCTACTAATTCGTACAAAATGTGTACCAGTTTCTGTAAATTTACATGCCCACCTGTGTAATCATAATCAGAAAACATAAATTAGATAAAAGTAATTAAATATTATATATTGCAACATAATTGCTAATACATGACCTTGCACCATATGGAGTAGCAGGTAATTGATTGTCATCGTCGATTGCTATTGGCCAAATATCAATTCTTGAGCGTCCTATTTGAGGAGCTAAACTTTGGATCTGTGACCATGCTCAAATCTAAAATATTGACATGAGTAATATGAATAAAATATGACAAGAAGCATTTTTTTCATTATTTAAAAAAATGTAACGAATAACGATTATATGTACGAGTTATAATGCACCACCTATTACTTTTTTACCTCTCTCTACTGAAGTGCACAACTCAGGATATAAAAAAGCCAGCATAGCACTACCCCAGCTAAAAGTACTAACAAAATTGATATCTTCTATTTTTTGTACGTTCAACAATTTTACAGTATTGCCGGAGCTATCCGGGCACATAATTCCACCTATCATTAATAATGCACAACCCCGTGCATATTTAACAACCTGATCTGCAGTACTATGTAAATCGAGAGGATTATTCACTAAATATTGTTTCAAAGCAGGCAATAACAAACATGCACCTTTAAAGTGAGTCGTATCTAGTGTACATCCCAAATGACGATCATGATATTCTTGCCATTCAGGTATGATCCTATCATAATTGGTGTCTTACACTGCAAGATCATTTATTGACAGACCCCAAATAACTGCAATGTCTTGCAAGGTGGTAGTCGCCTCTCCAGATCTAAAATGAAATGTGTGTGTCTCACATCGTCATGGCTCTACTAAAGCCGTTATTAGATGAGGGTCAAGCGTAATCTTAGCACAACTATATACACCATAAAACCAAACTCATTTAACATAATTACAACATATATGTCTAATGGGCAAAGATCCCAAAAATAGCCACCCGATTTTCTCACACACAAGGTTCTATTATCCGCCCATACATCTTTATATCGATGACATAACTGTAATAACAATAACTGATCGTCAATCGGGACTGGTGCTTTCATCGGATCCATCATGTAATCTGAAACGGACAAAAAATATATTAGTATATATAGAGAGCATAAAGTAAACAAAATAATCCAAAACTGACAACAATCACATGACGAAGATCGGTCGCGGCCAGCAGCCACCGACGTCTGTCATCGTCGACAAACAGCAGCCAACCCTGTCAGCCGACGCCGACAGCCAGTAGCCGACGGTGGCGACAACCCGTCTATTATTCTTACCTCTAAATATTGTAAATATGATGACATCTGCAATTTCTCATTCAAATGTATTCAAAAACAAAAAAAAACAAAAATTGGAGCAAAGATGGTACTGAAATGGAGGAAGATCGAAGATTGAAGAGGAGGAAAATGGTGGAAGAGAAGCCTCGACTGGCCGTGGAAGGGTGGCGGAAAATGTTGGATGGAGAGATGCCAACCCAGTTGGCATGTCTTATAATACATTAGTTATGCTAGTAGTGTCAAACGGGTCGTGCCGTGCCGGCACGACTCGTTTAATCATGTTGTGCCGTGCCGTGCCGGCACGATCCGAAAATGGGCCGTGCCGTGCCGGACCATTTCCACAAGAGGTCGGGCCCGGCACGGCCCCTATGTGCCGTGCCGTGTAGGCACGGCCCATTTCAAGTTTTTTTTTATTTTTTTTTATTTTTTGGCTTAGCGATCGATCGCCACCTAACTGGTGGCGATCGATCGCTACAATTAAAAAAAAATTACTATTCGTGATGTGCCGTGCCGGCCCACGGGCCAGCACCCTATGGCCCGGCATGGCCCATGCTACAGTGCCGTGCCTGGCACGGAACGACACTGTAGCAAAAAGTGACGTGTCGTGCCATGCTCGTGACGTATCTCGTGCCGTCCGCTCCGTTTGACATCTCTAAGTTACGCCAACGCCATTATTTTAAATGGTCACACCCATGGGCGGACCTAAAGAAAAATTTGGGGGAGGGGCGCTGAGCGAATTTTTTTTTTATAAACTTAAGGGTAAATAAAATTTGGAGTGTAGCAAAAAAAAAAATTAAAAATAAAGGTAAACATTTACTTTATTTTTTTTAAAAAAAAATGGTCCATTAAAAAGAAATAGAGACCTGTATCACCAGCATAATTTTTTCCATTAAATAGAGTTAGATTTTTACACAAAAATTTGAGTCACATGGTTTGTATCACTAGATCATTTAAAAAACTGTTAGCCATAATATGGGAGAGTTTGGGCCGGTTGAGTGTGAAGTAACACAAAATAGGGTTTTTTTTAAAAAATAATTCAAAAAAAAAATATTTTCAAAAATACATCGAAAATAAAAATATTGCAAATATACCCTAAATCGCCCTTGGAAAGGGCGGCTGCTAATACATTGACGGGCCGCTTCTTGGTGAAGCGGCCCCTACATAATTGAGGAGCCGCCCATTGAATGGGCGGCTCCTCTTATTATTTTTTTTTAAGTTATTATTATTATATATAATATATACGTGCATATATATATATAAATATTATTATTATTATTATTATTATTATTATTATTAGGGTAATTCTTAAATCTTTAAAGGCAATCTTATATATTATTAATATTATATATATTATATATAAAATAAAAAAATAATATTGAGGAGCCGCTTCATGGTGAAGCGGCTCCTCAATATTTATATATATATATATATATATATATATATATATTATTAACATAATATTATATATATATATACGTATATAATATATATAATAATAATATATTGTATTTATTATTATTATATATATGTACATATATATTATGATTATTATTATTAGGGTAAATTCTTAAATCCTTAAAGGCAATTTAAAATTGATCATCAGTATCTGTGTAAGAGAATTTTTGATGTCAGTTCACATGTCATAAATTTATTATATATATATATGTACATATATATATATGTACATATATGTACATATATGTATGTACATATATGTCAATGGTACTTTGACATAAATTACATTGATGTCAATGGTACTTTAGTATATATGTACATATATATATAATAAATTTATGACATGTGAACTGACATCAAAAATTCTCTTACACAGATACTGATGATCAATTTTAAATTGCCTTTAAGGATTTAAGAATTTACCCTAATAATAATAATCATAATATATATGTACATATATATATAATAATAATAAATATAATAATATATTATTATTATATACGTATATATATATAATATTATGTTAATAATATATATATATATATATATATAAATATTGAGGAGCCGCTTCACCATGAAGCGGCTCCTCAATATTTTTTTTTTTATATATAATATATATAATATTAATAATATATTATATATAATATTAATAATATATTATATTATATATGTATATAATTATATTATATATATAATATTAATAATATTATATATAATATTAATAATATATTATAATATATTAGCAGCCGCTTCTCAAAAATATTATGTAACGGCCCTTAAATCATTTAGCAGCAGCCTACCAGTTTGGCGGCCGCTACCAATTTTTTCTTACTGTAAGTTTCTTATCAATTTTATATATACTTAGTACCAAAATTATTATAGGTTTCATAGCAATTTATGATCAACTTTGCCTATGAGAAAGCAATGGTACTTTAGTATTTTAAGTGATGGGGAGTTATTATAGGTTTCATACCAATTTTATGTATACTTAGCACTGAAGTTGTATAGGTTTCATATTAATTTTATGTATATTGAATACCAAAATTATATATGTTTCATACAAACTTTACGTGTAAGAAAACGAGGGTATTTTAGTAATTTTAGGTGAATAAGGAGTTAGAACTAATGTAATTGATAATATGTCGAATGACATCAAAAATTTTCTTACACAAAGACTGATGATCAATTTTAGATTGCTTTTAAAGATTTAAGAATTGCCTTAATAATAATAATAATAATATATAATAATAATAATAATAATATTTATATATATATATATGCACGTATATATTATATATAATAATAATAAACATATATATTAATATATATACGTATATAATATATAATAATAATAATAATAATATATTATATTAATAATATATATATATATATATTATTAACTTAAAAAAAATAATAATAAGAGGAGCCGCCCATTCAATGGGCGGCTCCTCAATTATGTAGGGGCCGCTTCACCAAGAAGCGGCCCCTCAATGTATTAGCAGCCGCCCTTGGTTTAGGGTATATTTGCAACATTTTTATTTTCGATGTATTTTTGAAAATATTTTTTTTTTCAATTATTTTTTAAAAAAAACCCACAAAATAGTGAGAAAGCTACTTTTGTTGTCCCACATTGATATCTAATGAGAACGAGAGGAGATTGAAGGTTAAAAAATAGAGAAGTGTAGGCATGTGACTCAAATAAAAAAAAAAAAAAAATTTTTTGTTCGGGGATTTTTTTTGGGGGCGGGGGGTGCGGGTGTCCCCTCGGCACCCTTTTGGGTTCGCCCTTGGTCACACCAACCGAGTTGGCATATATATGATTTCAAAAGGGCGTGTTCATAGGTTTTATTAAACACGACAATTGGGTTGGCGTGTCCATATTGATAATGCCAACCCAATTAACGACTAAGGTTAGTTCAATAAATGATGTCATTTGGGGTTATTTTGTTAATTATTATTATTTTTGGTTATTTAATTAAAAAAATCCTAATAATTACATATGGTTTTTGAAACCTTCTTGTTCAAAATGCACATGCTTGGAGTTTGGGTCTAACCTACTTGATAAAAGCTCACTTCCTATTTGGCAAAAACTCATGCTCGAGTTCAATTGTGTGAAAAAAATATTTAGATTCCCCCTTATAAAAAATGCACATGTTTGCAGTATCCTGATTTTGTGAGAAATAAAGAATAGTAATATAAAAATCAAATATAAAAAACTTCTGCATGATATTTATAATTTATATAAAACTTATTATAATTTATTATAAAATGGTATATTATATTAAAATTAGATGCATTGAAATTGGATCATTTCTATAATTTGGCGAGTCGCCAATTTCAAGCACGTGCTGTTGTTGCGTCAAAGAAAAGCTTTGTGGTTTACGTGTTCTATGCAATTGGGACTCTGCCCTCCATCTTTAGGCACAATTACGCATTTGACCCTATCCTCTCATTTTCCTTTATATTATCCAAGTTCCTTTTCTTTTAATGATAAAAACTTCCTAAGTTATTATATATAAAAAAAACAATTGATTTTATTTTTAATCCGTAAAAATATGGATATAATATTCTAATCATTGAATTATTATTTATCATTTAATTTTGATACTTTCATTGAAAAGTTACCACCCTCCCAACACAAACCAGTACTCAAGAAAATGGCAGGAAGACATTAAGGATTGATTATGTAAAATTTTGCAATATAAAAGTAATCACTTTATCTTCTAAAAAATTTTGATGATAAATCTGAGCTGATCTAACTAAACTTCAATAATTAAAAATAGGATAATTAGATCTACACCCTCGACTTTGGCCTAATTACAGAAACCTCCGACGACTTTGAAAAATTACAGAGATATCCCCTCTAGTTTAACGTTGTTAAAAGCAATTAACAGAATATACAACTCCTACTATACATTACAGTTACATCTCATATCGTGTCGTATTATTTTTATTTATTCCAAAGAATTATTTATTAAATATTTTAAACTATAAATCAGTTTTCATATTATTAATAATATTTTAAAACTACTTATATATAAAAATACATTAAAAATTAACTAATTGAATTATTCTCATAGTATCATATCTTTTTTTGGTAATTATAATGATCAAAAGATCTTGTAATGTCAAACACAACAATGTATTTGGGTAGTTTGTTTTCAACCTTAGTTGAACTCGTATTTTTATTAACAGTAAGACTTGTCTGTAATATTTAATCTAAGTTAAGGGGAGATTTTTGTAAATTTTCAAACCATAGAGGGGTTTTTGTAATCACGCAAAGTCGATGGGGGTGTAGATATAATCATCACTTAAAAGTATTATCATATTTTAGATTAAAGAAAGGGCAAAACTCAGTGTGCAAAACTCTCAGTATGAAGGTTCGGAAGGGGTCGAATTATTTTGGGCCTAAATTACACAAGCTTTCCCTTAAAAAGCAAAGATGTTGCTTCCGCGACTCAACTCTATGACATCCAGATCACATGATTGCTGAAGTACCAGGATTAAAATCAATTTATAATGTCAAGAGTAAAATTGGTAATCATAAACAAAAATACCACACTCCCGTACTTCTAAATTTTAAAAAAGAATATTTTGGTACTTTCTATTTCACAACGTAAAACTAAAAGTAAATTATCAACGTGTGATACTTTTTATTCATAAAATAAATAAATTTTAGTGAGACTCATTTGTGTGTCTAATTGTCTAATATAGAAGGCGTACCAAACAACGTAAGGAGTGTTATCTTTTTTAATTGAAGATTTCTAATTTTTTTTTAAAAAATTATAATTTAACCATCTATTCTTCCTAATCATGAGTCTATCCCCTCACATATTCATGGTTAGAGCTCTCAGGATGGGTGGGTTACAGGGGCGTATGTTATAAGGGGCTTGGGCAAAATCTGGGAAAATATCTATCCCCTCCATACAGCTTTTTTAAAGAGGGAATTGTAGGGAGGTACCATGTGGAGAAACACATTGCAAAATCTGGGAAAAATGTTTGCATCAAAATATAGGGAGGTGAGAATTTTATTCACATATGTACACTTTTTGAACCTTTTGATTAATTTAAGTCTTTTTTCTTTACTAAAATATCCCTGATTTTATCTCAAAACCTAATTAGGGTTTCAAACTCATGAAATATACGCAACATCTCTATCACTCTCTTTCCTCTCCACCTCCACCACTTCTACCATCTTTACCAGCCTGACGCCACCATCTTCACAAGCCGTCGCCACCATCTTCACAAGCCGCACAACCTTTCTTCACCACACGTCACCAACCGTCTTCATTTCTGCAGAAATCGAAGAAGAAGAACAAGAATGGTGGGATATGGTAAGATTGCGAATGGTTTTTGGGTATAAAGTTTGGATTTAACTCGTTTTTTCTATTCCATAGGATCTGAAGAAGATTACGGAAATAACGATGGTTCTTTATTTAAGTCTCCATTTCTTCGATTTTTCATTTCATCACTTCGTTTCAGCTTTTTTTTTTTTTCAAATATGGTATGTGTTCTTTAGGTTTTGTTGCTTAAAGTTTGAGAGTATATATATATATATATATATATATATATATATATTGTGTGTGTTTGTATGTGAGTGTGTGTACATACACATACTATGTTTGTTGTTTTTTGAGGTTTTCTATTTGTGATTCATTGGTGTCCGCACTTGTTTCATCATTTTCAAAATTTAAAACCTGACAACAAAACTTGCAACGAAGAAGATGGCCCAGAGAAAAGTGTGTATAAAAAGTAACTGGTGCATGAAAATTATAAAATATAACAGGTGCATGAAAATTATAAAAAGTAACTGGTGCCGAAACTTTTAAAAAATAACTGGTGCACACACTTATAAAATGTAATTGGGGGAATGTGATGGCAGCGAAAACATAATGGTGCACGGAAATAACAAAAAATGAACTAGTGCACGAAAATAGGAAAAAATGAACTGGTTTACGAAAATTGGAAAAAAAAACGAACTAGTGCACTGCACATTGAAAAAATGAACTAGTGCATGCAAAAAGATACTGGTGCACGAACATAATTGATGCACGAACTTATAAAAATAACTAACCAGTTAATTTCTAAGTCCGTGCACAAGTTACTTTTATATATTCGTGCATCAATTACTTTATAAGTTATCTGGTAAAAAAACATAACACTGGTACATAACGTGCATGAAAATAGGAAAAATGATCTGGTTTACGAAATTGAAAAAATGAACTAGTGCATGACATTGCAAAAAGACACTGATGCACAAACATAATTGATGCAAGAACTTATAAAAGTAACTTAACAGTTAATTTTCTAAGTCCGTGCACCAATTATTTTTTATAAGTTTTGTGCACCAGTTACTTTTTATAATTTTCATGCACCAGTTATTTTTTTATAATTTTCGTGCACCAGTTACTTTTTTGTGCACCGATTACTTTTTCTCTAGGTTATGTTTTCGTTGCAAATTTCAGGCTATGAATTCTGGAAATGAGCAAACAAGCGCGGAACCAATGAATTACAACTAAAAAACCTCAATAAGCAACAAACATAGTATATATATATATATATATGAAAAGAAAAAAAATCTGGAACAAAGTGATGGAAAAGAAAATCGAAGAGATGAGGAGAAAACTCAACTGTAATACATATCAGCTATGAAAAAAAATCTGGAACGAAGTGATGGAATTGAAAATCGAAGAAATAGAATTGGGGAATTCAAAAACCCTAAGTTATAGAAACCGTAACGAAAGAGAGAGAGATTTTATACTGAAATTTTGAATGATGGAGAAATTGAGATGTGAGAAGATGAGCTTCCTGTGAATGAATGAGGAACAAATGAGGTAGAGGATTAAGAAGACAAATGGGGAACATGAGGCTATTTTGGTAATTTGAACCTAAAATGGACTTAAATTATTGCAAGTTTTTTTCCCAAACTAGGAGGAATAAAATTCAGTATAATGTACCGGGAGCACATTTGGATAAAACACAATTAACAACTGTGGCTGCAAAGTTTTCCGCATCAGTTGGAAGTTGCCTTAATAAAAATTTCTGTAGCTTCGGGGATTTTGGTGTCACTAGATCCTGGAGGTATGTTTTCCTTTGTCGTGTCTATATTTTCCAAGACCTAGTCTAATGTTGCGAAGAGAGGATTGGCAACTTACACATTCAGTGACTTTGGTAATGGACGTTCCAAAAATGGGTACTATCAAGTCAATTCAATATAGAATCCTGTTGGCATTACATCATTCATTCTCCTTTCAGGGCCTATCCGAAAGAGAATCCTTCTGGTCGTGAATATCTGAACTGGTGCTGTTCAAGAATTCTTGTTAGCACATCATATCATCCATACATAATGTTTTGATCTAAGATTTCAATTCTTCCGTGTTTCAGCAGTAACATATTGTTCCATTGAGCTAAGGTCCAAAATATTGAAGAAAGAAGTGTTTCCACCACTCTGTCACCAAGTCAATTATGTTCCACTTAATCCTTATTTCATAGCCACATATCTTTCCGGCTAACGAATGTGAAATCTTTCTCCTGTTACATGAATCCAATTTTCCTTTCATTCAAGAAAAAACCATCTTTTTCTTAACAATGTCTTTGTCATTTGATCTCAATAACTTTCCGTTTGGTAGGAACAAAGTTGATAAATACTGATAAACTCTCGGATAGAGTATTAGAACGGAAAGATCCATTAGATGATGAACTATTGGTTCTAAGCCATCTTTGACGATTATCAACAATTCGAGTGATTTTCTTGTGTATTCTTGATAACCAACGTTTATATATGAATGTATGAGGATCTGTTTGGGCAGTAAGAAGCCCCTTTGACATCTCTTCATGTGCAAATAATTCTTGATGTGAAAACACAGAGTCGGGGGGCTGATCTTTGAATAGGAAAAAGAGCAGATCTACAGGGCCCCAAATTCGAAAAAGACCTTGTTCTTTGGAAGATATATCTCGTGTCTGGTACTGCATGGTTTCACTCTGCAAAAACTCTAAATCATTCTCTTGAAGATCATCTTCATCATAAATGACCCGCTTGCCCTGAAATGTCCTGGACCAATAGGGAAATCCATTGCCTTTCAATACAATTAGTGATCGAATTAATCCTCCTCTATCTGTTGCGGGTCAAGGGCTCCTTCTCCTCCCCTTCTTCAAACTCCGATTCATATTTTCATAGAAAAATCTCTGATTAAAGATAGAATACGATCCATTTTGCATCATATCTAAGGGATTCCTCGGTTCGAGCCAAAGAAGCAATGTAACTCATTATCAAACGAACTGCAACCTTTTTCTATCCGTGAAGATCCCACCAGAGTGTCTTCTACTTCTAATAGGCCATGAACTAGAACAGAATCATTGTCAATGAGTCCATAAGAAGTTATTCCATTTTTTTCATTGGGTCAGGATAGAGACCAAAGATCTTGAGCGATCGATCCGGCAGAACAACTCAAAAGATAAAGACATATCACTAATTTCTTCATGCTCGTTCCAAGTTCGAAGTACCATTTGTACAAATAAGAATCCTCTTCGTTACATGATTTCTTCTTCATATAGATAGATATAGGACCTATGGGCTATGGGGCAATTACTTAGAAGTATATTTTGTGCTACAACCCTTCCTATCTGATAGAAAAGGATCCCATGATCCTCAACCGATCTTACCTGGGATTGCAAATCCCAAAGTTTGTCTATGAAGAGCGGATATTGTATTAGTTTGTTTATAATTGATTTCTTCTGTGTAATAGTAATTGATAGGGCCTCACTGGTAAGTTCCAGAAGATCTCGTGCATTGGAACCCATAGTTATGTACCCGAATCCATTAGTATGAAGCATTCTATTTTCTAAGTGAAATCCCCTAGTACATGAAAGAGTGAAAAAGTGCTTTCATTATTGTGAAATAAGAAGCCTTTTGTATCTTAATGCACATATTTAATTTATTCGGAGCTATTAGAGCGGAATCCACTTTTTGGGGAATATGAATCGAAGCAGTAACACAGATATTTGTGGAATATCTTTCATAGAGATGGTTCACTAGTAGATCGAGGGATAAGTAATTCGACTCATTCACATCCAGATCATGAATGTTTGGAATCTGTATTATGCAAGGAGACATTGCTTTTGCTAATTCGAATTGAAGGGTGATATAAAATAGGTCTATTTCCGGCATCATATCCACAGTTAGCACATTCATCATACTTAGCAGTTCCAGCTCCATATCAAGGTCATGATCGATATTGTCATGAGCATCAATATCATCACTATCATCAATATCGATATCATCAATAAGAAAACCTTTAGGCCTGTTATCCAGGACCTTGTTCAAAAATACCGTAATGAAAGGAGCACATGAATTTGTCGCCAGGTATTTGACCAAATAGTATCGTCCACTTCCTATAGAACCTGGTGAACATCTTCGTGGTGCTAATCGAGAGTTGGGTTTCTTCGGCGACCGCATCTACATCACCGTAAACCATAATCCACCACCGTATCCCAATGAATATCTGAATTGGACTCCATCCTTCGCCTTCAGCTCCATAACCGCATCGTTAGACTCGACGTCGAGTGGCGTCCCTTCTTAGGTTGATATACCCAAAACCCAGTTTCCACCCTACAACTGTTCTGCTTATATGGACAACATTGTTCGTCTTTTGTTCTTTGCTGCAGCTGGCGCTTGATTTCATATGTATGTTATTCTTTCCAGTACGAATGCATTTAATGATTCTACTGTTGAGCCATGCTTGGTGTGATGAGTCGGAGCTCGTGGGTCAGCCGACGGTATGCTTCATCTAGAAATTTGTCTCATAAAACTCTGCTTTCTGAAGAATCGATTTTCTGGCTGGGTCTCCGCATATGCCATCGGAGTTTGTGGCTGGGAACTGGCATAAAGCTAGGAAGAGAATCTAAGGGTGTTAAGTATACGGGACATGACAATATTGGGATTACCCTCTTCGCCCTTGCTGTGATGTCCCCGAAATGATTAATTGCATTTAAGGCATTAATTGTGTTCATATGATTAATTATGATGATAATTGCCTTATGTGTTAGAATTAATCGCCATGTGGAAATGCTTAGTCACATGTGGGCATGACCCAGTAGAGCATTTCAGGGTGCATGTTATGCATGTTGGGGGAAATTTGGTGTTTTAATGGCTTAAATGTGATGGTGATTAATTATTTGGTGAAACATGTATTTAATTGGGATTTTGGCACATTGTGGTGTAATGCTTTTAAAATACCATGTTGGGGTATAAAATGCATCTTGTTAATTGTTGGGATACAAGTTTATTAAAAGCTTTTAACCCTTACCCCCACTACCTTTATTTCACCTCACCCCTCTTACACTCTATATCCCCAAATCCTTTTCCCAAACCCTCATTTCCCTTCAACTCGTTTTTGGCTTCAAAGTGGGAAGGAAGTTCTTGCAAAAGCTTCATTCTAGTGATTCTTGGTAAGATTTAAGATCTAGGATGTGTATATATCACTCCTTGTTGTTTTTGTAGAGTATGGTTTGTATTTGGAAGGGTTTTAAAAGGTTTTGAAATGGGTTTGTTTGGGTTAGTGTGATTTTTGGTGGGATGTTAGATTGTTGGTGTTTTGATGATGTTGGATGAAGGTTTTTAGTGTTTTTGTGTTTTTGAGTTGTTGGTATAGGTGTGGTTGAGGTTGGTGAAGGATTTAATGTGCAAAAATGGTGAAAATCGCGGCCACTGGTTGTGGCGATCGATCGCTACAAAAGCAGCGATCGATCGCCGAGGGACAGTGTGAAAATCGAGTGTGGGCGATCGATCGCCTCAAATGGCGCGATCGATCGTCGATGGCCAGTGGCGATTTTGCCCAGCAGGCGATCGATCGCCTCAAAGGAAGCGATCGATCGCCGCGAAGCGAACAGCGAGGCGATCGATCGCCAAGTTTGAAAATGTTGAATTTTGATGAATTTTTGGTATTTGGCTATTGTTTAGCTTCTAATATTGATTTGTATGGTTGTGTAGAACCATCCCAGGTACCAACGACATCTAGGAGATAAAGTTATACAACTTCTACACTTTTGAAACCAAGGTACGTAGTGAGACGTACGAGCATCGGACGGTAAAACGTGTTACAACTTTGATTATGTATATCGTGGATAGTGAGTCCTTATATGTGATGGAATATGTGAAATGATTGTGTTATATCGTGAATCAACTGTTGTGTTTGATTATTGTGGTAGAATTGATGAATGTTCCGGTAGCCTTTATCTCCGAGCGAGGGAGGTACTTGCCGCTGTCATATGAAGCGATGGTAGTATGATATTTGCCGTTGTCATGTCTAAGCGAGGTAACATGCCGCTGTCATTGTCGAAGCGAGGGATATCATATGATGCCGCTATATGTCGAAGCGAGGGGTCCTAAAATTCTGCTGTTGTATTGGGACCGGAACAGTCACAATTCTAAGTGATTAATGTGGAATATTGTGATTATACTTGGAACGTGGTATCGATCACTATGATGTGAACTAATAATTTCGTGCATGAGTTTATGAAACAGGAACAACAATGAAAATGTGATAATGTGGTAAATCAGGGAGCATATTTATTATTCGTCTCATGCGCTTATTTATATTATTATGTTGAATTGTGTCGAATGGTGATGTATATGCTCATGGTGAGTTGTTCCTGCAGGCACATCTTTTGACTAGGAGGGCTATGGGCCGGGTTGAGGCAGTAAGCTTCGAGGAGCATTGTGAATTAGGATGCAGGATTTTGTATAGTCTCTACGCTAGAGTAGTGTAAATCTATAGTATTAACATTCATTGATGGAATGTAATTAACTAACTCATAGAATTTTAATTTTGGCCTGTAATCCTGTTAAGCTCAAGGCCACAACCGGAACCATAACTTATCTTTATCAAATGTTTAGCCTTGTTTACTTGCTTATTTCTCTGTTAAGGTAGAGAGGCCTTACATTAGTGGTATCAGAGCAGTGGTTAGAGAACCCGGGAATGAGTGAAGGGTAGCCTTAGCAATAAGTTGCTAGGTGTTTACTTGTAAATATGTTTTGTGCATATGTGGCATATGACTGTTATGCTAACACGTTATGGCTTTCTAACGATGTACTATACGAACTGCTTTTGGATATTGTTGTTAACCTTTGTGTTGCAGTATGTCAGCAAATATCGACATTGGTGACGCAGTAAGTGTTAATGCTAGTGCTGGGCACACGAATCCTCTACCGCCGCCAGCCTTGGGCGAAGAGCCGTCCGAACAGCAGTTATTGCCGGGAGAACTGAGTTTGACTCAATTTCTAGCATATCGACCCCCGACATTTGAAGGGACTGAAACAGGGGAAAAGGCCGAGGAATGGTTGGAGAGGATAGACCAGATATTTGTAGCAGCCCCATGTGCAAAGACAACCTGGATAAGGCTTGCAGAGTTTCAATTAGCCAAAAAGGCGCTGATGTGGTGGAGGACCATGGTGATTGAGCAAGAAGCTCAAGGTCAGGAAATAAACTGGAAGCTATTTAGAACTCGATTTCTGACCCGATACTTCTTGGCTGCGGCACGACAGACTAAAGAGGATGAATTTACTAATTTAAAGCAAGGTACTATGCCGGTGTCAGACTATGCTCTCCAGTACTGTTCCTTACTCAGATATGTACCTCATATCGCCACCAGCACCCAAGCATAGATAAGGAACTTCATGAAAGGCTTGAGGCCGGAGTTGTATGATAGGGTGATCACTTATGGCACTACATGTTTTGATGACGCCCTGGCACGGGCTGAGCTGGCAGAATTAGGAGTGGGTGCATATCCGACTGTAGCACCGCCTCCAGCACCACCACAGAGGTCGACCCCTGAACACTTGAAACCAAGGGGCGACCATTTTAAGCCAAGGGGGGACTCATCGTCTTCCAGATTCAGTGGTAGATGGTTGGATGCTCGTGGAAGGGGAAATCGTGGAAGTGATGCCCCGCCCCATAGGGGACAGTCTCAGGCTAGCAGTTTCGGAAAAGTTAAGTGTTTTCTGTGCGGAGGACCTCATTCAGTGAAAGGATGCTCCGCTTGTTATGAATGTGGTAAACATGGTCACTTGGCCCGGAATTGTCCTAACCGGGGAGGGCCACAGAACACTATGGGGAGACCTTCAGACAGGCCAGCGCAACAGAGGCCACCATTTGCACCGAGACCATTGGGAGGACAGCCGTTGGGGCCACCTCAAGGGCAAGTGTACGCCCTAACCAGGGAGCAGGCTACAGCAGCTCCAGAGGAAGTGATAGCGGGTACGTGTCATTTATTTACGCACCTTGCTTATATTTTGATAGATACAGGTGCGTCACACTCCTTTGTGTCGACGAGTTTTGTGGAGAGGCACCATATATGCACGTCTCCGTCACCCACGCCTCTTGTGGTTTCGACACCCGCTGGAAAGAGTGTGATTGCAGATCGGTTCGTTGATGACGGCCTCATTTATTTTGAGGGCAACGAGTTGAAGTCAGGTTTGATTATTCTGGGGATGTCAGACTTCGACTGCATTGTGGGTATTGATGTGCTGAACAGATATCAGGCAGTAGTGGACTGCAGTCAGAGAACAGTACGGTTCAGATCTGATTTAGGGGTTCGGTGGACTTTTTATGGGGATGGTTCCCGCTCAAGAATCCCATTAATATCGGCATTGAAGATGACTCAGTTATTGGAACGTGGGCACATGGGTTATCTTATTTATGCCATTGACATTGCTGGAAAGAAGGAAGAGTTAAAAGTCGAGGATATACCCGTGGTCGCCGAGTTTGCCGATGTATTCCCCGAAGAGATTCCCGATTTCCGCCGGTTAGGGAAGTCGAGTTTGGGATCGAATTGTTACCGGGGACATCCGCTATTTCTCGTACCCCTTACCGGATGGCACCGGCAGAGTTGAGGGAGTTGAAAGAGCAATTACAGGAACTCCTTGATAAGGGTTACGTACGCCCCAACGTATCGCCTTGGGGTGCGCCTGTATTATTTGTGAAAAAGAAAGATGGATCGATGCGCCTGTGCATCGACTACAGACAATTGAATAAGGCCACAGTGAAGAATAAGTACCCTCTTCCGCGGATCGATGACTTGTTTGATCAGTTGCAGGGCACGAGGTTGTACAATAAGATTGATTTGAGGTCGGGGTACCATCAGATCCGAGTTAGAGAGGATGATGTGCAGAAGATAGCATTCCGGACCCGTTATGGTCATTATGAGTTTTTGGTCATGCCGTTTGGAGTGACAAACGCCCCGGCTGTGTTCATGAGCTTGATGAACCGAGTGTTCCAACCCTATCTGGATCAATTCGTCATTGTATTTATTGACGATATACTTATCTATTCTCGGAGCGAGGAAGAACACAGGAATCATTTGAGGACAGTGCTCCAGATTCTTAGGGACAATCAGTTGTACGCCAAGCTAAGCAAGTGTGAATTTTGGTTGAGCAGCGTGGTATTTTTGGGGCATGTGATCTCTAGTGATGGGATATCTGTGGATCCCAGGAAGGTGGAAACAGTGATGGATTGGTCTGCGCCTACATCTGTGCCCGAGATCAGTAGCTTCCTCGGTTTGCTGGTTATTACCGACGTTTCGTGGAGGGTTTCTCTAAGATCGCTAAGTCGTTGACGCAATTGACTCAGAAAGGTGTTCCGTTCTTGTGGTCTGAGGCTTGTGAACAGAGCTTCCAAGAGTTGAAGCACCGGTTGACTACAGCACCTGTTCTGGTGATCCCTTCAGAGAACGAGAGGTTTGCTTTGTACACGGATGCATCACTGCAGGGTTTGGGTTGTGTACTGATGCAGGATAAGCACGTGGTGGCTTATGCTTCGAGACAGTTGAAGCCTCATGAGACCAGGTACCCGGTTCATGATTTGGAACTGGCGGCCATTATTTTCGCCTTGAATATTTGGCGGCATTATCTATATGGTACTTCATTTACCATTTACACGGACCATAAGAGCTTGAAATTCCTATTTACTCAAGCGGAACTGAATATGAGACAAAGGAGGTGGATGGACTTGCTCAAGGACTATGACTGCGAGATAGAGTACCATCCGGGGAAGGCGAACATGACAGCTGATGCTTTGAGTAGGAAGGTGAAGTATACCGCGGAGGATGTCATGCAGTTATCAGCCATGATGACTTCCTATTGTCACCAGGGATATGACTTTGATGTAGATGCATCACCGGTTCATGTATCGACCCTGTTGGCAGAGCCGAACATCTTTGAATCTATCAGGAAAGCTCAGATGACAGACGCTGAGGTGCAGAGATGGTTATCATATTTACGTATGGGTCAGTCATCAAAGTTCAGAGTGGCAGAAGATGGTTCCTTGAGGCTTGGTAACCGTTGGGTAGTGCCGAGGGCACCGGAATTGCGTCAAGGAATCCTGCATCGTGCTCATAGCAGCAGATTTAGCATACATCCAGGCGGGAGAAAGATGTACAAGGACTTGTGTGACCAATTTTGGTGGAGGCGGATGAAAAGAGACGTTATATCATTTGTTAAGAAGTGCCTGATTTGCCAACAAGTGAAAGCAGAGAGGCAGAGGCCCGGTGGCGAGTTGAAGAGTTTAGAGATACCAGAGTGGAAGTGGGAACACATCTCTATCGATTTCGTGACCCACTTGCCAAGGACTGCCTCGGGATTCGATGCGATCTGGGTGATTGTGGACCTACTGACGAAGGTGGCTCACTTCATCCCTTATTGTATGTATTTCACATACTTAAAGATGGCCCAGTTGTACGTACGGGACGTAGTGAGATTACATGGTATCCCAGTCTCGATTGTGTCTGATAGAGACCCGCGGTTCACATCGCACTTTTGGGAAGGCCTTCAATCAGCTTTGGGTACAGAGGTGAGACTGAGTACCGCTTATCACCCTCAGACAGATGGTCAGACAGAGCGTACTATACAGACGCTTGAGGATATATTGAGGGCATGTGTTCTAGAGTTTGATACTCCGTGGCAAGATTCAGTACCACTAGTGGAGTTCTCTTATAATAACAGTTATCAGGCGAGCATTCAGATGGCTCCATTCGAGGCTCTTTACGGTCGACGTTGTAGGTCACCATTGTACTGGGAAGACTTGACTAGTAAGACGGTCGGAGGACCGGAATTGATTCGAGAAATGGAAGAGAAAATCAAAGTGATCCGTCAGAAAATGAAAGCGGCTCAAGATAGGCAAGCGGCCTATGCTAATAAACGGCGGCGACCATTGGAATTCCAAGTGGGAGATAGAGTCTTTCTGAAAATCTCACCTTTCAGAGGTGTAGTTCGTTTTGGTATGCGCGGGAAGTTGTCTCCGAGGTATGTTGGGCCATATGAGGTATTGCAGCGCATAGGCACTTTGGCTTACCGTCTGGCCCTACCGCCATCATTGTCTGGTATACATGATGTCTTCCATGTTTCTATGTTGAGGAAGTATGAGCCAGACCCGTCTCATGTTTTGCAGCCTTCAGAGGTTCAGTTGGGTTCAGATGTATCCTATGTTGACGACCAGTCAGAATTCTGGATCGAGAGGATCGCAGACTTCAAAGCAAAGTTATACCGATGGTCAAGGTTCAGTGGGATCGTCGGGGTGTCGAAGAGGCCACGTGGGAGACGGAACGGCATATGGTGCAGCACTACCCGGAACTATTCTCTGGTATGTGATTTATGTTTAGTTTCTTTTGGGGCAAGTGCATGCGATTTCGAGGATGAAATCTTTTGAGTATGGGAGTATTGTGATGCCCCCAAAATGATTAATTGCATTTAAGGCATTAATTGTGTTCATATGATTAATTATGGTGATAATTGCCTTATGTGTTAGAATTAATTGCCATGTGGAAATGCTTAGTCACATGTGGCCATGACCCAGTAGAGCATTTCAGGGTGCATGTTATGCATGTTGGGGGAAATTGGGTGTTTTAATGGCTTAAATGTGATGGTGATTAATTATTTGGTGAAACATGTATTTAATTGGGATTTTGGCACATTGTGGTGTAATGCTTTAAAATACCATGTTGGGGTATAAAATGCATCTTGTTAATTGTTGGGATACCAGTTTATTAAAAGCTTTTAACCCTTACCCCCACTACCTTTATTTCACCTCACCCCTCTTACACTCTATATCCCCAAATCCTTTTCCCAAACCCTCATTTCCCTTCAACTCGTTTTTGGCTTCAAAGTGGGAAGTAAGTTCTTGCAAAAGCTTCATTCTAGTGATTCTTGGTAAGATTTAAGATCTAGGATGTGTATATATCACTCCTTGTTGTTTTTGTAGAGTATGGTTTGTATTTGGAAGGGTTTTAAAAGGTTTTGAAATGGGTTTGTTTGGGTTAGTGTGATTTTTGGTGGGATGTTAGATTGTTGGTGTTTTGATGATGTTGGATGAAGGTTTTTAGTGTTTTTGTGTTTTTGAGTTGTTGGTATAGGTGTGGTTGAGGTTGGTGAAGGATTTAATGTGCAAAAATGGTGAAAATCGCGGCCACTGGTTGTGGCGATCGATCGCTACAAAAGCAGCGATCGATCGTCGAGGGACAGTGTGAAAATCGAGTGTGGGCGATCGATCGCCTCAAATGGCGCGATCGATCGCCGATGGCCAGTGGCGATTTTGCCCAGCAGGCGATCGATCGCCTCAAAGGAAGCGATCGATCGCCGCGAAGCGAACAGCGAGGCGATCGATCGCCATGTTTTAAGCGATCGATCGCCACTGTGTAAAAGTTTGAAAATGTTGAATTTTGATGAATTTTTGGTATTTGGCTATTGTTTAGCTTCTAATATTGATTTGTATGGTTGTGTAGAACCATCCCAGGTACCAACGACATCTAGGAGATAAAGTTATACAACTTCTCCACTTTTGAAACCAAGGTACGTAGTGAGACGTACGAGCATCGGACGGTAAAACATGTTACAACTTTGATTATGTATATCGTGGATAGTGAGTCCTTATATGTGATGGAATATGTTAAATGATTGTGTTATATCGTGAATCAACTGTTGTGTTTGATTATTGTGGTAGAATTGATGAATGTTCCGGTAGCCTTTATCTCCGAGCGAGGGAGGTACTTGCCGCCGTCATATGAAGCGATGGTAGTATGATATTTGCCGCTGTCATGTCTAAGCGAGGTAACATGCCGCTGTCATTGTCGAAGCGAGGGATATCATATGATGCCGCTATATGTCGAAGCGAGAGGTCCTAAAATTCCGCTGTTGTATTGGGACCGGAACAGTCACAATTCTAAGTGATTAATGTGGAATATTGTGATTATAATTGGAACGTGGTATCGATCACTATGATGTGAACTAATGATTTCGTGCATGAGTTTATGAAACAGGAACAACAATGAAAATGTGCTAATGTGGTAAATCAGGGAGCATATTTATTATTCGTGTTGGGATATGCCCTAAGACAAATCATTAGATGATTGTTTTGACGTACAATATTTATGATTTTATGAATGGCAATTCATTATTATATATTATTCTTTTAACTGTGCAATGTGAATTAATATATATGTTAATGTCCTTAGAATAATATTGTATTATTCTTAAAGATGTCCCTAGTCAAGTATTATCATGAATAGGGATAATGATAATACGTAGAGACTAGTATGTGTTGATCGATGAATTGTTCATTGATATGAGATATCAAATCAACATATGGGTACATGTTAGAGAACGATGTACTGGACAGACGCATCATGAGAATGCAACATGGATAGTTATATGATCGTCATATGCAATTCTCATAGTGATAATAATGTATGCTTACGACTTGTGATCATCAGAGATCCCAACATAAGGAGTTATGTATCGTCAAACGTTACCCGTAACAGGGTAATCTATAAAGGCGACTATTGGATACACTACGAATTATGTAGAGGGATGTTGACTGACCGAGATAGGATTTGTCCCTCCTATATAACAGGAGATGTGTTTGGCCCTTGATCAAGTGAGAACTAAAATGCATGGCCATGCTCGAATGAGTCGATATGAGATATCGAGCTTATTCGTTTATTCTAGTTCTACTTGGGGATCAAGAAATAGAGATTGAATATACGAGTATGACTATTCCATGACTCGTGTTCAATCTAAACACAAAGGACAAAGGGATTAAGTTACATGGTTAATATTATCACAAGTTCTAAAGGTTATGTCGAGTCATTGACATTCTTGTAATTTGGGTAGCCTCGATGTGTTGCTAGACACTGCTCCTTGCTTGCGACATAAAATGAGATTTTATGTCACTGCCAACATTACAAGATCCTATCGGGTCGCACAAAAGATTAAATCGAGAAGGGAAATTAAATTCATGGGATGAATTGAATAATTAAGAGGAGTCTTAATTAATAATCATAATGATTAAATTAAATCATGGGGTTAAGCCCATGAGGCTTTATGAAAGCCTTTAATTAATCATATATAATATGATTGCAAGGTGTTTAATTGTGATTAACACAATTCATATCAATCAACCTAAACTCTAAGAAGCACACGGCCGCCTCCTACAATCAAAAAGGCTCTCCGGCTTCTTCTTCATAGCCGAAGTGGACTTGTGTGATTTCTGGCGAGTTATTCGATTTAGAATCGAGTGTGTTTCTTGTTCCGGTTTAATAACTTGTCTAGCAACTTGTTATTAAACTATCCCTTCACCCGATTTGATCGTGTGGATACCGTTGAGGCAAAACTAGACAAGTTTTGCTAGTGACTCGGAGGAGACGTTGGACGTGGTGCAACTACGTGGAATATGCTCAAACACGCTACAAGGGTGAGAATTTTGTAAACCTTTATCCGATATGAAATCCTATGTATAGATCCATTGTTCTAGTAATCCATAAATTTTATTCCGCTGCGTTGTATGCTCTAAGGATTACTTACAATTCGTCTCATGCGCTTATTTATATTATTATGTTGAATTGTGTCGAATGGTGATGTATATGCTCATGGTGAGTTGTTCCTGCAGCCACGTCTTTTGACTAGGAGGGCTATGGGCCGGGTTGAGGCAGTAAGCTTCGAGGAACATTGTGAATTAGGATGCAGGATTTTGTATAGTCTCTACGCTAGAGTAGTGTAAATCCATAGTATTAACATTCATTGATGGAATGTAATTAACTAACTCATAGAATTTTAATTTTGGCCTGTAATCCTGTTAAGCTCAAGGCCACAACCGGAACCATAACTTATCTTTATCAAATGTTTAGCCCTGTTTACTTGCTTATTTCTCTGTTAAGGTAGAGAGGCCTTACACTTGCCACCGTGCAGGTATCACCACGTCTCTACTTTTAAATTATTTTTCTTCCACATGCATATATTGACATGAGCCTTTAGATTATTCATAAATTATTGTGATCCCGTATTTGCTATAAAGCCTGATAGGTCCTCCTACATGACAAATTAGTTTTTTGTGTAAAAGATTTGATAATTTTGCAATCTTATATGGTTACAAGTATTGAGAAATTCTGAAATCTCTTGTGCTATTGGGTCTGCACTTTTCTTTCAAGTTTATGACCTTAAGACACTGTGACCTTTCGATTATAAGTTGGTGTCCCATGTTTTTTTGTAGATGTTTGCTTTGCTATTGAGACCCAAAAAGGACCACAAGTATCGGTTGTACTGGAACATCTATCATCATGGAGTCGGATATGCATTTCTTATCCTTGCCATCATCAATGTATTCAAAGGTTTTGATATATTAAAGCCTGAATCGAAATGGAGAGATTCATATATCATTATAATTTCCGTACTCGGAGGTTCTGCTGTACTGTTGGAAAGAATCAGATGTGTTAGGATCGATCCGGAGTGTTTAGAGGGGAGGGGGGGTGAATGAACACTCCTATTAAAAATAATCCCTTGTGATTTCTTTCGGATTAGTGAAAGAAATCTGTTTCTTAATCAACTCTTCTGCAGAACAGACCACTGAATATTTTAGTGCGGAACGGTCTGTTCTTAGATTAGTAAGAACGGCTCGATGGCTTGAATAGTATAACGAGTGCAGAATGATAAAACACAGAATATGTTTCTGGAAGTTCAAAGGTGGTGTAATCCTTCTACGTCTCCCCTTCTTCCAATTAAGGAAGGATTCCACTAGAAGACTTTGATTTATACAATCATGTTGTACAAACCCGATTCAGCTGGATTTACCTCACTACCAGACTGAAACTCCTAGTCTCTCGATCTGTTCAGACACACTCTGTCTGATAGTTACAATTCATTTTCACTTCTCTATCTTAGTACATAATATAAAAGATAGACTTTAGTCTATGCACACAATGATCCTAATATGATCAAATATTACAATATGCTTGTGCTTATGAAGATTTTCAGCTCGAGAATGTCTGAGCTTGTAAGCTTGTGCTGTTTTGCTTTCTTTTGCGTTTTTCGATTTTTCAGACTCTCTTTTGAGCTCTTCTGTTGCATCCTTATATAGTTGCATGTACCAACGACATTATTTCCCTTTGTGTGCAACTCTTGACTCTGCTTAAACTCTGAGTAAGCTACAGCCTTCTTCTTTAGGGTACTTGCCATTCTGGTTCATGCTTTCGGCGACTGTCAGGTAAGCTCTTCTTTGTCTTTTTACCTTTTATGGTAATCTTCAGTCCTTAGTCTTTTTCAGCATTAATTGCAACATTAAATGCTTCAATAAATAGACGTTAATGATTCGGACTGAAGAGCAATTCTTATTCAGCCTTGACTGCTCTGATCTGATAAGGGTTGAGATCGATCTGGTCAGGCTGATGTTCATTGATCCGTTCTGTTTTGCAATATACCATATCAGCTTGATCTGTTTTGAGCGATCGATCTGGTCAGTCTGAATTCCCTCGATCTGTTCTGATTTGTTTTGTCATCTTTAAAATCCGGAACTAACAAATTCCCCCTTTTTGATGATGACAAAACCTAGCTTCTATATCTCTTTTATTCAGTCTTTTAAGAACTCTGAAGCGTATACTTGCGGATCAATTACTTCTTCTTGTTCAAAATAAATGAACATATTTGAGTTGAAGTTCGGATTGATTAAGTCATTTAGTTCAAAATAAATGAACAAGGACTTAACTAAGAAGTTAGATTTTTATTGAGCAAAAAATCTTATTACAAATACAGATAAGTCTGTCTTAAAAAGATCGCTACTTTCTTGCTGAAGACTGATGTGGCTTAAAGTCTTTTCTCTTTTCCCCCTTTTTGTCAGCAGCAATCTCTTGAAGAAAGTCGACAATCTGGGCGAGCTGAGCGCTGATAGCATCAAGACCAGTGTCTTGAGCAAGAAGGGACTTGGCGACGAAGGCTCTGACTTCAGTGGCCAGCTCGATCTGCTCTTTTCTCAGACTGTTTTTATATGAAGCTTGCTGAGAGAACAGATCATTCAGTCCACGCTGAATGCTGCTAATATTGGCGGTCATCTTCTCCTTGAAAGATTCAAAATCCAAAAATGTGGTCCTCTGACTTTGATGAACTTCTATGACTCGTTGAGAGAGAGATAGACAGTTATCAGAGAGGTGCTGAAGGGACCTAGCCAGGGATGGGGCTGCATCAGATAACGGGCTTGGAGAGTGATCAGATGACGACAAGGTGTGATCAGCTTCTGCGGCAATGGGTATAAGTGAAGACATAGCAGATTTGTGTGTTCCAGATCGGATCAAGGTGACCAAGTCCGAAGAAAATTCTTCTAAAAACGCCATATCTTCAGCAGTTTGATCTGGAGGAGTGCTAGGTCTCGAAGGCTACTCAACCTATAGAGCTGCAACAACGGTTGATACCACCAGATCCGGATCGACGAAATATGGTGAGACAACTGTCGTAAGTGCGGCGGTTGGACTGAGCTGAATGTGGGAGACTGTAGATCCCAGAGGAATAAAAGTTGTTGGGGAGTCCAGCAGAACATTCATGGCTTCAGTTTCTGCGGCAGGCGGAGCATTGGTCAGTGGCTACTCCGCTGTCTGATCCGCTGACTCAGAAGGAATTGGCTCTATGAAAGGTTCTGCCAGAGTCTTGCTCACAGATGGATGATCCGGGCTGGGAACTGGAGTGGATATGTTGAGCTTCTGTCGTTGAAATCGGACAGCCAAGTGTAGAGCATGAACATCCATTTCCAGCTGAGCAATGACGGCACCATCATCTTTGGCAGTCGGATTGCTCGGATCAAAATTCGCCTTCTTAGCTGCAATCAGCAGATTTGCCAGTCTGAATCTTTGGTTGGCCTGGAACAGATCTTTGCGCTGCACAGCAATTATGACGTCATCAGTCTCTATCCCCTTAAGGACTTCTTGTTCCATCTTTTGTAATATTCTCAGCTTGCCGAAGAACATATCAATGTGGTTGATCGTTCTGTACTCGACATATTCATCAAACACCACAGTGAGCTCCTTGACCTTTTCTTCAACATCTTCCATTGCGATGTCGATGGCTGTTTGAGCGGCAGATTTGGGTTTTGAAGAGAGGGGTTCAGTGAGAATGGCATTGCCCTTGCCGGTGGGAGACGGGGACTTGATCTCTGATTGGGTGTAGTCTCCCAATTCAGCTATAACAATCCCTTTGACCACAGGAATGGCAGAGGGACTCTGATGGTTACTTTGGGTACAGTGGTTGGAGCTGTTAAGGTTGGGTTGTAGTTTGGGGTGCGGGGGTGGCTTTTGTGGAAGGCAATGTGGGTAAAGTATTAAGAGGTAAGGTTTTGATTGGCTTGGTGATTTGGGTTCTTGGCTTCTTTGGAGGAGGCTTGGATGGCGATGAAGGAGCAGACTGAGTTTCCTCTGAGTCAGTCTGGATTGTCAATTTGCGCTTGATTCGAGTTTTACCAGCAGCAGTCTGTTCTTCTCCTCTCTCAATCTTGACAGCCGCCAGATCGGAAGGAGTGGGTGGAGCACTCTTGGACTTTAAAAGTGCCAAACCCTTGGAGTTGAGAATCTTAAAGGGACTCAAAGCAGACGGCATCCCCAGCTCGATGTTCAACGTCTCCAAAAGCTTGCTGAGAGGAACTGCAAAGCATACAACCTGTTTGGAGGCGATAACTGTTTCAAGCAAAACTCCAAATAAGATTGCAGACCAATTCATCTTTTGCCCGGAGTGAATAGCAGCCATGGCCCGGAATTTCTCAGCAGTAACAGCATCATAGCTTCCGGCTTTGCCCAAAAGTGGCTTGCCAACAATCTCGCATAACACTTGGAAATGAAATAGCATTTCCTTCTTCTTGAATGACGGCTGCAGTCGGTGGCCAAAGATGGATACCTTCCCCTGAAGATCAGTGATAGTGGCTTGAGGAATATGGCCAAACTCAGTCAGTCCGGTGTTGGGAAGACCAAAGGTCTTTGCCAGTGTCGACTGAGAGATGTCAAATGATTTGCCCTTGACGGTGGTGGAGATGAACGTCTTCTGAGATACAGCATTGGCGAACAGTTCTCGAATCTCCGACTCGTAAACCACCGTTCCACATTCCAGAAAATTCCTTAATCTAGAAGACTCTAAGGATTTGAACATGGAGACCATTTCTGGATCTTCAGCCCTGTAGATTTCATTGAACTCAACAGATAAAGAATTGTGAGTGATAGTAGTCATTTGAGTGTTATGAAGAATACGGAGAGTTTGAAAATATTTGAGAGTTAGAAAACAGATAGCAATAATTCATAAAAAGTTAATGAAAATGAAGTGTTCAGCCCGCTAAATAGGAGAGAGAAGACACATGTCTTTATCTCGATGACTGATATTTAAATAATTCAAAATAAACGGACAGGATGAAAGAGAGATAAGGCGGTTAAAATTGCGATCAGTCCGGGCTGTTTTAAATAATTACTTTATGTAAAAATTTGTTGACCAGACAGATCATGGGATAATATCAGTTTTGACATAGATCGGTCTGAAAGTTCGGACCGGTCTGTGTCTTTCTGATTATTGTATTATCGATCTGTGCCAGCATATAATCTTTAAAAGCGAAAAGAAAGATACCTCTAAAACATCAAGATAAGTCTATTAAACCAAGAATTTGACGACAATAATTAAACTTAGCCTCAGGAAGTGGTTTGGTGAAGATATCTGCTGCTTGCTGGTCTGTTGAAATATGCTCGATCCGAATTTTCTTTTTGCCAACATGATCTCGAATAAAATGATGTCTTATATCAATATGCTTTGTTCGAGAGTGCAACACTGGATTATACGTTATAGCATTTGAGCGTAACAGCTTCCAGCGGCAAGATATTCTGCTTCAGCTGTAGATGTGGCAATAGATGTTTGCTTCTTGCTAAACCAAGAGATCAATCTTTCACCTAAGAATTGACATGTTCCACTGGTGCTTTTGCGATCAATCTTGCAGCCAACATAGTCAGCGTCTGAATATCCGATTAGACAGAAATTTGAATCTTTGGAGTACCAAAGACCAACGTTCTGAGATCATTTGAGGTATTGAAGAATGCGCTTAGCAGCAATAAAGTGAGATTGCTTCGGATCAGACTGAAATCTAGCGCACATATAGACTGAGAACATTATATCAGGCCAGCTCGCTGTAAGATACAAGAGCGATCCGATCAGTCCTCGATACATAGTTACTTCAACTGCTGTTCCCCCTTCGTCTTTATCTAGCTTGATTGAAGGACTCATTGAAGTTGATGCAGTTGAACAAGTTTCCATTCCGAATCTCTTGAGAAGCTCTTTGGTATATTTGGTTTGATTTATGAAAATGTCATTGCTGAGCTGTTTGACTTGGAGACCCAGAAAGAATGAAAGTTCTCCCATCATACTCATCTCAAACTGTCCCTGCATTAGCTTAGAGAATTTCTCGCATAGTTTGGGGTTAGTTGACCCAAAAATGATATCGTCAACATAAATTTGAACTAACAAAGTATGTTCCCCCTTAATAAATTTAAATAGAGTTTTATCCACTGAGCCGATCTGAAAATCATGGTTCAGCAGAAATTGAGACAGAGTGTCATACCAGGCTCTTGGAGCTTGTTTCAGTCCATATACTGCTTTATTCACCAGATATACATGATCTGAAAATGAGTGGTTCTGAAATCCAGGAGGTTGCTCAATGTAGACTTCCTCCTGAAGCTTATCATTAAGAAAGGCGCTCTTAACGTCCATTTGATATACTTTGAAGTCTTTAAAAGCAGCATAAGCAAGAAATATTCGGATTGCTTCAAGTCTGGCGACTGGTGCAAAAGATTCATCGAAGTCAATTCCTTCTTCTTGTCTGAATCCTTGCGCCACCAGTCTGGCCTTGTTTCTAACCACAACTCCATCTGTGTCTAGCTTGTTTATGAAAACCCATCTGGTTCCAATAACAGGCAGATCACTAGGCCTGGGGGTTAGACTCCATACTTGATTTTGTTCAAATTGATTAAGCTCTTCTTGCATGGCCTTAATCCAGTTGTAATCAGTCAAAGCTTCATCAATCTTTTTAGGTTCCAGATTTGATATGAAAGCGGCATGAGTGAATTCATCCATCATCTGTCCTCTGGTTCTTATCGGTGCAGAAGGACTTCCAATCACTAGATCGGGTGGATGCCTCTTTGTCCATCGATAGCTTGATTCTGGATTATCTGGTCCAGACGGATGAGTAGTAGCAGCATTATTAGCATCTACTTTAACATTAGAGTTAAGAACATCCGGATCGGCTCGATCTGAAGGAGCTTCATTGCCTTGATCCGGTCTATCTGGTACTTCAGGTTCCGGTGGATTGTCTCTTGACCTGTTAGCTACAATCTCATCATCGCTGTTAGCTTCGAGATGGATATTTTCCATCTGATTTTGAATTGATTCCTTGTTGCCCTCAACACATAAAGATTCATAAAAAACTACATGAACTGATTCTTCTACAGTTAAAGTGCGATTGTTGAAAACTCGAAAAGCTTTGCTATTCGATGAATAACCTAAGAATATTCCATTATCTGATTTAGCTTCAAATGCTGTAAGATTATTCTTACCATTATTGTGAACGAAGCATTTGCAGCCAAATACATGAAGGTGAGACGGTCTGTTACCAGTCCATACCTCATATGGAGTAAGATTCAACTTCTTGTTAATCATAGACCGATTTTGAGTGTAGCATGCAGTATTTACAGCTTCTGCCCAGAACTTCTGCGAAATTCCAGAATCAGCAAGCATTGTCCTTGCTGCCTCTTTAAGCATTCTGTTCCTTCGTTCTGCAACTCCATTTTGTTGAGGAGTTCGAGCGGCTGAAAATTCATGCTTAATACCTTGATCTTCTAGAAAGGATTCAAGATTCTGATTTGAAAATTCAGTGCCTTTGTCACTTCAAATCTTGTCTATGCTTGATGATTTCTCATTCTGAGTGCGTTTCAGCAGCTTGATCAATTTTGGATCGGTCTGATCTTTACTGCTCAAAAATATAGTCCAAGTAAAGTGTGAGTAATCATCAATAACAACAAGAGTATACCGCATTCCCCCTAAACTTGTTATTGGTATAGGACCAAACAAGTCCATATGTATAGTTCTAAGCAGCGTGAGGAGGATTTGGCATTCTTGTTTTTGAAGGATGATCTGATCTGTTTGCCCATTTGGCAAGCTTCACAGATCTTATCCTTAGCAAAGTCGATCTTGGGCAGACCGACAACTAAATCATGTTTACACAGGCTAGAGATAGTCTTAAAGTTGAGATGATTCAAGCGTTTATGCCATAGTCAGTGTTTATTATCATTATTCGCGATGAAGCAAGTAGGATTATCAGGTTGAGAAAAATTCCAGATAATCTTATATGTATTTCCATTTCTGATTCCTACAAGCATGGTCATACCGTCTGACGATTTAACAGTGCAAGTGTGTTTGTGAAATTCTACAGCATAACCATTCTCACATAGTTGACTTATACTGATCAGATTATAGTATAGATTTTCAACTAACAGCACATCATTGATAATAATATTACCATGGACAATCTCACCTTGCCCACGGTCTTACCCTTTGAGTTATCCCCGAAGATGATTTTGGGTCCAGTACATTCTGTGACTTCAGACAGCAGCTCGACGTTTCCAGTCATGTGACGAGAACACCCACTGTCTAAGTACCAGTCTGATAAAGGATTCTTTGGTACCTGTCATCAAACATAATTATTGTTGGTACACAATCCTGCTTTGGTCCAGAACGGATTAGCCCTTTGGGAACCCACACCTGTATCAGCTTTAATGGCTTGTGTGTGTCTGGTGTGCTGTGTGCTGATTTGTTTCAATGTTGTGTGTGATTATGTGTGCGATATGGAAACCTTTGATTCTTTAAGGTAGTCTATATCTTTGTTGAACTGGTTTTGAGTTAAAGTAATTGGATGGCTCCTTGCCTTAGATCTTGCACCTTTAGATTTGGTCTGATAGACACAAAGCTTGCTGGTGCCTTTTTTTTAGCTTGGTTAACGTACCCAATTCCTCTTCTCAAACCTTGATCCCCGAAGGAGACTCCCATTTGAATTGTAGGTGCTTCAGTTTCATATACTGTGCTGGATTTAACAAATGTCATTTTTTTGATTTTGTTCTTTACCAGCAACAGTTCAGATTCATCTTTGGTGCAGTCTTTGATATCAAAGCCTATGCCGGTGACATCACCGACATTTCTTTGTACCTCTTGCAATTATTCCAATGATGCTCTTGATTTTGTCCATGTTTTGAAGATATGAGAAAGATTAGCATTTTGTATGCTAATTCTCTTATTTTCTTCATGGAGCTGATCGTAAGAGATTTTTAGCTTGTTTAGCTTGATCTGTAGTTTATTGCACTCACCTAGCTCAGAGCAGCTTGGTTTGAAGTGCTCATCCATTTGATCATTGGCTTTAGCTTTGGTTTTCTCAAATGATTCAGCTAAGATTCTATAATCATTAGCCATGTCTTGCAGTGCGGACATAAGCTCTTCACGTGTAAAATCATTTGAGTCAAGATCGAATACCTCGTCTGTTTGACTGATTTCTTCATCTGCCATTAGACATTGAATATCTTCTTCGCTTTCGCTGGAAGAATATTCGGAGCTTTCTGAATCTAAATCAGTCTGAGCCCACTTGCTGTTTCCTTCCTCTGCCACTAGGACCTTTTGGGACTTTCCATGATTTTTGCGGTCTTTGTAGTGCTTCTTTTTCTTGTCATCTCGATGCTTTTCTTTACGTTCTTCTTTCTTCGGTCTGGTGCAATCTGCAATAAAGTGTCCGGTCTTACCACAATTGTAGCAAGCTTTGTCATTAACAGCATCGTCTTTTCTTGATTTATAATGATGAGAAAATTTAAAGTTCCTTTTATTCTTAGACATAAATTTACCAAATTTCTTGATAAATAACGACATAGCATCATTACTTATTTGTTCGATAGATCGATCTGTTGAGGGGGTGGTCTGGTCTGGAATGGCTGCCAGTGCTTTGTTTGGTTGAGAAACGAACGGCTCTGCTTCACCTCTGGTGATCAGTTCGAACTCATATGCTTTTAAGATCAGCGAACAGATCATGTAGTTCAACCTTGTTCAGATCTTTAGACTCCCTCATTGCAATGGTCTTTACATCCCATTCTTTTGGCAAAGCTCTCATTTCTTTCAGAGCAATCTCTCTGTTAGAGTATTCCTTGCCAAGACCATTTAGTTCATTGATAATGCCAGTAACTCTTTCATCAAACTCGTTTAGAGTTTCTCCAACCTTCATTTTTATGCTCTCAAATCTTTGAAGAGCAACAGTCAGCTTGTTTTCCTTGGTCTGGTCGTTCCCTTCACATAGATGTGCTATCTTCTCCCAAATTTCTTTGGCAGTGGAGCACATTTTGATTTTACTGAACATATTCTTGTCCAATGTCTTGAACAAGATGTCTTTGGCAACGTTGTCCAGATTTGCTTTATTTCTTTCTTCATTCGTCCAGAGGGATCTGTCCTTCTCGACCATTTGGGGTTCACCACCAGTAATGGAGGCTGCTATATTGACTTTCAGAATTTTCATTGGTCCATCAGTGATGACGAACCACATATCGTCATCTTGTGCTTCCAGATGAGCTTGCATTTTGATTCTCCAATCATCACAGTCTTCTTTTGAGAACATAGGAATTTTTTTGAATGATGCCATCAGCTCAAGTGTCCTTGTGATGATTAAGACGACATGCTCTGATACCACTTGTCAAGATCGGTCCGGAGTGTTTAGAGGGGGGATGAATGAACACTCCTATTAAAAATAATCCCTTGTGATTTCTTTCGGATTAGTGAAAGAAATCTGTTTCTTAATCAACTCTTCTGCAGAACAGACCACTGAATATTTTAGTGCGGAACGGTCTGTTCTTAGATTAGTAAGAACAGCTCGATGGCTTGAATAGTATAACGAGTGCAGAATGATAAAACACAGAATATGTTTCTGGAAGTTCAAAGGTGGTGTAATCCTTCTACGTCTCCCCTTCTTCCAATTAAGGAAGGATTCCACTAGAAGACTTTGATTTATACAATCCTGTTGTACAAACCCGATTCAGCTGGATTTACCTCACTACCAGACTGAAACTCCTAGTCTCTCGATCTGTTCAGACACACTCTGTCTGACAGTTACAATTGATTTTCACTTCTCTATCTTAGTACAGAATACAAAAGATAGACTTTAGTATATGCACACAATGATCCTAATATGATCAAATATTACAATATGCTTGTGCTTATGAAGATTTTCAGCTCGAGAATGTCTGAGCTTGTAAGATTGTGCTGTTTTGCTTTCTTTTGCGTTTTTTCGATTTTTCAGACTCTCTTTTGAGCTCTTCTGTTGCATCCTTATATAGTTGCATGTACCAACGACATTATTTCCCTTTGTGTGCAACTCTTGACTCTGCTTAAACTCTGAGTAAGCTACAGTCTTCGTCTTTAGGGTACTTGCCATTCTGGTTCATGCTTTCGGCGACTGTCAGGTACTCTTCTTTGTCTTCTTACCTTTTATGGTAATCTTCAGTCCTTGGTCAGGCTGATGTTCATTGATCCATTCTGTTTTGCGATATACCATATCAGCTTGATCTGTTTTGAGCGATCGATCTGGTCAGTCTGAATTCCCTCGATCCGTTCTGATTTGTTTTGTCATCTTTAAAATCCGGAACTAACAAGATGGATTATCGTTCTCAAACGAAAAAAAATTAGCTAGTCGACCAAAAACTACGACGCCTACAATAATGGAAACAGCAGGTAAGAACCTCTAGCCCCTTGATATGTTTCTTCAAAGTTACAGTTTTTAGGTTGGCGTATGATATATAGTTATGTAGGCTTGAATTATTATTTTTAAGTTTTGTACTTCATTTTGTTTGTTGGAATACTTTTTTTTTAAAGATCCTAATAATATTATACAATAGTGTTTGGGCGATTATGTCTTAATTAAATATGATCATGTTTGGTATCAAATATTTATTAGCAGCTTTAATCTTTCAATCTCAACTTGATGTCATGAATGGAGAACCCTTTTGTTGATTTTCAAACCTGGTTCATTATAATACAGTTCATTCAGGGGCGGAATCATTTGAATAATTTAACCAGTTAGTTAAATGGTTGAGAATGAATCCATCATCGTGCTAAGATGATATAATGCATACCACCCTGATAATTGCACTTGTTCCCTTTATTGTTTTTAACTTGAAAAGAAACTGATGTCTGCTTCATGTTCCTCAATACTCCCAGTTTGGAGTACTATTGTTGCCTTGTTCCGGCAAATATAAATGTGGCTTTTCTCGCACTGATTTTGAAAAAACTCGGATGCATGTGGTATTTTTCTCTATAATATTTTTTAATTCCTGAGTTTGAATTAATATAACAGTGTTACTCTCAACTTTTGGCATTTTGATTTTCAGGGGAAAGGTGCAACATCAAGAAGGTCTAAAGTGAAGAAAGCGAAACTGGTCACCTTGGCTTGGAGAGGAAACTGTAAGGAAGAACGTAGCTGCAAGAACATGGTGATATATTGTTTGTTCAATCGGTATACTTGTTAGTTGAAATTTGCCAAAAACATTATTCCTAATTTCTAGTTATGTGTTACACGAGGGATCAATCACAAAATAACTTGTGTCATGACTCACTGCCTTGGCTAGAACTATGAGACATTTCTGTTGAATCAAAATCTCCCTTAAATAATTTTTTACTAATGCTTTTGTTCGTTTTGATTATGATAGTTCGAAACCTACTACTTACATAGGATCTATAGTTCTCATATATATATATTCTCAGACCACTGTGCAAATCATTAAGATATACCAGCAGACGATGAAGAGGACATTAGTTGACCTTAGTCCAGCAGACTAAATAACTAATGAGTGATCAGCAGATGATGGAAAAATACATCGATTGTCTTTTGTCTAGCAGACAAATTTTCAAGGAGAAGTCAGCAGATGTATAAGGCAAAAGGACAAAACACGAACAGATTCACTCTGACAAAAGTACAACAGAGCACCACACTACCTTATCAGCGCCACCAATCTCGTCAGAATGAACTAGCCGTTGATTAACAAGAATGGAAAGAAAACAAAAAGAATTTGGATGAAAATCAAGAAGCTGATTTTACGCGGTTCTTTCCATTTGAAGAATAGTTGTCGTTAGACTCTCAAGACTATAAATACGTCGAAGAGAAGAATGAAGAAAGTTTCTATAAGGACCCTAGTACCTTAAGTGCGAACTAAAGGCATAAGAAGAGCTAAACATACATCTAACAGAGTATAAAGTTCGTGTTGATGCCCCCGAGCTATTAGGATTACAGTGCCAAAATAAAATTCCAAAAGGATTAATTACATTCCCAACCAAATGAATGTTAATCCTATAGCTTTACACTACTCTTAGAGTAGAGACTATACAAAAGAATCATGTCCTACTATACGAAAAGCACTCTTCACTAGCTCACGCATCAACCCGTCCTTAACCCTTCATGCCACAATGTACCTACAGGAACAACCCCAAAACCATGAGCATGTAACAAACCATATTCACAATATATGATTGTAATATAGAAATGCATAAACCATAAATACAAATCACTTCCTATATTTAATACATTTAAATGCTCCCTTTGGTTGTCCCTGTATCACAATCATAATCAATAGATTATAATACCAATAATGTATGTCATGCATCCAATCCATGAATACCAATAACCATTGTCAGTCTTATTATATCAATGGCATAATACCCATCGCGTTAACATGACATCGACATTAATACCCATCGCTTCGAATAGTGGCGGCATAATATCCCTCGCGATAGTAATATGACAGCGGCATTATCCTTCGCTTCGACATATTTGCAGCAAATATTCTTCATCGCTATAATATGACAGCGGCAAGTATTCTATCATCGCTTCGACATGAAGGCGGCAAGTATTCTTCATCACTGGAATAACCTCGACTCACAACACATGCACCAATGCATCCAATATACATATGCAACCACAATGCATAACCAAATCCATGTATGCAACCATGATGCATAATCAAATCCATGTATGCAACCATAATGCATAACAAAAATCAATGCGTAAAAATACATTTTACCGTCCGATGCTCATACGTCTCACTACGTACCTTTGTTCCAAAAGTGGAGATGTCATATGATTTATCTCCTTGGTTGTGTTGCCACCTGGGATGGTTCTACACATTCACACAAACCAATATTAGAATCCAATAATAGTCTGATACCAAAAATCCCACAAAGATAATCAAAATTTCCATTTTCAGTGTCTCACGATCGATCGCCGAGTTTGTGTCGATCTATCGCGGCTTCGCCGATCGATTGAGTCAAACTCGCGATCGATCGCGGAAGCCCACTGGAGCCTCCCTGGTGCTCGCGATCGATCGGGAAAATGTCCCGATTGATCACGGAAGCCTGCACACGCGATTTTTGCCCATTCCTCACATTTCATCTTCTCCAATACATTTCCCTTCAATCTTTCCCCAACCATTAACATCAAAACTTCAAAAACCACCAAAATAAACACCAACAATTTCAATACTATTCATAATCAACAAAATCCCTATAAAACCAGCATAAACCACATCAAAACTCATATTCCAACCATATACAACATATATCCCATTTTTCCCCAAATTTTACAAACCCAAAATCAAACAAAACTTGCTCAAACATTAACCAAGGATATTGCTCACCTCTTGAGCTACAAAACTAGCAAGAAATCAAGGATTTAAAACCTTCAATGTTCCTTCTCTTCCTCCTTGCAAGAAACTAGATTGGGGTTTTTGGGGATAGGGTTGGGAGAGTTTGATTAAGAGTGGTGAGAGAGTAAAGTGTGAGGGGGGCATAGTGGGTTTAAAGATTAAAATGGCACCCCATTAACTAGCATGATGTATAAAATATCCCAACATGATATTTTAAAAGCATTTTTCAAAAATTCATCATAACCTCAATTAAAAACATGCTTTACCAAAATAATCATTTTCCACCACACATAAACCATGCAATTACTCAAATTTCCACATGCATCACATGCACCCTGAAATGGCGTTACCAGGTCCCGCCCACCGCATGACTAAGCATTTTACCATAATAATTAATTCAATACAAAATTAATTAACACCATAAATATCACATAAGCATAATTAATGCCCAAATGCACATAATTATTTCGGGGATATCACAGTTTCAAGCTCTCAACTCTCTGAAATCTTAAATCAACTTCATTCAAAAACAAGCAAAACGATCAAAACGCTTATTGAAATATCTGAAGTTTTGCAAACCAATATCCAAGAGATATTAAGATATTGAATATCAAAGTCTATTAAGTCTACTGGTCAAAGACACTCTACGGAAGAACAAAGTCTTATTTTGTGAGAGTGTTGAAAAGAAAATCATATTGTAATTTGTATGTTTATTGTGTTGCTAGGAGTTTACGCAAATCTGTGTGGGTGCCTAAGAAGGTTGTATGTTGTAAAGTGTAAACCGATGTCTTCTAGTGTAACCTTCCTGCAAAGGAAGAATGGGAGACGTAGAAGCGCTGTGTTTCGAACTTCCAGAAACATATCCTGTGTAATTTACTTTCAGCACTTTATCTTTCTTTTTCTTAACATCTGCCAATCAGTTCTAAACTCACAAGTTAAGTATGCAACTTTTGTACTATTTTTAGTTGTCTACTGACTTGCTATCAATTGAGATCTTACTGCAGTACTTAACAGTCTGATGTATATCGAAGAATCGAGAAATTGAGTCTAGTGTTTATTCAACTCCCTCTTCTAAACACTACTCCGATCCTAATATTTACGATTGTGATACCCCGAAATTAATTAATGGCAATCTGGACATTAATTATGTTTATATGATGAATTATTGCGATGATTAAGTTATGTGTGGAAAATGAAGTGTTAACATGATTTAATTGTGTTGATTTTAATTATGAGGAAAGTATGGATTTAATGAAGTTGGTTGCATTTTTGTAAATGCTTTTAAAATACCATGTTAGGATATTTTATACATCATGTTAAGTATTGGGGTGCAAATTTAATTAAACCCTTATAATCCCCACTATCCCACCTTTTAACTCACTTTACCCTTTTCACTCTTAAATCCCCAAATTCATCCCAACCCTATTATTTCATCCCATTTTCGTCCAAGCCAAGGAGGAGGAGGAGAAATCCTTGCACACTCTCCATTTGTTGAAATCTTAGTAAGATTTTGGATCCTCAAGAGGTATGGAACAAATCCTAAAGTTTTTATGATGTTTGGTTTTGAAATGGGATGATTTTGAAGTGATTTATGTGGGTTTGTTTGGGTATGTGTTGCATGTTGTTGGGATATGATTTTTGAAGTGGTTTATGTGGGTTTTAGTGAGTTATGATGATGTTGGTGTTGTTGGAAAGTTTGGGTTTGTATGGTATGAGTTTGAGCTTTGAAAATGCACAAAAAATGGCAAAAATCGCGCACCAGCAGGTGGCGATCGATCGCCTGAAAGGAGGCGATCGATCGCCGATGGCCAGTAGCCATTTCACATATCAGGCGATCGATCGCCTAAAATTAAGCGATCGATCGCCGCAAGGCAAAAGAGCGAGGCGATCGATCGCCTCAAGTAGCGATCGATCGCCACTGTGTAAAACATGGAAATGATGATTTTTGATGAATTTTTGGTATTTGGCTATTGTTTAGCTTCTAATATTGATTTGTATGGTTATGTAGAACCATCCCAAGTACCCACAACCTCAAGGAGATAAATCTTTCCGATTTCTCCACTTTTGGGAAATAAGGTATGTAAGAAACGTACGGGCATCGGACGGTAAACCATACTCCTACATATGATGTTTATATATGATGATGATGATGATTATGATGATGATGTTTACGATGATGATTTTGATAAGTAAGTTTATGATGATGATGTTTATGATAAGTAAGTTTATGATGATGATGTTTATGATAAGTAAGTTTATGATGATGATGATGTTATGATGACGATGTTTATGATAAGTAAGTTTATGATGATGATGTTATGATGATAATGTTTATTATGTGGTAAGATGCCACGGGGTAAGATGCCCATATGGTAAGAAGCCATACGATGTTATTATGTGGTAAGATGCCACGGGGGTAAGATGCCCATATGGTAAGAAGCCATGCGATTTTATTATGTGGTAAGATGCCACGGGGTAAGATGCCCATATGGTAAGATGCCATACGATATTATGATGTGGTAAGATGCCACAGGGTAAGATGCCCATATGCATGAACATGAATCAGGGACAACAAAAAGAAGTTAATGAATAACCAGCATATTTACTTAACCAATATTTCATGCATTTACTACGATGTTTTAAGATGTTAAGTAAGATTGTATATGCTCATGATGTGTTGTCCCTGTAGGTACACTTTTGGACCGAAAGGCCTAGGGTCGGGTTGAGGCGGTGAGCTAAAAGGAGCAAGATGAATATAGGATGCAGGATTTTGATAGTCTCTACTCTAGGAGTAGTGTAAACCTATAGCTTTAACATTCATTATTGAGAATGTAATTAATTAGCTTTTTGGAAATTTTATTTTGGCCTGTAATCTTCTTAGCTCAAGCTACAACCGGAACCCTTAAGTGGTTATGAATGCATGTTCAGTCCATTATATGTGTATTATATGATGTTAAGGTAGGAGGACCCTACAACGATTCTTGAATAGCATTAAAATTAGATCATATGTGTAGAATCCGATTTTTTCAACTTTGTAAGAAGTTATAACAAGTGATAACAATGTAAATCAAATCTTTTATTCGATGCTCTTCTTGTATAGACAATTATTGTTCTTCGAAAAATATATTTTAGAGATTGAAATGAAAATGAAGTATTAATATTTGGTTCTATTTTAAGATAATGAATGAGAAAAATGAAATCAAACATTACATCTGCGGTTCATCGTGTTTTGCAATAGTATGAATTTATTAACAAAGATTCAGATGAAGGTCTTCTCAATTGTGATAATACTAAGAACTGATGGCCCCATTCAACAAGATTTCGATGTCCAAAAAGGATGAATATGATGACTGGAGAATTCGGATGCAAGCACATCTAAGTGCTCAGGATGATGACATTTGGTATGTCATCACTGACGGACCAATGAAGATAATGAAAGTCAACACAACAGTGGCTATCTCTAGTGGTAAACCTCAGATTGTTGAAAAGGACAAAGCGTCCTGGACAATTGAGGAAAAGAAAAAGGAAAATTTGGACAACGGACAAGAACATGTTCAATAAAATCAAAATGTGTCCTACTACAAAAGACATCCGGGAAAAGATTGCATAGCTATGTGAAGGAAATGATCAGACGAAAGGGAATAAGCTTACGGTTGCTCTACAAAAGTTTGTGAACATCAAGATGATATCTGGAGAAACTCTCAATGAATATGATGAGAGAGTAACATGAATTATCAACGAATTCAACATCCTGGGTAAGGATCTGTCGAATAGAGAAGTTACCCTAAAAGTCATGAGGGGTCTTCCAAGAGAATGGGATGTGAAGATCATAGCCATTAGAGAATCCAACGATCTAAACAAGATCGATCTACACGATCTTTTTGCTGACTTAAAGACGTACGAGTTTGAATTAGGCATTCGAGTTGACGATGAACCAAGTACCAGTCAACCAACCAAAGCCTTGCTGCATCAGAGTCCATGTCCACTGCCACATAGATTACTACTGAACAAATGTGTAATGATGCAATGGCGATGTTTGTCAAAAAAGTTGGCAAGTTCATGAAGAAAAGCCAGAAGACATATCAGTCTTACCCAAGGAAGCAAATTTCAAAAACAGATCAGAATAAGATGATCATGTATGCTTAAAAAAATCGGGACATTTCATCGCTGATTGTACCAAACTAAAGAATGATGATCAAAAGAGAACTTCCGACGACTACAAGAAGTCGAAGGAGAAGATAAGATCATCCAAAAAAGATAGAAAACAAAAAGTACTTGTTGTTGAGTCTTCAAGCTCTTCATGTGAAAGTGAAGAAGGATATCATCACTCCCATGGCAAATGATGAGAGTGAGGTAATTGATACTCTCTTTCTGAATTTACACATACTGAGCTCACAAGTTCATTACGGGACATGATAAATGAGTATCAACTGTTGTATGTGTCCTTCGAGAACTATAAGACTAAACATACTAGCCCAATCGAACAGCGGGATAGTAACCTTGATTGTGAACAATCAAGGGAACTATAATGTTTAAGGAAAAAAGTAAGTCTACTAGAAAAATAAAATGACGCAGTTAAATGTGCACACCAGAAACTCATAAATTTGGTTTGCACATGGAACACATCAACCACTAGAACAGATGAAATACTGAGTCGATTATGCTTGCTGGCGATCTTGCTGGCATAGGCTATATCAACCATGACAGTAAAGCTTCTAGCACAGGATGGCAACTGTGTCTGGAAAACAAGTCTCAAACAATGAACTTTGTTTTATCCAGCACAGCATATGAACAATGTGAGTTGGTTATGGAACCTGTCAAACCAACACTCCGTAAGGAACAAGCATCACATAAAGGTATTGGTTGTCAAGCCAGTAGAGAAGACTAGACCAGTACAGAAGTCCAATAATGGACATAAGTCTACTAGTCAGGCAACTCGAGAGGCTAAATCTAACTAGTATTATAATTGTATGCCTGTCCAGAAACGATATTTGCTTCCAAACAGGAATCAAAAACCAAAACAACATGCATGCATTAACTATCACACGCAACACCCTAGAACACCATCACCATATACTGCACACACATTTCAGGACACACACAGACCCAAGAAATTCAGGGTTATCCAAGTGTGGGTCCCGAAAGACTAATCCTGTCTGGACCCAAGTATGATTGGGTACCAATGATTTCATTGCTTTAATTGCAGAGATCTAGATTCCAGCAAGTTCGAAGCTCGGAGTAGTTTCTGGACAGTGGATGTTCTAGACATGTGATAGGAATTGCTTGTCTACTGTCCCAGTTAGTAGACTCCACCGGACCAAGAATAACGTTCGGTCGTAGAACCATGGGTAAGGGTAAGATTATACATGGTAACATTATTATTAAAGATGTACTGTTTGTTGAAAATTTATGCTATAATCTGATTAGCATTAGTCAACTATGTGATAATGGACACTCAGTAGAATTCAACCAGTACACCTGCACAATAAGATTATTGATGGTAGTATATTGTTTGTAGGTTAAAGGAAAGACAACACTTATAAAATTGATTGGAATTTTGATCAGCCAGCCTCACCTACTTGCTTTGCTGCCTTGAATAGTTCCAAGAATTGGCTTCCCATAAGTGTGAGTCACTTAAATTTAAAACGATTGCCAATCTGCGTAAGCTTGATTTAGTTGATGGATTGCCCCAGATAGAGTTCTCAAAGGACAAGATTTGTTCAGCATGCCAGCTTGGTAAGCAAATCGGATCTACCTTTAAGAACAAAGGCAGTAAATCTTGTTCTCGGTGCCTAGAGTTGATGCGTATGGATCTGTTTGGTCCTATACCAGTAACAAGTCTATGGGGAATGAAGTATACTCTAGTGTTAATAGACGATTTCTCTCATTTTACGTGGGTCATATTTCTAAGTGGCAAAGATCAAGCTACTCCAAAGCTGATCAAACTACTAAAAAGACTACAAAACGAGAAGTCGTGTGGGATAGAGAGAATTCACAGTGATAAAGGTACTGAGTTTACCAATCAGTCACTCGAATCATATCTAGATGACCTTGGTAGTAAACACGAATACTCTGCTGCTAGAACCCCACAACAAAATGGAGTTGCAGAGCATAGGAACCGTACTTTGAAAGAGCTGCGCGAACTATGCTTGCAGAGTTAGAAATCTCTCAGAGATTTTGGGCAGAAGCAGTTAATACAACTTGCTATACGCAGAACAGGTCGATGATTAATAAACGAGCAAACAAAAAACTATATGAGATCTGGAATGGCAGTAAAGCCAAATATTTCTTATTTCCATGTGTTTGGTTGCAAATATTTTATTCATAACAATGGAAAGACTTATCTTACCGCTTTTGATGCTAAATCTGAGGCAAGAATATTTCTTGGCTACTTTAGTGTTAGTAAGGCGTTCAGAGTATTTAATAATAGAACACTTACAGTAGAGGAATCTATTCATGTGAAATTTGATGAATCCTTTGATAATTCTACATCTGAACTGCTTATCAATAATTTGAGTAATCGATTAGAAAATATGCATATTGATAATGATTATGATGATGAGTTTGATTACAATAGAAGGGTCGACTGCATTTTAGAGCCAGAAGTCCCAGAAGCGCAAGCAGAGTCGACTGCATTTTAGAGCCAGAAGTCCCAGAAGCGCAAGCAGAGGTACCCACTGGTCCACAAGAACTAAACCATGCTGCCGAGGACGCAAATGAATCCACCCCTGCTGTAGTAGATATCGCAAACACCAACGATGAATTAATTCAATCTACTGAACTGCCAACTCAAATACCAACTGACGAAGGAACAAATCCTCTTGGACCTCCGCTCTGGTTGAAGAATGATCATCCACCTAGGCAGGTCATATGTAACCTACTGCTCCTCTACGCAAAAGAGGACAGATGATTAATGAATTTCTTCATGATGCATTCATCTCTCATATAGAACCTAAAAAGATAGATGATGCTATTTTAGATCCAAATTGGGTAGTAGTGATGCAAGAAGAACTTAATCAATTTGAGAGAAATAAAGTTTGGCACTTAGTACCATGTACACCGCATCACACTGTTATACCAAATGGGTATTCAGAAATAAATTGGACGAGAATGGTACAGTAATCAAGAATAAATCAAGATTAGTTGCACAGGGATACAGGCAGGAAGAAAGCATCGATTTTGATGAAACTTTTACCCCTGTAGCCCGATTAGAAGCTATTCACATATTTCTTGCATTTGCTGCATTCAAGAACTTTAAAGTCTATCAGATGGACGTTAAGAGTGATTTTCTTAATGGCCAACTCCAGGAAGAAGTTTATGTTGAACAACCTCCTGGGTTTGAAAACCATCAGCAACCCTCTTTTGTTTATAAATTAGACAAAGCTTTGTATGGTCTGAAACAAGCTCCCCGAGCATGGTATGAAACTCCATCAAAATATTTGATTGAGCACAACTTTACCATTGGCATGGTGGATAAGACCCTTTTTAAATTCACAAATGGTGATCATACTCTACTGGTTCGGATTTATGTTGATGACATTATTTTTTGTAATACTAACCCAAAACTTTGCGAGAGATTTTCCAAAATCATGCAGGATCAGTTCGAGATGATCATGATGTGAGAGTTAACATTTTTCCTAAGATTGCAATTCAAACAGTCTGCTGAAGGAATTCTGATCAAACGGTCGAAGTACACCAAAGAGCTCTTAAAGAAGTACGGAATGAGCATTAGTTCACCAGCAGCCACTCCCATGAGCTCGTCTACTAAATTGGATTTGGATGAAGTAGGCATACCAGTAGAAGTAACAATGTATCGTGGTATTATCGGATCTCTACTTTACTTAACAGCTAGCAGACTTGACATCAAGTTTGATGTATGTATGTGTGCTCGCTTCCAAGCTAATCCTAGCAATCGCACTACACTGCCGCCAAGAGGATCCTTAAGTATTTAAAAGGAATTGATAATGTTGGCATCTGGTATCCCAATGATTCAATGTTTAACTTAGTTGGATATTCATATGCTGACTACGCCGGCTGCAAGATTGATAGGAAAAGTACCAGTGGATACTGTCAATTCCTAAGAGATAGATTGATTTCATGGGGTTGCAAGAAGCAGACATCAATCGCAACGTCTACTGCAGAGGCAGAATACCTTGCTACTGGAAGCTGCTGTGCTCAACTACTATGGATTCAACAACAATTAAGAGCTTATGGAATTGAGTCCACCGAGGCACCGATTTTTTGCGATAATACGTCTACCATAGTTATCACGTATAATCAGGTTCTTCATTCTCAGACCAAGCATATTGACATTCGTCATCATTTCATCCGAGATCATGTAATGAAGAAGGAGATTCTGCTGGAATACATATCCACCGAACAACAAGCAACGAACATCTTCACAAAACCCCTTCCGGACGCTAAGTTTTCCTATTTTCGCAATATACTTGGTTTAGTTGATATAACTAAATGATCTTAGTTGTTTAATTACTCATATATGCTCAATTGATGGGGAATTACATTTTAGATATTGCATGAATTTAGGGGGAATATTATATGAGGGGGAACTTTTGTGTTTCTCGAAGGTCTACTGATATTCAGCTAATAAAACAATTGTCGGCTGCAGTATATGCTACTTAACCAGTAGACTCCACATACCAGTGAACATTACCATATACGCTAAGTTATTAAAAATCTTTCTTAAATATTAACCAATTGAAACGTCGGATTTCAAATTTTAATTACTATTAATATTCAATTATTTCAGTCCCGCTTAATCGTGTATGTTTCAGTTTTCAAAAATAAGTTTTGCTTAGATGAGCGACACGTGTCCATGTATCCTTTCATCTACAGTATGATGTTAAATCTCCCTTCCTCTTTAACCGCCATTGACATTTTTCATTTTTACAATTTCAAATTTACGGCAACTAATTTCCGTTCAAAGCAATTTTTTTCGGTAATAAGTACATTCTCAGAATTTTGGAACTCATCATGTGGAAGACCAGCCAACCAAGTTTCGTCACCAACGCTATCCACATCGACTTCAAATCCGTCTACACAAGCACATATACGGAATGATAAGCATTTTCAAAGGAGTTGAAAATCCATGGCTATTGGTCATGTTGAGCCTGACTCAGATGTTCTACAAAGAAGCTTTACAAGAATTTTATGCTTCAGCGACAGTGGAAAACAACTCAATGGTGGCCTCTGTTTTCAACAAATCAGTGAAAATCACTCAAGATGATTTCACCACGCATCAGAGCCTTCCTACTGCCGAGCTCAAGGACTTATCTGCCATCTCCATCTTCGTTCGAGATGAGATGAGTCATTGTTTTCCCAGTCGGGCCAATGGCTGCGGACCCCCCCCCCATTTAAGAAGATTTTGATGAAAAACCACTTCTGAATACTGGCAGACATCATTGTTAAGGGTCTGATGTGCAAGACTGGTTCCTTTGACATCATCACTCGGAGAAGTTTGAAGTGATGTGTGCAATCGTCAAAGGATTGGCAGTCAACTGGTCGGTGATCCCTATTTTAAGTGCTGACCGGAATGATTGAATCAGCCAAGGATCACTCTGGATTTGCTCTGCCTCTCAGTCGTATTCTAGAAGCATGGATGTTTCAGCGGGTACGATCTACAATCTTCATCCAACTCGGCTCATAAATGTCAAGTACCTTGTGACTCACCGGAAACCCACTAGTGGAGAAGGAGGCCCTTCCAAAATTGTTCCCACCAAGTGGAAGAAGCCTCAAGTGATGAGTGACTCAGAACAGACCATCTCAGAGTCTGCTGAGTCACCTCTTCCTCCTCCACCGAGGAAGACCAAAACAAAGACAAGGAGGAACCCTGCTGCCTCAAAAAAAAAACAACTGCAGTTACTAAGGCTGCACTTATAGCAGAGGTGGCATTTGTTGCCCCCACTACTGGCACAGAACTTATTCTTACTGCCGTCGCAGTTGAGATTGCTGCTCTAGAGGAACCTGATGATGAACCCACGGGTTCTCTACGTTCCATTTTTGCTACCTCCACTGCACCTCCAGCACCAATGGACATCACAACTACCGCACCAGTGTCCACTGTCTCATCCTCTGCCGAGTTACCACTTAGCTCTCGAAGAGGGGCACGATCATTTGCTCTAAGTCTGAGACCACCAAAGATCGGCTGCTCTATTTGCCTTCCTCCTCACACTCATGAAGGAAGAGGAAAAGATCCTACGGAAGCACTGTCAACTCCAGTGGCCACTGATTCTATTTGGTGCTTGAAGAAGTGGAAACACAAGTTCAAGCACAACTGGAGTTGTTTGATAATTGGGTAAAGACTCGTCTGAAGATTCGTCTCAATGACTTCAACCGGATCCTCAAGCAAGCAAGGAAGGATGAAATCTCATCCTTGAATAAGAGGGTCTGCGTCAGAGAGAGGTCTACCGACTTATGAAGTTCATCTGTAGACTATAGACTCTTATGCAGTCAAGGGAAAAGGAATTCGATACAGTCTCCGGTACTCCTACCCATGACATTGCCGTTCTCAAATCCCTACAAGCTCGCCTCACTCTCGTTGAGAAAACTTTGCATGATCTCAAGGTTACCATGGGATTGCACTCTTGCTCTCACCAGATGGTTGTAGCATCAGTGGAGGATAATGATCGAAGGATGGTCGTTGTGGCTCCAGTAGAGGTCTTCATGGTAAGCCATTCTTCTAATGTCTCAGTAGATGAATCATCTGTTGCAGACCAACCCCTTACCTCTTTCAAACCCCTTGTGATATCCAGTCAACTTCCACATCTACTGGATGTTGATCCTTTAACCGTAGACACAGTCATTCAGTCAATGGTCCATCAAGTCAATATCTCATCAGCAGATGATGACTCCATTGATTGCACGATCACTTCTATAAATGCCCTAGCCCTCATTCCATCTCTTCTTCCTCAACCCGAACAAAAAAATTTATCGATGAACCTACTATTGCTCCATTCTTTTCAGACCCACTGATAGAACCATTAAACAAATTTTCCCTAGACTTCACAAACGTTTCCCTACCAATTCCTCTCTCCTCCCACTGCATCAAGCCTGGAGAACTCTGCTGAGGCGTTGGTAACAACTGTTGTATCTGCTGAGGTTGCTGCATCAACTGATGTATATGCCGAGGTTGCTGCATCAACTGATGTATCTGCTGAGGTGGATGTATCTGTTGATGTACCTGCTGATATGTGTGTTGCTCCTGCTCTGATATACCAATCTCTGCTATTGCTGATTGATAGAGCTGGTCCTTCTACTGCTGCTCAGACTATTGCCAGTGATCAACCAGAGGCCTTACTTGACTTTCCAGATTTTGAAGATGAAGATATGCCTCCCTCCATGAGTAATCAGTTGCAACATCTGACGAAGATTATCTCTGATCTTGTTGGCGAAGTTCAGAAGCTAAAGCACAAAGAATGAGACTCCGGTCATGCTATTGGCAATTTACGGCAACACACTGATGCTCATGTTCAGGATATCACCATAGATGTCCGAAATCTTTCTGATAAGGTCACATGATTTCAACAATTTGTAGTCGACACCTTCTCAGACTCCCTCTCCCGCCTTGGTCAAATCAGGCTTGAACTCAGCCAGCTGAATGAATCACTTCATGTTGCTACAACCATGGATCTTGGAGGAAAGATTGAGGACATACATCAGAAGTTCTCTGGATAGTTATCTAATATGCAAGCAGCATTCGCGACCCAACTGCAAGATTTGAGTAACAGTCTGTCAACTGTCAGACGATCAGGAATCGGGCTTCCAGCATCCGCCTCCTGCTCGAAGGGTATCTACTGGTCGAGATCCGTCGCCTCAGCAAAGACCTACAACCCAGCCGAGATCTCAACCTCCACAACAACCCTCAACCCAACAGAGGACACCGCCTTCAAGACAACCACCTTCTGACACTCCATAAGACTTTGACTGCACGAGACCTTGGTTTGGGCATCCTTAGTAATGTATTCTTGTCTTGAACTGTTATTTCTTTATGTTTTATTTAATAAAATAATTTGTTTGTTCATTTATTTATTATCTTCTGCACTTTAATTCAGGATTGAGTGACACAAGTCCATGTGTCATATCAATCCACAGTATCTACCAATGCCACATTTTGGCTATAAATACCTACTTCCCTGCTTCAAGATACTTACACTACAACATGCCTAAATACATATTTGAGTTTAAATTCTTGCAACTTTTTTGCAATCTTGTTTCGTGGGTTTATTACTTATCTATTTCAACCCGACATGCGTTGATTACTTATCTAACATCCTTCTGCCTAGTTTTTTCACGAATTTCGGGGTTTGGTGTATATGTGTCTCACCAACCTAGAATCTCATAAGCAGATGAGCAGGGTGTTGATGAAAAAAAGGGGGAAGACATGTTATAGGGAGCAGAGAATACTTTGAAGATAACTTAGTTTTTTTTTCTATGTTTATTTGTAAGAATTCTCTGTATTGTATTTTTCTCCACCTTGTAAAAACCCTGAAACTAGCTAGTTCGGATCATTCTCAATTGGCTATGTTTCTCAAGTTGACTTTGCCTTCTTAAAAAGATTGTAAGCATAGAATTGTTGTAAGGATTGTAAATTGTAAGCAGAAATCATTTTATATAAAAATGATATTCTTTCTTAAATGTTCAGCTTGATTACTACTTGTAATCTGCTTATAATTTGCTGATCTCCAGTGTTATCTTTTTAAGTCTTAACAGGTATCTGCTGATCGACGTTCAAGTTAGAGCCTCTTCTGCAAAGTTTTGTCATCATCAAAAAGGGGAAAATTGTTGGGAAATATTTCTAAGTTTTAGTGATAACAAATGTCTACTGCTTGAAGCCTACCGCATCAAAGAAGCTTGCTGATGAAAAGATAGTTGTTTGACTCTACAAAGGTCTATTGGGTCCGAAGACTAAGAGATATCATCTATCGGGTCCAAAGATTAAGATACATCGTCTGCCAGGTGCAAAGAGTAAAATATATCATCTACCGGATGCAAAGAGTAAAAGTCGTCATCTACCGGATGCAGAAAATAAATGTCTACTCGAACAAGGGTATCTCAGTCCACTGTGCAATCCTTAAGGGATACCAGCAGACGATGAAGAAGACAGTAGTTGACCTTAGTCCAACAGACTAAGTAACGAATGAGTGACCAGCAGATGATGGAAAAAGACATCAGTTGTCTTTTGTCCAGCAGACAAATATTCAAGGAGAAGTCAGCAGTCGTATAAGGCAAAATGACAAAACACGTACAGATTCACTCTGAGAAAAGTACAACAGAGCGCCGCACTACCTTATCAGCATCACCAATCTCGTCAGAATAAACTAGCCGTTGATTAACAAAAATGGAAAGAAGACAAAAAGAATTCGGATGAAAATCAAGAAGCTGATTTTACGCGTTTCTTTCCATTTGAAGAATAGTTGTCGTTAGGCACTTAAGTCTATAAATACGTCGAAGAGAAGAATGAAGAAAGTTCCAAGCTCTCAACTCTCTGAAATCTTAAATCAACTTCATTCAAAACAAGCAAAACGAACAAAACGCTTATTGAAATATCTGAAGTTTTGCAGAGCAGTATCCAAGAGATATTAAGATATTGAAGATCAAAATCTATTAAGTCTACTGGTCAAAGACACTCTACGGAAGAACAGAATCTTATTTTTGTGAGAGTGTTGAAAAGAAAATCATATTGTAATCTGTGTGATTATTGTGTTGCTAGGAGTTTTAGGCAAATCCGTGTGGATGCCTAAGAAGGTTGTATGCAGTAAAGTATAAACCAAAGTTTTCTAGTGTAACCTTCCTGCAAATGAAGAATGGGAGACGTAGAAGTGTTGTGCTTCGAACTCCCAGAAACATATCATGTATAATTTACTTTCAGCACTTTATCTTTCTTTTTCTTAACATCTACCGATCAGTTCTAAACTCACAAGTTCAGTAGACACATTCACACTATTTTTAGTTGTCTACTGATTTGCTATCAATTGAGATCTTACTACAGTACTTAACAGCATATTGTATATCGAAGAATCGAGAAATTGAGTCTAGTGTTTATCCAACTCCCTCTTCTAAATACATCTTACCATTCAAAGACAAAATAGATGGTCTTTATGAACTTCCTGGTGAACACTTCGATCCCTTATTTCCTCTCCCACCTCCTTATATTGATAATTTCATTTATCTTACATAATGCAAATTAAAATTTGTCTACACTGAATGATCATACTACTTTACCCACGTACAACATTGAGAAAACAAATAACCCTACTACTAACAATGACTTAGGGAACTCTGGACATGATAACACTGCAGACTCTTATTGCTTGATTAATGACATAAATTCTCTTCGCAAATCATCCAGAAGCAGGAAGCACCATCTTATCTTCAACTATATGATTGTCAAATACCTCCTTCTATCAATCCACAGTCAGCTTATAATGTTTCCTCTGGTAAACAAGACTTCATTGCTAATTTTCTCTCTTCTGCTCAATTATCTTCGTCTCATTCTGCTTTCACGACATCAACTCTAAAATACCTGAACCAAAGACATATAAACAAGCATCTCAGGACCCAAAATGGCAGCATGCTATGTTAACAAAATTAACAGCTTTCGAAAAGACAAATACATGGATCCTCACTGGTTTACCACCTCATAACATTGTATTGGATGCAAATGGGTTTATAGTCTGATGGTACTGTTGAACTGTATAAAGCTCGATTAGTTGCTAAAGGATACACCCAAGAAGAAGACATTGAGTATTTTGACACTTTCTCATGTTGCAAAATTAACCACTGTTCAAACACCCTTAGCTATTGCTACTAGTAAAGATTGGTTTTGTGAGGGTCCAATCCTAGTAATGTGATTTATTATCACGCAATTATAATTATAGCGTAAACAGCGGAAGATTTGTTTAACATTTACTAACATGTGGAATGCATGTCATGTCATGTCGGTATCATACACCATCCGCTGGGTATCACAGAGCCAATAAATGAAAGTCCAAATACTACATAGCTAAATCGCGCGAGCTTATCAAGCAAAGGAATGTCTATATGGTGCATCGTCAAAGCGTCACCGCATCCCAGCTCTTGACATCAGATCATATCATACAGATGACGTCAGCAAGGCGCCACCTTATACCAGCCTCAATAAATAGGGATAATCCAGAGGATGACGTCGGCAAATGCCACCAATCCCCATATCAACAAATCATAGCAATCACAGGTTTATACATCAATGTGATGTTAATAATGCTTTCTTACATGGTGACTTAGATGAAGAAATTTATATGACACCACCACGTGGTTATTGTCAAGCGAATGATACACGTGTTTGCAAATTAACCAAGAGTTTATATGGTTTAAAACAAGCATCGCGACAATGGTTTCATAAATTAACAGAATATCTCCTTCATTACGGTTTCTCACAATCGAAAGCTGATTGTTCTTTATTTATTATGTCATCTGATCATCATTTTACTGCTCTTTTAATCTATGTGGACGATATTATTTTGACTGGAAATAATCTTGAGGAAATTCAAGCGATCAAAAGACATTTAGATGCAAAATTTACTATCAAAGATCTTGGAAACTTGAAATATATACTTGGTTTTGAAATAGCTAGGTCCACTGATGGCCTTATGGTAGCGTTTATCGCGTACGCCCAAATTAACCCTTCTCAAGTTAATAGCAAAAGTATGTAGTAGCGAGAGTAGGGATCCCACAGGGAATGTAGTATTTATTTCGTGTCAAATTAAAAACAAATAGTAAAAAGGGGTTTTGGGAAGAATGATTACTACTAAGCAAATTCTAGAAGTAAACTAATTAACGAGAGTATCTAAGATGATTTAAACTTATGAGAGTGAAGCGATTCTTGGTTTTCAGGTAACCGTACTTTTGGAAAATTATCTTTTGGTCATCAAATCAAAACATTCGAATTCTTTCGATTATCTATCGATTGGAACTCAATTCCTACTCATCTTATTCGTAGTCAAAGAGAAAACAGCATTCAATTTAACCCTTACCAAATCTCTAATCACCACTACAGCCGTTAATGATTAAATCAATGATAGTTTTCAAAACTAATGAGTTCGATAAATCTAATCAATGAAAACTACAGCCGTTAAAATCGATTACTCAATTGTTTCTCCTAAGAATTCAATAACACCTACAGCCGGTTAATTATTAATCTTAGTTGTTTCTTAACAAACTATCGATTATGCAATTGAATATTAGGTGATCAATCTAATACACAAACACAACAATCATGGAATTCAAAATCTGGAAAACACATTGAAATCGAAATCTAGTTCAACAATCAAACCGAATTCTCATAAAAGATTCAAATCCAAAAGTAGGTATCCCTTCAACCAAGAATCGAATGGTTTTAGCCTATCATATTCAAATCTAAAAACATAGTAAAGTACCGAAAACATTGAATTAAATAAAGGAAAAGAAATTACTGAGATGATTCACGATTCCGGCTTGTCGATTCCGGTTCCGTTCTTCGTTGTTCTTGAAGAAAACTTGAAAGAAAATTATTCTAAAAACCTAAAATAATTCTAAAGTTTGGAATCTCCCTAACAACTGATGTAAAAATCGAGTATTGAGGTTATGGAGGATAAGGTTTAGGTTACAATCTTTTAAACATGGTAAAAGACCCACTTTCCATATTCTTGGACTCTGCGGCTATCGATCGCTACAAATGTGGCGATCGATCGCTGCGTTATTTTTTTCGGTAAAATGCTTGAGGCGATCGATCGCTACAAAGTGGCGATCGATCGCTGAATATGGCGATCGATCGCTGCTTCTTCAAATTTGATGCAAAAGTTTCTGTCCATAAGCGATCGATTGCCTCTTCCATGCGATCGATCGCCACCTCTAAAATTACGTTTTTGCTCTTTTCTTGATCAACTTTGAGTCCTTGTCATGTCCATGTCTTTTCTTGGTCTTTACACATCATTTTTAGTTCGTTTTCTTCGATTGTACCTACAATTACACAAATATACGATTAGGTAGCATACGTATCAAATTATCCATCATAACCTACCAAATCGTAGACAATTAAGCACTAAAGATGTGTCTATTTCTAGTCACATCAAACTCCCCCATACTTACTCTTTACTCGACCTCGAGTAAACAAATAAAAACTAAAATATTTTTTGTTAGCTCATAGGTTCATAACAAAGCAACTTGTCCTCACTTTAATGCCTCAACAATTTTAACATGCACAGTAATGAAAGGCGGTGAAAAGTTAACAGTGGAACAAGTTCAATCCCTATACATTTCATACTCAACAAAGTAGTGAACGTGTGTGTGGTCGTAAACAAGTGTTGTGTTCAAATTATAGATCCAAAATATGCAAAGCCATCATAGTTCAAGTCATACACTAACACAAGTATAAACTCACTTGCACACTCTTATCCACTATCTTAGCCACTTTGCAAACACAAATCAAGTAGGTCTTTATTAGCTTGTAGCTTGGCCTAGGTATTGGCTTATAAAAGAAAGGGTAAGGATATTCAAACAAGAGAGTATGATGAAATGCACACTAAAACTTCTCTTCTTGTATGAATTTTTCAAACCTTGTTCATTTTTCAAGGTTTATTTCAACATTTTTTTCTTCTTTTGTGCCTTGGCTCCCCTTGGAGTCATATTTTTATCTATTTTCTCAAGGCATTCCTTTTTCTTTCATGTATCTCATTCTTTTGACAATAACTTTCACAAATGTACTTCAATGAATTTTCTAGTGCATTTGAATGAAATACATCATACTCCCTTAAAATGTATGGATTAAAATCATATTTAGGCTAAAAGGGTAGGATGATAAGCTAGTCAAGGAATGTTGAATGGGGGTCTTTAGTATGCTTAGCATACACCCATTCTCTTGCATTAAAGCTCAAAAAAAGGTACTAGAGATTGATTTTGTTTACCTGGTGGGCTTGAAAGGCTCAAACGCTTCAAAGATTGCCTATATCACTTTCATGTTTGCAAGTAGTCTAGACATACGCCTCAAAGAGCATGTAGTTAAGTTCTATTATGTATTAGAGACTTCTTAAGACTATCACAAAATTCACACAATCTTCACTAAGTTATGCACACTTCACAAGCCATGACAATAATGTGCTCAAAATATTCAACTACTAAGTTAAAGTAAACTTTGCAATAGAGTTCAAAGTGTTCCAAAGTTAACAATTCACCTATGTTCAAAAGTGTTAGTTCCGAACCTTATCGATGAGATTTTAAAGATGACAAAACATATCAGACCGGATCGAGAGAAATCAGACTGACCAGATCGATCGCCCAAAACAGATCAAGCTGATAAGATGACAAAGCATATCAGACCGGATCGAGGGTAATCAGACTGACCAGATCGATAGCTCAAAACAGAACAAGCTGATAAGACATATCACATATCAGACCGGATCGATGGATATCAGACTGACTAGATCGAAGCTTCAGATCGATCTCAATCTTTTTATTGCATCAGAGCAGTCAAGGATGCATAAAGAATGGCTCTTCAGTCCGAATCATTAACGGCTATTTATTGTAGCATTTAATGTCGTACTTAATGCTACAAAGGACCAAAGATGAAGATTGCCATAAAAAGTAAGAAGACAAAGAAGAGCTTACCTGACAGTCGCCGAAAGTATGAACTAGAACGGCAAGTATCCTGAAGAAGAAGACTGTAGCTTACTCAGAGAATAAGCAGAGTCAAGAGTTGCACATTAAGGGACATAATGTCGTTGGTACATACAACTATAAAAGGATGCAATAAAAAGATACAGATAGACAAGGACACGAGAGACTGTTTAATCGAAAAACGCACAAGTAAGCAAAACAGCACAAGCTTACAAGCTCAGAAGCTCTCGAGCTGAAATTACTCTTAAGCACGATTACTTTGTAATATTTGATCATTTAGGATCACTGTGCGCTTCTTCTGTATTCTGTATTGAAAAACAGAAGTGAGAAACAAATTGTAACTGTCAGACAGAGAGTGTCTGAACAGATCGAGTGACTAAGAGTTTCAGACTGGTAGTGGGGTAAATCCAGTCTGAATCGGGTTTGTACAACAGGATTGTATAAATCAAAGTCTTCTAGTATAAACCTTCCTTAATTGGAAGAAGGGGAGACGTAGAAGGATTACACCACCTTCGAACTTCCAGAAACATATTCTGTGTTATTATCTTTCTGCACTTGTTCTTTCATTCAAGCCATCGAGCCGCTCTTACAAATATAAGATCAGACCGTTCCGCACTTATACATTCAGTGGTCTGTTCTATAAAAGAGTTGATTAAGAAACAGATTTCTTTCACTAATCCGAAAGAAATCACAAGGGATTAAATTTTAGAAGGAGTGTTCATTCACCCCCCCCCCCCTCTAAACACTCCGGACCGATCCTAACAAGTGGTATCAGAGCCAGGTTATCTTAATCAGCACAAAGACACTTGAGCTGATGGCATCATTCAACAAAATTCCTATGTTCTCAAAAGAAGACTATGATGACTGGAGAATCAGAATGCAAGCTCATCTGGCAGCTCAGGATGACGATATGTGGTTCGTCATCACTGATGGACCAATGAAGATTCTGAAAATCAATACAGCAGTCGCCATTACTGGTGGAGAACCACAAATGGTAGAGAAGGACAGATCCCTCTGGACGAATGAGGAAAGAAAGAAAGCAAATCTTGACAACGTTGCCAAAGACATCTTGTTCAAGACATTGGACAAGAACATGTTCAGCAAAATCAAAATGTGTTCTACTGCCAAAGAAATTTGGGAGAAGATAGCACAGCTATGTGAAGGCAACGACCAGACCAAAGAAAACAAGCTGACTGTTGCTCTTCAAAGATTTGAGAGCATAAAGATGAAGAGTGGAGAAACTCTAAACGAGTTTGATGAAAGAGTCACTGGCATCATTAATGAACTGAATGGTCTGGGCAAGGAATACTCAAACAGAGAGATCGCTCTGAAAGTTATGAGAGCCCTGCCAAAAGAATGGGATGTAAAGACCATTGCTATGAGGGAGTCCAAAGATCTGAACAAGGATGAACTTCATGATCTGTTCGCAGTTCTTAAAGCATATGAGTTCGAACTGATAAGCAGAGGTGAAGCAGAGCCATTCATCTCTCAACCAAACAAAGCACTGGCAGCTATTCCAGACCAGATCGCCTCCACATCAGATCGATCTATCGAACAGATAAGTAATGATGCTATGTCATTATTTATCAAGAAATTTGGTAAATTCATGTCTAAAAATAAGAGGAACTTTAAACCCTCTCATCATAAGCCAAGAAAAAACGATGCTGTTAATGATCAGGCTTGCTACAATTGTGGTAAGACCGGACATTTCATTGCAGATTGCACCAGACCGAAGAAAGAAGAAAGGAAAAAGAAGCACTACAAAGACCGCAAAAATCATGGAAAGTCCCAAAAGGTCCTAGTAGCTGAAGAAAGAAACAGCAAGTGGGATCAGACTGACTCCGATTTAGACAGCTCAGAATTTTTCTTTCAGCGAAAGCGAAGAAGATATTCAATGTCTAATGGCAGAGGAAGAGATGAGTTAGACAGACGAGGTATTTGATTTTGACTCAAATGAATTTACACGTGAAGAGCTCATGTCCGCACTGCAAGACATGGCTAATGATTATAGGATCTTAGCTGAATCATTTGAGAAAAATAAAGCTAAATTCAATGATCAAATGGATGAGCACAACAAACCAAGCTGCTCTGAGCAGGGTGAGTGCAACAATCTCCAGATCGAGCTGAATAAGCTGAAAATCTCCTATGATCAGCTCCATGAAGAAAATAAGAGAATTAGCACACAAAATGCTAAGCTTTCTCATATATTCAAAACATGGACAAAGTCCATAACATCTTTGGAAGAATTACAAGAGGTACAAACAAAGGTTGGTGATTTCACCGGCATAGGCTTTGACACCAAAGAATCCACCAAAGATGAATCTGAACTGTTGCTGGTAAAGAACAAAATCAAACAAATGACATTTGTTAAATCCAGCACAGTATATGAGACTGAAGCACCTACGATTCAAACGGGAGTCTCTTTCGTGAATCAAGGTTTGAGAAAAGGAATTGGATATGTCAACCAAGCCAAAGAAAAGGCACCAGCAAGCTTTGCGTCTTTCAGACCAAATATAAGGGTGCAAGATCGAAGGCAAGGAAGACAATACAATTACTATAATTCAAAACCAGTTCAACGAAGATATAGACTACCTCATAAGAATCAAAGGGTTCCATATCGCACACATTATCACACACAACATCGAAACAGACCAGCTCACAGCACACCACGCACACACAAGCCACTAAAGCTGATACAGGTGTGGGTTCCCAAAGGGCTAATCCGTTCTGGACCCAAATAGGATTGGGTACCAACAATAAATATGTTTGATGACAGGTACCGAAGAAACTTGCATCAGACTGGTACTTGGACAGCGGGTGCTCTCGTCACATGACTGGAAACATCGAGCTGCTATCTGAAGTTACAGAATGTACTGGACCCAAGATCATTTTCGGGGATAACTCAAAGGGTAAGACCGTGGGCAAGGGTAAGATTGTCCATGGTAACATTATTATCAATGATGTGCTGTTAGTTGAAAATATGTGCTATAATATGATTAGTATAAGTCAACTTTGTGATAATGGTTATGCTGTAGAATTTCACAAACACACTTGCACTGTTAAATATCAGACGGTATAACCATGCTTGTAGGAATCAGGAATGGAAATACATATAAGATTAACTGGAATCATGCTCAACCTGATAATCCTACTTGCTTCATCGCTAACAATGATAATAAACACTGGATATGGCATAAACGCTTGAATCATATCAATTTTAAGACTATTTCTAGCCTGTGTAAACATGATTTAGTTATCGGTCTGCCCAAGATCGATTTTGCTAAGGATAAGATCTGCGAAGCTTGCCAAATGGGCAAACAGATCAGATCATCCTTCAGAAACAAGAATGCCAAATCCTCCTCCCGTTGTTTAGAACTATTGCATATGGACTTGTTTGGTCCTATACCAATAACAAGTTTATGGGGAATGCAGTATACTCTTGTTGTTATTGATGATTACTCACGCTTTACATGGACTATATTTTTTAGCAGTAAAGATCAGACCGGTCCGAAGTTGATCAAGCTGCTGAAACGCACTCAGAACGAGAAATCATCCAGCATAGACAGGATTCGAAGTGACAAATGCACTGAGTTTCAAATCAGAATCTTGAATCCTTTCTAGAAGATCATGGAATTAAGCATGAGTTTTCAGCCGCTCGAACTCCCAACAGAATGGAGTTGCAGAACGAAGAAACAGAACGCTCAAAGAAGCAGCAAGAACAATGCTTGCTGATTCTGGAATCTCACAAAAGTTCTGGGCAGAAGCTGTAAATACTGCATGCTACACTCAAAATCGGTCTATGATCAATAAGAAGCTAAATCTCACTCCATATGAAATTTGGACTGGTAACAGACCGTCTATTTCTCACCTTCATGTATTTGGTTGTAAATGCTTCGTTCACAACAATGGTAAGAATCATCTTACAGCATTTGAAGCTAAGTCAGATAATGGAATATTCTTAGGATATTCATCAACTAGCAAAGCTTATCGAGTTTTTAATAATCGAACCTTAACTGTAGAAGAATCAGTTCATGTAGTTTTTTATGAATCTTTGTGTGTTGAGAGTAACAAAGAATCAATTCAAAATCAGATGGAAAACATCCATCTCGAAGCTAACAGTGATGATGAGATTGTAGCTAACAGGTCAAGAGACAACCCACCAGAACCTGAAGTACCAGCCAGATCGGATCAAGGCAATGAAGCTTCTTCAGATCGAGCCGATCTGGATAATCCAAACTCTTATATCAAAGCAGATGCTGATCATACCGCTACTACTACTCATCCGGCTGGACCAGACAATCCAGAGTCAAGCTATCGATGGACTAAGAGGCATCCACCTAATCTAGTGATTGGAAGTCCCTCTGCGCCGATTAGAACCAGAGGACAGATGATGGATGAGTTCACTCATGCTGCCTTCATCTCAACTCTGGAACCTAAGAAGATCGATGAAGCTCTGACTGATTTCAACTGGATTAAGGCCATGCAAGAAGAGCTTAATCAATTCGAACAAAATCAAGTTTGGAGTCTAACCCCCAGACCAAGCGATCTGCCTGTTATTGGAACCAGATGGGTTTTCAGAAACAAACTGGACGCAGATGGAACTGTGGTTAGAAACAAGGCCAGACTGGTGGCACAAGGATTCCGACAAGAAGAAGGAATTGACTTCGATGAATCTTTTGCACCAGTCGCCAGACTTGAAGAAATCAGAATCTTTCTTGCATATGCTGTCTTTAAAGACTTCAAGGTATATCAGATGGACGTCAAGAGCGCCTTTCTTAATGGTAAGCTTCAGGAGGAAGTTTACATTGAGCAACCTCCTGGATTTCAGAACCACTCATTCCCTAATCATGTATATCTACTGAATAAAGCAGTATATGATCTGAAACAAGCACCAAGGGCCTGGTATGACACTCTATCTCAGTTTCTGCTGAACCATGATTTCCAGATCGGCTCAGTAGATAAAACTCTCTTTAAATTTATTAAGGGGGAACATACCCTTTTAGTTCAGATTTATGTCGATGATATAATCTTTGGGTCAACTAACCCCAAATTATGCGAGAAATTTTCTAAGTTGGTGCAGGGACAGTTTGAGATGAGCATGATGGGAGAACTCTCTTTCTTTTTGGGTCTCCAAGTCAAACAGCTCAGCAATGGAATTTTCATCAACCAAACCAAGTATACCAAAGAGCTGCTTAAGAGATTCGGAATGGAAACATGCTCAACTGCATCCACTCCAATGAGTCCTACAATCAAGTTAGACAAAGACGAAGGGGGAACGGCAGTCGAAGTAACTATGTATAGAGGACTAATCGGATCGCTCTTATATCTTACAGCGAGCCGGCCTGATATTATGTTCTCAGTCTATATGTGCGCCATATTTCAGTCAGAACCAAAGCAATCACATTTTATTGCTGCTAAGCGTATTCTGAAATACTTGAAAGGATCTCAGAATGTTGGTCTTTGGTACTCCAAAGATTCTAACTTCAGCTTGATCGGATATTCAGACGCAGACTACGCTGGTTGTAAGATTGATCGTAAAAGCACCAGTGGAACATGTCAATTTCTAGGTGAAAGATTGATCTCTTGGTTCAGTAAAAAGCAAACATCAATTGCCACATCTACAGCTGAAGCAGAATATCTTGCCGCTGGAAGCTGTTGCGCTCAAATGCTCTGGATTCAACACCAGCTCAAAGACTATGGCATCCAAGCTGTTGACTCTCCGATATTTTGCGACAACACAAGTGCAATAGCTATAACATATAATCCAGTTCTGCACTCTCGAACAAAGCATATTGATATAAGACATCATTTTATTCGAGATCATGTTGGCAAAAAGGAGATTCGGATCGAGCACATCTCAACAGAGCAGCAAGCAGCAGACATCTTCACCAAACCGCTCCCTGAGGCTAAGTTTAATTATTTCCGTCAAATTCTTGGATTAATTGACTTATCTTGATAGTTTAGATGTTCTCTTCTTCTCGCGCTTAAAGAATTTTGTTGGCACAGATCGATAATACAATATTCAGAAAGACACAGACCGGTCCGAACTTTCAGAGCGATCTATGTCAATCTGATGTTATCCTATGATCTTCTGGACAATAAATCTTTTATTTTGTATTTATTTAAAACAAAAACAGCCCGGACTGATTGCATTTTAACCGCCTTATCTTTCTTTTATCCTGACCGTTTATTTTGAATTATTTATTCATCAATCTTCGAGATAAAGACGCGTGTCTTCTCTCTCTTATTTAGCGGGCTGAACATTTCATTTTCATTCACTTTTTACCATTTACCGCCTGTCTGCTCTCTAACTCTCTCATCTTCTCTCAAAACTTTTCGTATATCTTTTTCCATTTTACTCCAATGGCTACCATAACTCACAACTCTCTCTCCGTTGAGTTCAATGACATTTACAGGGCTGAAGATTCAGAGATGGTTTCCATTTTCCGAGCTTTGGAATTGTCTGGATTGAGAAACTTTTTGGAGTGTGGCACAGTGGTTTACGAGTCGGAGATTCGTGAACTGTTTGCCAATGCCATATCCCAGAAGTCATTCATCTCCACATCTGTCAAGGGCAAAACTTTTGAAATCTCGCCGATGACGCTGGCCAAGACCTTTGGTCTACCCAACTCCGGACTGACTGAGTTTGGGCAGATTCCTCAAGCCTCTCTCACAGCTCATCAGGGGAAGATTTCTATTTTTGGCCATCGCCTGCAACCCTCATTCAAAAAGAAGAAAATGCTATTTCATTTCCAGGTGCTATGCGAAATTGTGGGCAAGCCATTATTGGGCAAAGCTGGGAGTTTTGACGCCGTCACTGCCGAGAAGTTCACGGCCATGGCTGCTATTGTTTCCGGACAGAAGATGAACTGGTCCGTGATTCTTTTTGGAGTTCTGATGGAAACAGTGATCGCCTCCAAACAGGCCGTCTGCTTTGCTGTTCCTCTCAGCAAGCTCCTGGAAACTTTGGACATTGAGCTGGGGAAGCAGTCTGCTCTGAGTCCCTTCAAGATTCTCAACTCCAAATGACTAGCACTGCTGAAGTCCACGAGTGCTCCACCTACTCCCACCGATCTGGTGGCTGTCAAGATTGAGGAGGGAGAAGAACAGGCTGCTGCTCACAAACCACGAGTCAAGCGAAAGTTAACCATCCAGACTGACTCTGAAGAAACTCAGTCTGCTCCCTCGCCACCAGCCAAGCCTCTTCCCAAGAAGCCAAGAACCCAGATTACCAAACCAAAAGCCTTACCCATATTGCCTCCAACAAAAGCCACCCCTGCACCCCAACCTACAACCCAAATCTCAACCACTTCAACCACTGCACCAAATGTAACCATCCGAGTCCCCTCTGCCATTCCCGTGGTGAAAGGGATTGTTATCACTGAATTGGGAGACTATACCCAATCCGGGATCAAGTCCCCTCTCTCCATCGGCAAGGGCAAAACTATTCTCTCCGAACCACTCTCCTCTAAGCCCAAATCTGCAGCACAGACAGCAATTGATATTGCTATGGATGACGTTGAAGAGAAAGTGAAGGAGCTCATTGTGGTTTTTGATGAGTACGTCGAATACAGAACGATCAACCACATTGAGATGTTCTTCGGCAAACTCAAACGCCTTCAGAAAATGGAAGAAGAAGTTCTGAAGGGGACAAAGACCGATAATGTTCGGATTGCTGTGCAGCGCAAAGAGCTATTTAAGGCCAATCAAAGATTCAGACTGGCGTCTCTGCTCTTAACTACTAAGAAAGCGAACTTCGATCAGAATGTTCCAACTGCCAGAGATGATGGGGCTGTTATTGCTCAATTAGAGATGGATATTCATGCTCTACATTTAGCTGTCCGCTTTCAACGACAGAAAATCAGCATATCCACTCCAGCAACCAGCCCGGATCATCCCTCTGCCAGCAAGACTCTGGCAGAACCTTTCATTGAGGTTATTCCCTCTGGAGCAGCAGAACAGATTGCAGATCGAGCAGCATACCAGACTTCAGATCGCGAAGCAGATCAGACTGCAGACATTGTAGCAGATCAGACAGCGGAGCAGCCATTGCCTAATGCTCCGTCTGCTACAGAAGATGAACCACTGAATGTTCTGTTGGACTCTCCAACAACATCTATTCCATTGGGATCGTCAGACTCCCACGTTCAAATCAGTCCAACCGCAGAACTTGCAACAGTTGGCGCACCAGAGTTCGTCGATCCGGATCTGGTGGTCTCCACTGTTGTTGCAGCTCTACAACTTGAGGAGCCTTCCAGACCCAGCACTCCTCCAGTCCAATCAGATGAAGATATGGCTTTCTTACAAGCATTTTCTTCGGATCTGGTCACCTTGATCCAGTCCGAAAGTCACCAAGCTGCTGTATCTTCACTTGTGCCGATTGCTGAAGAAGATGATCATGCTTTGTCGTCCTCAGATCACTCTCCAAGCCGACAATCTGATGCACCTCCATTTCTGGCAAGGACTCTTCAGCACCTATCTGACAACTGCATATCACTCTCTCAACGTGTTCTAGAAGTTCATCAATGTCAGAGGCTTACAGCTTTGGACTTTGATTCATTCAAAGAGAAGATGACAGCCAGTACCGGCAGCCTTCAGCGAGGACTGAACGATTTGTTCCCTCAGCAAGCCACTTATAAGAACAGCCTGAGAAAAGAGCAGATCGAGCTGGCCACTGAAGTCAGAGCATCCGTCGACAACTCCCTTCGCGCTCAAGATACTCGTCTTGACGCTATCAGCGCTCAGCTAGCACAAGTTGTAGATTTTCTCCAAGAGATTGCTGCTGACAAAAAGGGAGAAAAGAAAAAAGACTTCAAGCGGCATCAGTCTCAGTCTTCAAGAAAATAGATTGTTTATATATTCAGACTGTCTGTATGCAAGACTGTTGATCAATAAAGAAAATCTTTCTTTGTTAAGTCCTTGTTCATTTATTTTGAACTAAACTAAAAGGCTTAATAATAAAAGACTTAATCGATCCAACTTAATTATGTTCATTTATTTTGAACAAGAAGAAGTAATCGATCCGAAAGTATACGCTTCAGAGTTCTTATCAGACTGGTTAAAAAGACTTGGAAGCTAGGTTTTGTCATCATCAAAAAGGGGAAATTTGTTAGTTCCGAACCTTATCGATGAGATTTTAAAGATGACAAAACATATCAGACCGGATCGAGAGAAATCAGACTGACCAGATCGATCGCCCAAAACAGATCAAGCTGATAAGATGACAAAGCATATCAGACCAGATCGAGGGTAATCAGACTGACCAGATCGATAGCTCAAAACAGAACAAGCTGATAAGACATATCACATATCAGACCGGATCGATGGATATCAGACTGACTAGATCGAAGCTTCAGATCGATCTCAATCTTTTTATTGCATCAGAGCAGTCAAGGATGCATAAAGAATGGCTCTTCAGTCCGAATCATTAACGGCTATTTATTGTAGCATTTAATGTCGTAATTAATGCTACAAATGACCAAAGACTGAAGATTGCCATAAAAAGTAAGAAGACAAAGAAGAGCTTACCTGACAGTCGCCGAAAGTATGAACCAGAACGGCAAGTATCCTGAAGAAGAAGACTGTAGCTTACTCAGAGAATAAGCAGAGTCAAGAGTTGCACATTAAGGGAAATAATGCCGTTGGTACATACAACTATAAAAGGATGCAATAAAAAGATACAGATAGACAAGGACACGAGAGACTGTTTAATCGAAAAACGCACAAGAAAGCAAAACAGCACAAGCTTACAAGCTCAGAAGCTCTCGAGCTGAAATTACTCTTAAACACGATTACTTTGTAATATTTGATCATTTAGGATCACTGTGCGCATCTTGTGTATTCTGTATTGAAAAACAGAAGTGAGAAACAAATTGTAACTGTCAGACAGAGAGTGTCTGAACAGATCGAGTGACTAGGAGTTTCAGACTGGTAGTGGGGTAAATCCAGTCTGAATCGGGTTTGTACAACAGGATTGTATAAATCAAAGTCTTCTAGTATAAACCTTCCTTAATTGGAAGAAGGGGAGACGTAGAAGGATTACATCACCTTCGAACTTCCAGAAACATATTATGTGTTATTATCTTTCTGCACTTGTTCTTTCATTCAAGCCATCGAGCCGCTCTTACAAATATAAGATCAGACCGTTCCGCACTTATACATTCAGTGGTCTGTTCTATAAAAGAGTTGATTAAGAAACAGATTTCTTTCACTAATCCGAAAGAAATCACAAGGGATTAAATTTTAGAAGGAGTGTTCATTCACCCCCCCTCTAAACACTCCGGACCGATCCTAACAAAAAGCATGCATGATATCAATTAGGTTTCATCATGGGCTAGTGATTCTAAGCATGTGTTCATTACTAACTATGAGCTCAAAATTTTCAAAATTTTTGATTTTTTTGTATTTTTGAAATAAGAAAAACAATAACAAGCACAATAACAAGCCACTAATCCCTCCCCCATACTTAAAGCTTACATTGTCCCCAATGTAAGGCAAAAATACAAGAAAAGAGAAAAGTTTAAACTAAAAAGCAATAAAACTAAAAAGGTAAAAGGGAAACTAACTCCCCTTGGGTTGCCTCCCAAGCAGCGCCTCTGTTTAACGTCGGTGGCCCGACGCCAGTCCTCTATCAAGGTGGTTGATGCAGTGTTGCTCTATCCTTCCTTAACCACCTCAATATCTTCTTCATTCCTCGGTATCTCGGCTTGTTGCTCTTTGAGTAGTCATCCCCAGTCTTTGCTCCTTCGTCACTTGATTGACATGGTCGATCCAGAGGGTGCTTCTTTTCAAAGGTACGATCCTGCAATTGAGAAATAAGAGGGTCAGCAGTATCGTGAGTGGATAACGCAGCAATAGTATGAACAGTATGCACTAAGTTAGACTCCATACCTTTCTTGTCGTCAAGACCATCAGTAGCCTTTCCCATTTCCCACAACTCATCATTATCAAAATCAGAATCATAATTATCATGTACATCAATAGCGTAACTAGAATGCTCAGGAAGTTTAATGGGTTCATACATGTTGAATTTTGCAACTTTACCATTAGACTCCAATGTGATCATACCGCTATTCATATTGATTACTGATTTTGATGTTTTCAAGAATGGTCTCCCTAAAATAATTAGACTAGAAGGATCATCATTTCTCATGTCTAAGACATAGAAATCGGTTGTGAAGACCAAGTTCTTTACATGCACAACTACGTCCTCTACTATCCCCTTAGGTATGATCGTGGATTTATCAGCTAAGTGAATAACTGCGCTATTTCTTTTTAAAGGTCCATTTTCAGTTGAGAGTACATTGAGTAAGGCATGACATTTATGGATGATCCTAAATCGAGCATAGCCTTCTCAATCCTAATAGCACTAATCTCACATGGGATAAAGAACATACCTGGGTCCTTGTATTTAATGGGGATGCTTCTTTGGTTGTCCGCCGAAACATTGTCATTGAGCTCGACCTTGGACTGCCCTTTGTGTTTCTTGCTTTGATCCTCTTTCACGGTCTCCTTTAAGGGGTTAGCATGTTGCGGTTTCTTCTTCATGGTCTCATGCAATGGGGCTTGCTCTTCTACGAGCCCTTTGAGTCCGGCACCTTTCCTATTGTCCTTCAATGCTTGGGGGAAAGGGGGTGGTATTTTATATTCAGAAAGTTTAGGGAACTCACCTCGTGGTTCCTCCCCTTGCATTGGCTCTTCAACATCTGTCTCTGTCTCCGTCATCTCTTCTTCTGGGGTGGCGTCAGTACCACCTTCTCTTCAGCTGCATCTTCATTCACATTCACTGTGATAGCGCTCACATTTTCCCGGGGGTTCATCTCTGGTTGTGACGGCAGTCCATTTGAAATCCTTGCTTCGATCTTGCTGATTGAAGTCGCCAATTGTCCCATCTGCGTCGTCAAGCTCTGGATGCTCGCCCTCGTCTCCTGTTGAAATTGCAAGCTATTTTCAGCAATAATTTTGATGCTATGTTCTAACCTGTCAGAAGGAGGGTGCACTGGCGGTGGTGGAGGTCTCTGATATGGCGGTCTATAGGGTGGAGGTTGGTGCATCTGTGGGTTCCCATAGCCTTGGTTCGGATGGTCTCTCCAACCTTGATTGTAGTTGTTTGGTGGATGGTCATAATTCCTTTGTGGTGGCCCTGGGAATCCTCCCGCTGCATTCACGTTCTCAGCGGTTGTCTCTTGTAGTGAGGGGCATGCGTCCGTGGAATGGTTCGCAGCCAGACAGATTCCACACGGCTTTATCTTCCCTACATTTCCACCTGCAAGACCACGCACAAGAAAAGTTAGATCTATCAGTTGTTGTTCCAGGTTTGATACGTTTACCTCTTTTCTTGTGGTTGTCCATGGTGCACAGATCCGAATTGTTGGGAGTTGGCCGCCATGTTAGCTATCAACCTTCTAGCTTCCTCCGCTGTTTTATCTATAAATGCTCCTCCGTTTGCCGCATCCACCAAGTTCCTGTCAGAAGAAATTAAACCTTCATAGAAGTATTGGATTAGAAGGTGTTCACTTATCTGGTGTTGTGGACAACTTGCGCACAACTTCTTGAATCTCTCCCAGTATTCATGTAGTGATTCCTCGTAGAGCTGCTTCACACCATATATCTCTTTCCTCAAGTTCGTTGCCCTTGAAGCTGGGAAGTACTTTTCTAGGAATACTCTTTGTAAGTCAGACCATGTGGTGATCGATCCGGATGGTAAGTAGAAGAGCCAGTCTTTTGCAGCGTCCTTTAGAGAGAACGGGAATGCTCTTAGCTTTATTTGATCCTCAGTGATTCCGGTCGGCTTCATGGTAGTGCACACCACGTGGAACTCCATCAGATGCTTATGCGGGTTTTCACCTGCAAGACCATGGAAAGCTGGCAATAAGTGAATTAAACCAGACTTAAGTTCGAAGTTTACGTTATTGGCCAGAGCAGGGAAACTGATGCAGAGCGGTTGTTGATCCAAGTTAGGATTCGCCAGCTGCCTCAAGCTTTGATTTGCAGCCATCATGGACCTCTCTTCTTCTTGTTGTTCTATAATCCTTCGTGCTTCTCGTATCCTCTGTTGTAGCGTCCTCTCAATCTCAGGATCGTAGTGAAAGTTATCTTCGTGATTGAACGATCCACCTGTACTCATTACCAAAGTAGTAATGCGGGATAAAAATAAAAAAAAAATAGACACAAAAATAATACCAATGCCTTCCCCGGCAACGGCGGGAAAATTTGGTAGCGTTTATCGCGTACGCCCAAATTAACCCTTCTCAAGTTAATAGCAAAAGTATGTAGTAGCGAGAGTAGGGATCGATCCCACAGGGAAGGTAGTATTTATTTGGTGTCAAATTAAAAACAAATAGTAAAAAGGGGTTTTGGGAAGAATGATTACTACTAAGCAAATTCTAGAATTAAACTAATTAACGAGATTAACTAAGATGATTTAAACTTATGAGAGTGAAGCGATTCTTGGTTTTCAGGTAACCGTACTTTTGGAAAATTATCTTTTGGTCATCAAATCAAAACATTCAAATTCTTTCGATTATCTATCGATTGGAACTCAATTCCTACTCATCTTATTCGTAGTCAAAGATAAAACAGCATTCAATTCAACCCTTACCAAATCTCTAATCACCACTAAAGCCGTTAATGATTAAATCAATGATAGTTTTCAAAACAAATGAGTTCGATAAATCTAATCAATGAAAACTACAGCCGTTAAAATCGATTACTCAATCGTTTCTCCTAAGAATTCAATAACACCTACAGCCGGTTAATTATTAATCTTAGTTGTTTCTTAACAAACTATCGATTATGCAATTGAATATTAGGTGATCAATCTAATACACAAACACAACAATCATGGAATTCGAAATCTGGAAAACACATTGAAATCGAAATCTAGTTCAACAATCAAACCGAATTCTCATAAAAGATTCAAATCCAAAAGTAGGTATCCCTTCAACCAAGAATCGAAGGGTTTTAGCCTATCATATTCAAATCTAAAAACATAGTAAATTGTACCGAAAACATTGAATTAAATAAAGGAAAAGAAATTACTGAGATATTCACGATTCCGGCTTGTCGATTCCGGTTCCGTTCTTCGTTGTTCTTGAAGAAAACTTGAAAGAAAATTATTCTAAAAACCTAAAATAATTCTAAAGTCTGGAATCTCCCTAACAATTGATGTAAAAATCGAGTATTGAGGTTATGGAGGCTAAAGTTTAGGTTACAATCTTTTAAACATGGTAAAAGACCCACTTTCCATATTCTTGGACTCTACGGCAATCGATCGCTACAAATGTGGCGATCGATCGCTGCGTTATTTTTTTTCGATATAATGCTTGAGGCGATCGATCGCTACAAAGTGGCGATCGATCGCTTGTCTCCAGTGGACTCTGGCGATCGATGGCTGAATATGGCGATCGATCGCTGCTTCTTCAAATTTGATGCAAAAGTTTCTGTCCATAGGCGATCGATTGCCTCTTCCATGCGATCGATCGCCACCTCTAAAATTACGTTTTTGCCCTTTTCTTGATCAACTTTGAGTCATTGTCATGTCCATGTCTTTTCTTGGTCTTTACACATCATTTTTAGTTCGTTTTCTTCGATTGTACCTACAATTACACAAATATACGATTAGGTAGCATACGTATCAAATTATCCATCAAAACATACCAAATCGTAGACAATTAAGCACTAAAGATGTGTCTATTTCTAGTCACATCACCTTAGTATTTGCCAAAGAAAATATGCACTTGATGTTCTCACAGATAATACTTATGGACCCCAATCTCAAACTGAGTGCAACAGAAGGTGCTCCATTAGATGATCCAACATCCTATAGAAAATTAATTGCCACTCTTATATTTGACCATCACTAAGCCAGATTTATCATATAGCATTCAGTCACTTACACAATTTATGTCTAAACCAACACATCATCACTTAGCAGCAGCCCGTAGGGCATTAAGATTCATCAAAACTACTATTGGTCGTGGTATTTTTATGTCAAAATCATCCACATTGCAACTACAGGGTTATAGAGATAGTGATTGGGCAGGCTGTGTGGACACTCGACTAAGCATCACAGATTATGCTATCTTTCTTGGTGACTCTTATTTCTTGGAAATCAAAGAAACAACCTACAGTCAGCCGTTCATCTGCCAAAGCAGAATATCGTGCATTGGCTTATACCACCGCTGAAATCCAATGGTTACTTTACCTACTACATGATTTTAATATTGCTCATAACTTTCCTGTCCATCTATATACAGACAGTAAATCAGCATCTTGTATTGCAAACAATCCCATCTTTCATGAGTGCACGAAACACATTCAAATTGATTGCCATCTTGTACAAGAAAAAGTCCAAGAAGGCATCATCAAAATCATGCATGTTCCAGCACTTGAACAGATTGTAGACATCCTGACAAAACCTTTGAGTAATAAAGTCATTTGATTCCTTTATTTCCAAGATGCACATGAAGAACATCCATACACATCTTGCAGGGGGCTGTCAAGATAGAAGTAATCAAGAAACCACCATCACCAACTAGCCGTTGGATTAGTTACTAGTTGGTTACCAATTAGTTATTGTTAATATCACTTACAACAAATACATGATATAAAGGTTAAGTCAGCAAACAAATCAGTATTGAAAATTCATTCTGTAAAACTTAATGTGAGTTCATCTCTGGAAATATTTTCATATACGATATTTTCAATTGATTCTTAATTGAGAATGGTTGATTTCATCTTCTGTATTTGAATTCAAAGTAATTGAATTCTTCATTCTAACAGAAATCTCCACAAAAATTCCATATGGAGCAATAGATTTGATCTCGCAGTTCCTAAACGAAATCACAGTCAGATACTCGACAGACAATTGGGAGACAGAGATTAAGATAATTTACAATATGCTTTTCAAACAAAGAATATTTTGCAGACAAATTCAGTTTCTACAGTAATAGTTAGGAAATTCTTAATACGGTCTCAGCCACCAGCATCCAACCTCAATGCAACAGATAATGCTCAATAACTACATAATCCTCACATAATGAATGCTAAGATTCAGTTTTCATAACACAATTCAGGAACTACCCTCAAAATCCACAGCCTCAGTTGATAGCCTCTCAAAGTAAGTTGAATTACCCATATAGCCAGGAATACCTCATGAAATTAAAATTTTACAAGATGGACATCCAGATTGGCAAACCTTCATAACATGAATTATAGGAGCATGCTTGGAGAGTTCCTTCGAAGGAGGACAGCTTTTGACATCTCAGAATTAGATTCAGAATGCACCGTCAGAGTTCGTTAACCTTTCCCCAGTCAAGTTGACGTCGGCGCTAGTTATGGAAAGCGGCGGCTGTGGTTGTTGACGGTGGCGCTAGTTGCGGCAGCGGCGGAGGAGAAAACTTGAGATCTGCGGCAAATTGAACGACAAAGCGATCTCAACATCATCGGTTCTACTATTTTACATCAAGATTTTCTGATGTTTTGGTCCAATTGAATCGAAATGTACATTAGCCGATCGCTTGAACGAGCCCTTGGTCTTTCCGAGTTTGGAACGAAAGGGTTTTTAGTGGGTGTTTGCAAATACTTTTGCAAACTGCTTATCAGCTTTTCATATAAAAAAAGCAGATTTTGAGTGTTTTATTTCCGTGCTTCTGCTATTGCTTCTCTAAAAATAAGCAGAAAAAAGCAGAATTTGAGAAGCAGGCCATGGCATGCTTTTGACTGCTTTAAGTTGTTTTGTGGCAGTTTTGTAATTAATTAAAGTTTATTAAGCTGTTTTTTTATTTAAATAGCAAACACTAAATGCTTTTGCTTAAAAGCAACTTTTTCAGACTTTAAGCAAAAGCAACGTAGAAGTGCTTTGAATAAGCAATTGCAAACACACCCTTAGTAGGAGTGAGTATTCGGTTAATTCGGTTAAAAACCGAACAGAATTAACCGAAACCGTAATAACCGAATTTTTTTTTTACAAAATCGAACTAACCAAATTTTTTTAAGAAACCGAACAAACCGAGCCGATAAAATATCGGTTAGATCGGTTAAATCGGTTAACCGATATTTTTAAAATCAAAACCGATTTAACCGATATTTTAAAAAAATAAAACCGAACTTCCGAATTGACCGAACCGAATTTCCAAACTTATTCGGTTCGGTCGGTTATTTCGGTTAAACCAAAGTTTTGCTCACCCATAGTTTTTAGTTTAATGAGAAAGATGAGATTGGGAAAACTGAGTGGGATTCTAATTAAATGAAAATACCTATTAGCTTTAAAAAATAAAGCATCACGGTTGTTTTTCTAATAGTGGATATGTGTCGCAATCCTAACAGTTATGAATGTCACTCTTAAGATAGCATCAAACAAACCACTCTTGACTAACCATTTTTGATTGAGTAATAAAGATTATCTTCTCAAGATTACCATAAATGAACGCAATCTTGACATCCATTTACTTGACTTCTAAATCAAACTAATTGACTGGTTCTAGCAATACTATAATGGAGATTTGTTTTCACCATGCAAGTTATTTTGATTGAAATCTTATATTTCCTCTTGCTTGAAACTTTTTAGCAACCAATCTTGCTTGGTATCTAGGCTTATCCAAGTACATGATTGTGATCGGGCCGGTGATGAAGCATTCGTTGTTGCCGAGCCTCTATAGAGACACCGGGAAAGGAGGATTGTGTAGTATGTTAGGGTTGCGCTTGGTACATGGATTATGGATATGATAAATGAATAATAAATAATAAGGCTCCATTTACTTTAAGTGATAGGGATTAGTAAACTTTAGATTATTTATTTATCCCATGTTTACTTTGTTGTGTAAAAAAAATTTTATTCCTACCTCATTTTATCACATTCTAACTCCCACTTTATAATAAAAGATATTTACCGTTTTCCCACCATTTTTTACTATTTCAAAACTTGAAATTCCCGCCAAAAAGTACAACATATTTCCTACAACATATTATTATTTATTGTATTTATATTATTTTAATTTATATTATTATTATTATATATATATTATATAATATATTAATCGATATAAATAATAAAAAATTAATATATTACTATATATATAATATTATATTATGTTTATTATTATTAGACATATATGTCATATATATTATTTTAATATAAAAATAATTATTATTATATTTATATATATACTGTATATTCTATGTATTATTATTATATGTATAAAAACTGTTTCTGTTATTATTTATATCTTCATATACTATTATTAATATTCATTTATATATAAATACTAAATTAATCGCTATATAATAAAAATAAATATATATATATCTAATACTTAGTTATATTATTGTTATTATTATTATACATATATGTATACATATATTATTTTATAATAAAATAATTATTATTATATATATTTATATTATATTATTATTATATATGTATTATTATTATATACATACATATATTTTTATTATTGTTATTATTATTATTATTATATAAATAATAATATTAATCGATATATAATACAAATAAATATAATATATATATATATTGTTAGGATCGGTCCGGAGTGTTTAGAGGTGGTGAATGAACACTCCTATTAAAAATTAATCCCTTGTAATTTCTTTCGCATTAGTGAAAGAAATCTGTTTCTTAATCAACTCTTCTACAGAACAGACCACTGAAAGTTTTAGTGCGGAACGGTATGTTCTTAGATTAGTAAGAACGACTCGATGGCTTGAATAGAGAATGATAAAACACAGAATATGTTTCTGGAAGTTCGAAGGTGGTGTAATCCTTCTACGTCTCCCCTTCTTCCAATTAAGGAAGGATTCAACTAGAAGACTTTGATTTATACAATCCTGTTGTACAAACCCGATTCAACTGGATTTACCTCACTACCAGACTGAAACTCCTAGTCTCTCGATCTGTTCAGACACACTCTGTCTGACAGTTACAATTGATTCTCACTTCTCTATCTTAGTACGGAATACAAAAGATAGACTAGTCTATGCACACAATGGTGGTGCGTGCACAGGGTCCAGTCAACTGCCATACCTAGAGCTCTCAGCTCCATCACGGTGGTCTTCCACCACATAGCAGGCTTCTTAGCCATCTGAAACTCGGCTAACCTCAGCCATGCCGTGCGTGCACAGGGTGCAGTCACAAGTATCTGCTCTATACGCTCCAACCACTCCTCAGCTACTTCACCAGACTCAATTCCCTCAAACATGGGCGGATGGAAACTCAGAAACTGCTTCAAACTGAGCTCCCCTGGCAGTAACATCTGTACACTAGGCTCCATGCCCACAGCAGGTGGTGGTAAAGGATTCAGCTGAGCGATACTGGCATTCCTACTGTCCATATCCCCTACCTCCTCATTGGGGTTCTCCGGGTTAACAGCATCCATGCTGCAACACAAATGTTAACAACAATACCAAAAGCAGTTCATAATATAAGCCGTTAGGTAACAAGAGTATCATATTCAAAAGCATGTTAGTATAACACTTATACAACAATATGCATCACATGCATAACATGCTCAACAATGAATACCTAGCCAACTTGTCTCTAAAGGCTACCCTTCACTCTTCCCTGGTTATCTAACCACTGCTCTGATACCACTAAATGTGAGACCCCGTTATCACATCAAGTTACTAAGGTGCAATTTAGAGAACTAAACATTCATGTGAATATATCAGAGTAACGTATCGTGTTGATTTACCTGAGCTTTAGAGATTACAGTACCAAAATGTTTCAAAAAGGAATAACATAATTCCTACAAAGGCACTACATTATAGTCTTACTCTACTCAGTAGAAGCTATACCAAAAAATTTCTCTAACATGCTAATCATGTAGCACTCCTTACAGCTCAGCATTTCAACCCCGACCCTGGTTCTCGTCAACAAAAGCACCTACAAAGACAACACCCAAAACGTGAGCATAAAACAATTCATATTCAACATAATATGAAAGTAAGGCATAAATGCACAATCCTAAACACAAGCACTTCCTGTATTTCCTGCATTTATAACGCCCATTGGTTGTCCCTGTACCATAATTCATAATAAAACACATTATATGAATGTATGGCTTTACAAATGAATGTCATGACATTTCCTCTTTTTCTTGAGTCAGTCATCATCAGTTATTTCATAATCTCAAAACAAGCGGTATCGCATACTCGCTTCTTCATACTAGCGGTATCTCTTCCTCGCTCAGTATGGTATACCTCGCCTCCATGTGCAAGCGAGCCTCCCCCCTCCCGCTCCACATTTTCAGCGGTAAAGCATAAGCATTAAAACCTTAACTGTGATCGCCCTGACTCGTGGAATACACCACTTTATTCCACATCACAATATGCAACAACAATGCATAATATGCAACACAGTGCATAATAACATGTATCATAACCTTAATGCATCACATTGCATTCATCATGTGTCACACAGACAAACATAAGTACATGTTACCGTTGGGATGCCCGTACGTCTCTTACGTACCTTTCCAAAATGTGATGTGTTGCAGGACTCTATCCCCTGCGCTGTGTAGCTACCTGTGAAGGCTCTACACCAGTGTACAACACAATATTAGATGTCTCATTACAATCCAATATCAAAACTTTAACAAAATATATCATTTTATATTTTTCAACATTCTGGGTCTCTCGATCGATCGGCCCCTCTTCCCGATCGATCGAGAAGACGCCTAAAATCAGAACCAAGATTCTGCCTCGCTCGATCGATCGAGATGAAATGTCGATCGATCGAGATGCCCTGTTCGAGAAATACCAACCCAGAATTCTCGAACACCTATATTCACACCCTTCGATCTAGCATATAACATACACCACATGTTTGAACAATTATGCTAGCAATTACAATACACTACTCCGAGTGTATTCATACCAAATTTACACCTCAAACTTAAGCCCACATGCATAAACGTCAACCATTTACATAAGTACTCAACCAACTTTTCCGGAAACAGGGCAACATATAAATTTCCAGATTTTTGAGTACTTCACTTCATGCTATTATATCTACCACATATAACATAAAGAATGCTCGAACAAACATGCCAAGGGCTTCACAAAACTACCATGCATATTTTCACATCAAAGGTTTACCAAAAACCTAAGCTAACGTGCATGATATCACCTCCTTAAAAACACTCCCAAACCATAATTTTCCAGAAAAACAGGGCATATTCCTTACCCAGATTTTCGAACACTAAACTTCACATGCTTTAATCCTCTACATAAAACATGCAACATGCTCAAGGAAAATTACAGAGAGCCTCATAAACATCATATAAAAGTATTCATAACAATATTTCTTTAAACCCTAAACTAGCATGCCAAATCTGCTACAAAGAACAAGCATGCTTAGGAATTTAAAAACTGGGAAGAACATGTGACTCCTCACCACTTTTGCCCTTCGATTTTCTATATGAAAGGATGAATGGAATCCGATCACTTTCCTCCTTGAAACCGACCAAGTTGCAGACAAAATGAAGGGAAGAAGAAGAAGTCTTTTTGGAAGAGGCACAATGAAAATATCTTCATGTAAAGTGGCCACCTAGTCATCTGCTTTCCCAGAAAAACAGGGGAGGGGCGTGGGTTCAACCAAGTGGGGGTGGGGTGGTTGCATGTAGGGTGGTTTTGTGGTGTTTAATTGTGTCCCGGTATTTCATACGATGTATAAAAATATCTCTCCATGATATTTTATTAGTTTACCACATCAACACAATAATTAAAAACACCTAACATGCTCCCTAAACCACATCATCAATTAAATAAATCACTCCCACATAAAATATACCTTTAGCACATAGGCTCACAATTAACAACCTTTAATTGTATGATTACCCACATAATCATTTCGGGGATATCACAGGGTGTAGTCTCCCAATTCAGTTATAACAATCCCTTTGACCACAGGAATGGCAGAGGGGACTCTGATGGTTACTTTGGGTACAGTGGTTGGAGCTGTTGAGGGTTGGGTTGTAGTGTGGGGTGCAGGGGTGGCTTTTGTGGGAGGCAATATGGGTAAGGTTTTAATGGGTAGGGTTTTGATTGGCTTGGTGATCTGGGTTCTTGGCTTTTTAGGAGGGGGCTTGGCTGGAGACGAAGGAGCAGACTGAGTTTCCTCGGAGTCAGTCTGAATAGTCAATTTATGCCTGACTCGAGTCTTTCGAGCAGCAGCATGTTCTTCTCCTTGTTCAATCTTGACAGCCACCAGATCAGAAGAAGTGAGTGGAGCACTCTTGGACTTCAGTAGAGCCAATCCCTTGGGGTTGAGAATTTTGAAGGGACTCAAAGCAGACGGCTTCCCCAGCTCGATGTTCAGCGTCTCCAAGAGCTTGCTGAGGGGAACTGCAAAACATACAGCCTGTTTGGAGGCGATAACCGTCTCAAGCAAAACTCCAAATAAGATCGCAGACCAGTTCATCTTCTGCCCTTAGTGAATAGCAGCCATGGCCCGGAATTTCTCAGCAGTAACAGCATCATAGCTTCCGGCTTTGCCCAGTAGTGGCTTGCCAACAATCTCGCATAACACTTGGAAATGAAAGAACATTTCCTTCTTCTTGAATGACGGCTGCAGGCGGTGACCAAAAATGGATACCTTCCCCTGAAGATCAGTGATAGTGGCCTGAGGAATGTGGCCAAAGTCAGTCAGTCCGGTGTTGGGAAGACCAAAGGTCTTTGCCAGCGTCGACTGAGAAATGTCAAATGAGTGGCCCTTGACGGTGGTGGAGATGAACGTCTGCTGAGACACAGCATTTGCAAACAATTCTCGAATCTCCGATTCGTAAACCACCGTCCCGCATTCCAGAAAATTCCTTAATCCGAAAGACACTAAGGATTTGAACATGGAGACCATTTCCGGATCTTCAGCCCTGTAGATTTCTTTGAACTCAATAGAAAGGGAATTGTGAGTGATAGTAGCCATTTGAGTGTAATGAAGAGTACGGAGAGTTTGAAAATATTTGAGAGGTAGAAAGCAGACAGCAGTAATTCGTAAAAAGTCAATGAAAGTGAAATGTCCAGCCCGCTAAATAGGAGAGGGAAGACACGTGTCTTTATCTCGATGACTGATATTAAAATAATTCAAAATAAACGGACAGGATGAAAAAGAGAGAAGGCGGTTAAAATTGCAATCAGTCCGGGATGTTTTAAATAATTATTTTATTTAAAGATTTGTTGACCAGACAGATCATGGGATAACATCAGATTTGACATAGATCGGTCTGAAAGTTCGGACCGGTCTGTGTCTTTCTGATCATTGTATTATCGATCTGTGCCAGCATATAATCTTTAAAAGCGAAAAGAAAGATACCTCTAAAACATCAAGATAAGTCTATTAAACCAAGAATTTGACGAAAATAATTAAACTTAGCCTCAGGAAGTGGTTTGGTGAAGATATCTGCTGCTTGCTGGTATGTTGAAATATGTTCGATCCGAATTTCCTTTTTGCCAACATGATCTCGAATAAAGTGATGTCTTATATCAATATGCTTTGTTCGAGAGTGCAAAACTGGATTATATGTTATAGCAATTGCACTGGTGTTGTCACAAAATATCGGAGATTCAACAGCTTGAATGCCGTAGTCTTTGAGCTGGTGTTGAATCCAGAGCATCTGAGCGCAACAGCTTCCAGCGGCAAGATATTCTGCTTCAGCTGTAGATGTGGCAATAGATGTTTGCTTCTTGCTGAACCAAGAGATCAATCTTTCACCTAAGAATTGACATGTTCCACTGGTGCTTTTGCGATCAATCTTACATCCAGCATAGCCAGCGTCTGAATATCCGATTAAGCTGAAGTTTGAGTCTTTGGAATACCAAAGACCAACGTTCTGAGATCCTTTCAAGTATTTCAGAATAAATAAGGATAAATATTTTACAATCATTTCACAATTTTTAATCTTTAAATTATTTATCATATCATTCAAACCAAACGGTACCTAAGAGTGATAAGTATTTTATAAATAAGGATAAAAATGTGAGTGTGATAATATATATCATGTTTGGTTTGCATGGTTAAAAAGTACAATACAATGTATATTTTGTTTGGTAATTGGTTGAGGATTGCATTTACAAATAACATGAAATACCTAAAATAAACCTAATCAAGTCCAACCCTTTGATACGATTATTTTTTAGCTCCCCTAAATTATTGACTCCCAAATTCCCCCTGAAAAGTCTCCCGCAGCCCTAAATCGCGACCCACATACCCAATTATTGTGTCTTATTCTTTGTCATCTTTCAATTATATGATTTGTTTCGTTGTGGGTGACTGGAAATGAGTGGGATTACATTTTAAGGAGGTGATATATATGGCTAAATGATGTTTCGTGAGTTTTGTGAAATCTATTTTTTTGTAGCATGAAATCTTTTGCTGTCAAAATGAACAGCGACTTATACATTATTAAAGTATAAACGTTGTTCTAATCTCCGAACTTCTATGTATGTATGTGTCGCTGTATGCTGTATTTGTGAATTGTGAATTGGCTCATGTATTTCAAATGAACACAGCACCACAATGCTTTTGCGGTCGTGGCTTGATGGTTTTAAGTAAGGTATGTGAGTATTTATTATTTGTCAAAAAAATATTTATTGATAAAAATAATTTATACTTATTTTTCTCATTCTCTCATTTTTTAAATTTATAAAAAATTATTTCTTTTAAAAAAATTTGTTTTCTATTTAAATTTATATTCATTGTATACATTAATTTGAAATTTAGATTAAATGGATTATGAAGAAAGATATTGTTAAACAACAGCTAACGAATATGCGAATGAAGTGGTTTTATACAAAATAATTATGAAAAATAATATATTTTTTATAAAAGAACATTATGTGAATCGGCAACAGACAATGAATCTCAGAAAATCTCTCGGGGGGCTCCGCCCCTGAACCCTCGCAGCGCCTTCGCCTCCAGCCCCCCATGCAAAAATCGTAGGTACACCCCCTGTTTGAAACGAAACACAATATCCATAGAAGAATTGTGTTGTTGTTTTGGTTGCACTTGCTTTGTTATGCATTTTTCTCATGTTACTCCTAATTATTATCATGTCGAGGTAATATGAACTAGTATGTATTTTTATGCATATTTGTTGTGTTTTTATGAAGATTTTGTACTTTTGTCGAACATTTTGTATGTATGTAATCACCTCGGAAGAATTGTCGTAGACAATAATTTTTATTTCGGTGTTAATTGTGTTTGTGCTGTAATTGATGGTTGTAAATTATAAATCTTTATGTGGTGTTCATGTATTGTTGTTGTAAATTATAAATTTTTATTTCGGTAGCTACAGATTATTTCCATGAGCTTTGATAAAATTTTATTGGATATTCGGACAAATTCATTATTGGTGTTATGACATGACTTGTTAATAATTTTATGTTCTATGTGTTATCGATTCCAACCAGTTCCGGATCGATCCGACCAGGTTTGTTTTGTTTTTATTTTATTTTTTATTTTCGAACTCTTTTTTAATTTTTTGAATTGTTTTATTTTTTGATGTTGTAAATGTTTTAACAATATTCATCACAATTTCATTATATTTCTTCTTCATTTTTCATAATATAAATGCATACAAATAATTGTAAAGAGATGGCAATTGAAAATCTAAATAAAAAATATTAATGTTTATCACTCTTCATAATTGATACGTATTGTTTTGGAGTTTCTTCTTGCTCGTCATAATCATTTACGAATTTGTCAACCGCCCCATCTCTTCTATTCTTACATTATGCTTCAAACCAATCTTTAAGAAATGTGAGCATGCAAAACGAATCAGCAGCTAGATTACTTATGTATTCTCCAATGATTCGGCCACATGTTGAGAATGTTCGATTCAGAAGCGGCGCTTGAAGCTTGTACCGCATACACGTCTCTATCCATTTTGGCTAAGATAGAGAATTGTGCTGCATTTGTCTTCCACCATTGTAAGACGTCGAAGTTGTCTTCCGTTAGAAACTGATAATTCAGATAAATTTGCAACTCAGTCGACGTGCTAGTAAAATGTCCTTTTTCCTTAAATTTTTTCTTGCCCAGCATTCTAAGCAAATTGATGCCCCCACCTCTAGACTGAGCTTGGGGTTGTTCTTCAACAGCCCTCTGTTGTGATGATTCACTTGCATGTTGATTATAATACAACTGAAACATATTTTGAGAGATTGCATTGTAGATGTCTTTTGATCGTCAACAACTTCCCCAAAAAATTAGCATAATATTGAAAACATATCCAAAATGAAGATAAACATTGACTAGGATTGCGATGCAGTGCACGTATATGATTTGTTTACAGTACTTTATAAATTTAGTTTTCATTGCACTAACAAAAGTACGCAAGTCATAGTCATCTCTAAATTCTATAAACTTATCAAAAATGTTAAATACTAAAGGAAGAAAATAAAGGAAGTTTGATAAATAACACCGGAGAAGCGTTCCGTCACTTCATTAAAAGTACATTTTCAACAAATTCACAATTCTCACCAGTCAAATAAATACTTTCATCGCTATCAGGCATTTGATATGAATTATAAAATGAAGATAAAATATATTTGCAAGGTAACATAGCATTCAACATATTGTACAACGAATTCCATCTAGTTTCTATTGGTGATGGAAAAAAGAGGATGCTTTAAACCATTAGATAAACATAATTGTTTACAATCAAGCTTAACACGGCTCGTGCGTAACCATTTAACGCAGTATTTCATTTTCTCAATACATGATGAGTGATTGTCCTCATAACCAACTTTAACAGCCAAATTAATAACATGACATGCATATCTAACATGAAAAAAATACCATCAAGCATTGGTTTCAGATAGGTCTTTAAATCACACATCGCAGCATTGTTATTCGCAGTGTTGTCTAATGTGATTGAAAATACATTATCCCGAATTCCATAATATCTACAACCGTTGAATATATTTATCAATTACATAACCAGTATGTACACAATCTAACTCATCTAAAGATAAAATTCATTTTTGCATACACCAATTATCACCAATCCAATGACAAGTCACAACAAGTATGAATCCGAATTTACATTTGTTCAAATATTGGTTGTTAAGCTAACCCTACAAGGCAAACTAGAAAGATGTTCAAACCATGTATTTCTATATTCAACAAATACGTCCATACATTTTCTTTTAGTCTGTGCCTAGAAATATGTTTAAACATGAGTTGTATAGACGAAGCGAATTCAATAAAACTAGCATGTTCAACTTGTATAAAAGGTAGTTCACATCTAATCACATATCTAACAAGTGACCTACGGTTAATTTCAGCAGTTAAAATAAAACTTGTGCCAGTGAGAACATTAATTTGTGCTTGTGTTGCTTCTCTACCTAATGGTTGTAATGTCGTCTCATCAAAATTATGTGTTTTTACTAAGTGTTTTTTAAATTTTCGGGTGCCTCCACTGGAACCACCAGCTTCTTACATAATTTACATATTGCAACGGATTCATTAGTACATTCTTTCTGAGCGAGTTCAAAGTGATCACATATCTTACTTTTTTTGGCAAGAGTCGGCTGTCTGCTTGCTGCTGTAGTGGCTCCGGATGACTCCACTTGTTGTCTCTCTTGGACTTGGGCAGCAGGAGGTTCGGTAGGTTGTTCGGGTTGTTGCGTTTTGACGTTCATAGATGAACCATCAACATTGAGGTCACGAAAAATCATAACTTTCATTTAACTCAGGAATTGGCACAGGAAAATTCATTATCGAAGATGAACTAAGTGATAGACGACGGGGGTCGAGACCACGACTGCAACCCTGGCTACGATCAGCACTGCTAGATGAAGATGCAATTATTATATAAGTAAAATGCAGATAGCACAATGGAGAGAAAAAAAATGAGATTGAAGTATACAACTTTGAAAGAATGAATTATGAGGATTTACAAATCACAACACATCTATTTATAATTTTTTTTAAAAAAATAAAATCTAAACGTTAGTCGTTACCAAACATTCAGTAAGGCAATAGGTATAAAGTCGTTGCCTTGCTGAAATGCTTTTATTTTTTCCGAAACTTACCGGTTCCGATTCCGGAATTGGAACCGGTCTGGTAGCACTGGAACCGATGGGGCTACTGCTTTGAAGGCACGGACCGCCCCGGATCGGTTTTTTACAGGTTTCGGAGAGGTTCGTAACCGGTTAGCCCGGGTTCGAACCGGGCTAACCGATTCAATTCCAGATCGGATCCAGATTGACCCAGCCCAATAAGCAGCCCTATTTAGTTTTGATCTTATTCCTTTGATTACTGATATGTTAATGAATAATGTGTTGCGGCCCATACATTTATTTCATTATTGCAATTTATGATATGTTTGTGTTCTTATTTCGAAATTTATCGAGATGCTCTCCACACTTCTTGTTACTTTGAATCCTAGTGAGTAAAATCTACATTTTTATCAAGGAGCAAATACGGGAGGAAACAACATGTTGCAATGCAATGGAATATTGTTTACATTACGCTTAAAGTGCCCCGACTCCTTCCCAAACCACGTGTATAGTGGGAAGCTTTATGCATCAGTTTTTTTCATTTCACAGAGCAAACCCTTCGGTGTTTATACATGTTTAAACACTTTAATTTTTTTATAAAATACAGTTCTGGGCAAAAAAAATAATTCTTAGTCCGTATTAAATTATTGTGAAATTTTTTTGATACAACTATAAAATTGCCACATACCTAAGCAGACCGACGTTTGCATTATTATGTAGATAGACTTAAATTTGAATTTCTTTTTTCCTTATCAATCATTGTATAAACTTAGGTGCTACGGATATCAATTATTATACAAAACTTATCCGCTAACGTCATCCCAAACCACAAACTTTATTTTAGCGCAACTTTTACACCAAATATAAAACTAATCTCCAACCCATCTACTTCAAACTTTACTCCAAAAGAATATTCCTGAAAATATTCCTTTTAATTTCATTTACATAGATTATTTATAAACTCAATTATCTATTACCAATTTATTAATATAATTACATATTAAATTTATGTTTTTAATATTTTTTAACAAATGAATTTATTTTTTAATATATTTATAATAGATATTAACTTTATAAATCAATAATTAGTAAAATATTTTCCAAATAATTTGTAAGAATATAACAATTTAGTTAACTAATTCATTTTTAAATATTAAAATTACAAATCATAAAAGTTAAAAAATTTAAATAAAATAAAAAATTTAAAATAAGATGGTGCAGCTGCACTGCAGCACCAGCACTACACCAAATTTGGACACCAAAAAAGGCGCAATGTCAAATTTGGCGTGCGTTGAAGATGGCCTAAAATAATTTGATTTTTGTAATGATTAGTAAAAAGAGCAAAACTGATGCATGAATTTTCTGTTATATATATGATACAAAAAGAGATTGTGTCACTTTAAATCTAATATATACAGTCTTACTGTAAATAGACTGTTTAATAATCAATCGTTACTATACCTTAATTTAATGAACCTCCTTAATCTAGAGGTTGTTTTTAATAACTTTTCTATTAATTACCTTTCCAGAAGATATTGTTGACGAAAATTTTAATTTCTTAGTTAAAATTCTGAGTCTTTGGTTGGATGTGATTGGCATGTGACAATTATATAATTTGCTGATTTTAAAGTTCTATGCGATAAAATTTACCAGTGGGCAATTTATCTTTGTGGATACAATGGATGAGAAGGAATTTGAATGGATGGATGAGTACGTTTACAGCTGAAAGAGGTTCTTCGGTGTCCCACGCACAAAAGGAACCAGATTCCTTAGCAGTTAAAATTTATTTAGTTTTAGGTAATAAAACTGTTTTATTTAAAAGTTAAGAATATGTTTGTTTTTGGGAAAATATAATCACAACCAGATTTAAGCTAATGCATAGTTTTTAAAAATTAATGACCGATGAATTGATCAGTCGACTCGCTTTTTTAATTATTAATGATACATTATATTATTATTACTATTATATATTTACAGATGTAATAGACTAAATATTTACACAATAACATTAAAATATCCATAGTTTGGATTCATTCTTAGTTCAGTCTCTAACTTTTCAATGACCCGACAAGACTTAAAGTTTTAAAATATTTATCAACTCAGTCACCGATGGTAAGTCGGTCGTAAGAAGGAAACTGATAGGGATTAAATCGGAAACCTTAGGACTTAATTGGGAACAAACCAACTCAGTTTAGTCCTTAAAATTTTAAAACGTTTACTAAATCAATTCGTTTTCGTTTGCTTCTCACGGTCGATTTAATATCATATGATTGAATAGGATAATTTTTTTAAAACTTTAATGACTAAATCGGAGTACCGAAAACTTTAAAAACTAATCGGGAATAAAACTCAAGACGGTAAAATATATACAAATATTTATGGCAAGTTGGCAACAGAGTTAGCGGCATCCGATAAAGTTGTATAAGGGTGCGGGGCTTGCTCAATGTCGAAAGAATTCAATGCTCCCGACAGATGAACCAATCAGTGTCCATAAAGTGCTAGGAAGTTAATTTGAAAAGTGGATTTGTTCTTTGCTATGCTATCTTATAAAGTAATATACAATCATAAATGGATGATGAAAATGAAAATGTACTCTATGTAGGGGTGGTTACCGGTTCGAACCGGACTATGAAAATGAAAATGTACTCTGATGCTTACTAAAAATGATACGTCTTCCTTCCGGTGGACGAAGGGTGCTGGGAGCAACTCCAATAATGGCTTCGAGTGCCGGTGATGCCTGAAATTACGAACAAGCGTGAGAAGGGTGCCGGAAAGATGTCCCGGCGGAGCCCCTCCGACGCTCAAGTCAGAAATCGGAAAAGAAAAGAATAACGGGATGAACTTTAAGTTGTGAGAAGAGTGAATACCTTATTCCTGTCGACAAACCTGATATTTATAAGGAGATGGAAAGGGGACAACCTTTAACCGTACGTCAGGAGCCTAGGGAACATCCTCTGAAGCTAAAGGTGGGGACCAGGGTCTTAGGGCTGAAGACGAGTAGGTGTCACTTTCTCCGTATAATAGGCTTGCAGCTTTTGCGATCCGATTTATGCCGGGTGCCAGAGAATGTCGCTTTCATGGTATGATATGCTTGCAGCTTTTATGATTCGATTTGTACTTGGAGATATGGGTTATACGTTGAATCTAATTCACGAGGCTGCGCTACAAAGCTTAGCTCGCCCAACACGAGTGAGCCTCGACCCCATACTTTGCAAGCATGAGGCATCTGCGAGGGGTGGCATCGAACTTTTCCTCGCACGGGAGAACATCGCAGCTTGTGCCTCGTGTGTGCGAGCTGCGATGCCCTGTGTGCGAGCTGCGAGGCTCACCCGCCTCGCCGGGTGAGTACGCGGCTCACCCATCACGCGGGCGAGCATGCAAGGCAGCTCATCCCTGTCTGGTGGGGCGAGTGTGCAGCTCGTCCCTGTCTGCGGGGGGGGCGAGCAAGGCAGCTCGTCCCTGTCTGGCGGGCGAGCAGATAGGGACGGTACTCTCCTTTCTCGCGGGGTGAGCACAGTGCCTCTTGCGGGGTGGGTGCGCAGCTCGACCCTTAGAGCGGGCGAGCTGCGAGGCTCGCCTTATGCTAGGCTGGCTTCGCCCTTCCCGTACCTTGTCCCCTGACCTTGATCCATGGTTTGGGCTCGACCCGTAAGTTTTTAATGGGTTTGACCCGTACGGGTATCACTACTCCCCCATCAAATACGAGCTAAATCGAAGGTGAAAGCTCGGATGCGGATGACAATCCCTACGGGTCACTCGAACGGTTTTGGAGTGGACGTCGAACCACTCCCCCACACCACTTATTTTTAGTTTAGCTTCTTCCAAATCTTTCAAGTATTCGCATGATTGACTTGAACTTGTCCAGATGATGATGTTGGTGGATGCGCATGGTCTTGACGAGTCGAGCAGTCAACTCCTCGGTTTCCGCAGCTTCGCTTCCTAAGACTCCCTCTTACCCATTGGTCTTGAGTTCGATCAATAGTTAGTGTTACCCCGGATCTAAATTTAGGAGGGGCCGAAGAGGCTGGCGCTCATGCTTACCGAGCTGAGCACTCGCGGGCGAGGTTATGCCTGAATAAGGGCCGAGACCGGACTAACCTCCTACCCGGATATCATGAGTATCCCCCTCTAGTCTAGCTAGAGTAACGTTCTTGGCTATCCTTTTGAGCTCGAGGCCCGTACCGAGCTGTCAGATTTCAAATTCTTAACCCCTGACAAGACAGGTTGTCAGCCAGATGTGACCGTTGATGTACACCCAATTGATGTGGCTGCCACGCGTCATCATCCACTCTTGCGACGTTTGAACTCCCTCGATCCTGGCCATTGAAATGGGCCTGGCCCTAGTGGCCCAATCCGTTGGCCATCTATAAATTGCCCCTCCGCCTCACTTTCACCACTTTTCTCTCGCTATTCGTTCACTTCCGCTTCAATCGCACGCTAACCTTCTGTAAGTTCTCCGCCTCTGCTTTAATTAACTTTACTTTTTATGTCTACTTCCACATCCTCTACTTCCGGGGCCGCCTTTAGGGGCTCGGCCGAAGATGCCACGTGGTCTGGGCTTTTGAGCTCCCCTACCCGGAGCGGCCCTGCAGAGGCAATTGTCACTGCCATTCCCCTTCTCCAGGTTCCTCCTTTGCCCGCTCGTAACCCCTCCCCCGAGAACTTCGAGGTTGATCCTCGAGATCTGGTGCGGGCTGGGCTACCGTGGTACGAGGTCCTTAGTTCACGTGTCTCGGCTGAGGCGGAGGTTCTTCTTCGTTCTCACTTCATTCCTCCCGACCACGAGGTACAAATACCTAGGCCGGGGGATCGTCCCCATCTGCCACCCCTGGGCTTCTTTCCTTTTTTTGTTGAACAAATTAGGAGTGGATTACGCTTCCCCATTCCTGCTTTGTATCAGGATCTCTCCAGCTATTTCTGTGTTTCACTTAGCCAACTCAGTCCCAATTCCTACCAGAGCATGGCTGCTGCTGCCGCCCTGTTCCAATCTTTGAACCTCCCATTCTCTCCTCCTCTTCTACATTACTTTTTCCATGTTAAAAACACCACCTTTCCTGGTCTGTTCTACTTTGGATCGAGGCCCTCGTGTAAGTTCTTGGAGAAAATCCCAAGTTCTCACAAAGGATGGAAAGAAACATTCTTCTTCGTTAGGCCGCCCCAACCTTGGTCTTGTCCTATGGCCTGGAGAGATTCTCTTCCCCCGGGTCGTTCTCTCCCGCATCGATACAAAGAAGATATCTTCTACCAGAAGGTTATGTCAGCCATTGGGGGTCGACAATATGATACAACTATCTTAATCCGAGAGGACGTACTCAGGCGATACAGGCTGAGCTCTTACCCAGCTAGTCCTCCCCCTGGTGCGTCCTTTCTAAACTGAGTACTTTCTTCCTGCTCTCTTTATTTATGTCTTTTTTTTTATTTTACATATATATATATTTTTTTTTTTTTTGCGCAGGGAACATGTCGTTCAACCAGATGCTTTCTGCGATGGTCTCTCAGAAGAAAGGGAAAGGTAAAGCCGTCCCTGAGTCCCGTGCTGAAGAGCGAGCCCCTTCGCCCCCAATCGCTCCCCGGGCCTCCCCAATAGTCATTCTTCAGTCGGAAGAGAGCGGGGGAGATCGCAGCTTGTTGCTGAAAAGAAAAAGGGGTGGAAAAACCCCGGGAGCTTCAACCCGAGAAGAGGTGGCAACCTCCCCAGGGCCGCGAGCTGAAACGTCGCTTGAATCCCTTCAAAGCCCGCAATCGGCTCGGACTGCCGGTCCAGGCTCCCCTGGCCTCCCCGTGGAGTATACTCAGTCCACCAGCTTGATTACCGGTGCTACCTCCGGACTACCGGCTGAGATCCTGGAGTGCATTACCACGGGTGCGGATCAACAAGTTATGGCAGGGATGAAGTGGAGACCTCTGGCCCAGGAAGGGTTGTCCCGCGCTTTATCGGTAAATGCTCTTACCTTACCCTCCTTTATGTTTTACCCTCTTACCTGACCATCTTTACCCAGGGCTTACTAATGCTACGTGAAAGCGTCCGGAGGGGGTCCAACTATGGCCAAGCCTCATCAAACGCCAAGAAGAAAGCCCGAGACGCTACGCACCGGGCTGAGGCTGCAGATGCTGAGTTGAAAGAGGCCCATGCAAGACTTACGACGGTCGAGACGGAGCTGGCCAAATATCGTGCTGAGGTCGGTCGCCTCCGTTCGGCCATGGTGGAGAAAGAGACGGCCTTGACCAACTCTATTGCGGAGCTGAGCCACGCCCGTTCAGAGCTGGAGACCTATGTCTCCGGAGAAATCGGTCGAAAAGAGGCCTTCCTAAAGTCGGAGGAGTTCAAGAGGCTCCTTGCAGCGAAGGCGTTCCGATTCCTCGATCTCGGCTTTGAGGGCTGTAAAGATCAATTCAAGGCGCAAGGCTTCCCTCCCGAGGATCGAGACCCGGATGACTTCTTGGATCTTCAGGCAATCGTGGCTAACATCCCTTCTGATTTCATAGATCGGGATGTCTGACTATCTTGTAATCAGTGTTTATTTAATGAAAAGCTTGTTTTGCCAAACTGTTATCCTAGTAAGAGTGAGAACAGGGCTGACATAATTCATAACTTTACAAGAATTATAAACATAAAACAGACTGACCTGTGAGGACAATAATCCTGAGCAAATGACTCGCATGATCTGAGCTCTGCTCAGTCAGCACTCATTATCAGTCGTGGACTTTTAATATTTATCGTCAGGGCAGATCTTTACGTTTATCGCAATTAGGGAGAGCAACTTTCATCGTGGTCAGGGCGGACCTTAACTTTTATTTAAAAATTTGTTGTCACGAGATCATATATCAGAAATACACGTCTACGAATAATACTTAACAAGTTGAAACGCGTTTAGGACTTCAGCTTCTCCTTTTCTCTGCATCCTCTGAGTAGTATGCCCGAGAGCTCACCTTCTGAGCAACATGTAGTGCCCTTCCTATTTAGGGTCAGGCTTCCTGACTTCCGCTGACTGGACCAAGACGAAGGAGCTCGGCGTAACCGCAGTTCGACTGATCCTCTGTCGGGCGTAACCACGACAGGTCGGGTAAACACCCCTGAACGGCACTTGGCGTAACCAAGGCGAATGAGCTCGGCGTAACCGCAGCTCGACTGATCCTCTGTCGGGCGTAACCACGACAGGTCGGGTAAACACCCCTGAACGGCACTTGGCGTAACCAAGGCGAATGAGCTCGGCGTAACCGCAGCTCGACTGATCCTCTGTCGGGCGTAACCACGACAGGTCGGGTAAACACCCCTGAACGGCACTTGGCGTAACCAAGGCGAATGAGCTCGGCGTAACCGCAGCTCGACTGATCCTCTGTCGGGCGTAACCACGACAGGTCGGGTAAACACCCCTGAACGGCACTTGGCGTAACCAAGGCGAATGAGCTCGGCGTAACCGCAGCTCGACTGATCCTCTGTCGGGCGTAACCACGACAGGTCGGGTAAACACCCCTGAACGGCACTTGGCGTAACCAAGGCGAATGAGCTCGGCGTAACCGCAGCTCGACTGATCCTCTGTCGGGCGTAACCACGACAGGTCGGGTAAACACCCCTGAACGGCACTTGGCGTAACCAAGGCGAATGAGCTCGGCGTAACCGCAGCTCGACTGATCCTCTGTCGGGCGTAACCACGACAGGTCGGGTAAACACCCCTGAACGGCACTTGGCGTAACCAAGGCGAATGAGCTCGGCGTAACCGCAGCTCGACTGATCCTCTGTCGGGCGTAACCACGACAGGTCGGGTAAACACCCCTGAACGGCACTTGGCGTAACCAAGGCGAATGAGCTCGGCGTAACCGCAGCTCGACTGATCCTCTGTCGGGCGTAACCACGACAGGTCGGGTAAACACCCCTGAACGGCACTTGGCGTAACCAAGGCGAATGAGCTCGGCGTAACCGCAGCTCGACTGATCCTCTGTCGGGCGTAACCACGACAGGTCGGGTAAACACCCCTGAACGGCACTTTGCGTAACCAAGGCGAATGAGCTCGGCGTAACCGCAGCTCGACTGATCCTCGTTGGTTGCAGAACCATCAACATATATCTTCCAAGGATCCTCGGTATCCTGATGCACTGTCTCCGCCAAGAAATCAGCTAGGGCCTGCGCTTTGATAGTTCTTCTCGGCTCATATTGGATGTCATACTCCCCCAGCTCGGTTGTCCACTTAACCAAACGACCTGACACGTCCGGATGAGTTAAGATTTTTCCCAAAGGGCTATTGGTAAGGACCGTGATTGGGTGAGATAGGAAGTACGGTCTTAGTTTCCTTGCCGTGATTGTCAATGCTAATGCCAGCTTCTCCAAGCCCGAATATCTTAGCTCAGCTCCCTTTAACGCATGTGAAACGTAGTAAACAGGATGCTGAGTTGAACCTTCCTGTCGGACTAGTACCGAGCTCACCGCCTCCTCAGTTGCGGAGAGATAGACCCATAAACGTTCCCCCAATCCCGGCTTGGCTAAAATCGGGAGCTCAGTTAGATATTGTTTTAACTCATCAAAAGCCCTCTCGCAATCAGCTCCCCATTGAAACTTCTGAGCCTTGCGGAGAGTGCGAAAGAAAGGCACACTCCGGTGAGCCGACCTGGACACAAACCTTGATAGTGCAGCGATCCTCCCTGCTAATTGCTGCACCTCTTGGAGACTAGTGGGGGACGCCATAGTCTGGATCGCCTTAACCTTGTCGGGATTGGCTTCAATACCTCTCTCTGTCACAATGTATCCCAGGAACTTTCCACTCTTCACCCCAAACACACATTTTTGGGGGTTGAGCTTTAGTCCGTAAGACCTTAGAGTGGAGAAGGTCTCTTCAAGGTCAGTCATGAGGTGAGCTCGATTCATCGACTTTACCAAGATGTCATCTACGTACACCTCCACGTTTCTCCCAATTTGCTTTGAGAAAACTTTGTCCATCAACCTCTGGTACGTTGCCCCTGCATTTTTAAGTCCAAAGGGCATAACCACAAAACAAAAAGTTCCATCTGAGGTGATGAAACTTACCTTTGCCTGATCTTCCTTTGCAAGGGGAATTTGATGATATCCTTGATAGGCATCCAGCAAACATAGATATTGGTGGCCGGCAGTGGAGTCCACCAGTTGATCTATGCGAGGCAACGGGTAGCAGTCCTTGGGGCAGGCTTTGTTAAGGTCTCGGAAGTCGATGCACATTCTCCACCTTCCCGAGTTCTTAGGCACCAGGACTACATTCGAGAGCCAAGTGGGGAATTGAACTTCTCTAATGTGTCCCGCCCTAAGCAGCTCTTGGACCTCCTCCTTAATGACCTTATCTTTTTCTGCCCCGAAGTGTCTTTCTTTTGTTTTATGGGCCGAGCTCCGTCCAACACGTTTAGATGGTGTTGCACGATGTTCGGATTTATACCTTTAAGATCTTGAGTAGACCAGGCGAAAGCATCATGATTCTTAATGAGACAGGCAATGAGCTCGCCCTTCTCTTGCGGGTCCAAGTCAGCAGCTATTCTGATCACCCTTTCAGCAGATCCAAGCTCTACTAACTCAGGTTCTTCCTCTGACACAGTTGGAGTCTCTTTCAGGGCATGCCGAGCAACTGACCCCCCGCTGCCTATCACCCCGACCTCCCGTCGAGCCCTTTTTCCTTCTTCCTTTACAACACTTTCATAACACCGACGGGCTGTACCCTGGTCTCCCCCAAGTACTCCAACTTTGTTTCCTGCCGGGAACTTCAACTTCTGGTGATAGGTAGAAGCTACGGCCTTGAAGTCCTTCATGGCTGGTCGCCCAATAATCCCATTGTACGAGGAGGGGGCGTCAACGACTGTAAAGTCCACCGTCTTAGTTACTCGGCTAGGGCCACTCCCCATTGACAAGGGGAGGACAATCTGACCCAGAGGCTGGATCACATGTCCCGTGAACCCATAAAGAGGGGTCGAGATTAGGTCCAAGTGGAATCCCTCAACTTGCATTTGGTCCACGGTTGTTTTGAATAAGATATTGACGGAACTCCCCGTATCCACGAAAATCCTTGCTATATCATAATTTGCTATAGTAACCGTGACTACCAAGGCATCGTTGTGTGGAGTAACAATACCTCGCAGGTCGTCGGGACCGAAACTGATCACAGGGTCGGTTGTGGTGCTTACTTCCATGGACACCTCAAAATTTTCCAACCTCCTCCCGTATGCCTTGCGAGCTCGGCCAGAGTCTCCATCGGTTGCCCCTCCCGAGATCATGTGTATCATTCCTCGACTCGGATCATTGTTTCCTCCATTCCTTTCCACACGGCCGCGAGGGGCATTCCGTCCTTGTTGCTCCCACCTCGGCTCTCTTTGTCCAGGATTGGCCCGAGCAGGGGCTTGGGGCCCGCCTGGCTGGTAGGGCTCCCTGGTTCTCGTCAACATAGCTTTTATTTCCGGATCTCTTTGGAGGATCCTCTGAACCTCTTCTCCCAATTGTTGGCAATCATGGGTAAAATGTCCATATTCTCGATGGTATCCACAATACTTATCCGATGGGGGCAATCTTGGACCTCTCTCTGCTTTCCTTGGCCTAGTCAATCTCCCCTTATTATCACATACATCCATTGCTCTGTCTAGGCTCATGACAAGGGGAATATGTGGAAGACGCCCCCTGAATAAGTTTCGATCATCCATCCTCTCCGCCATGTTCCTCTTCCTTCCACCCTTGTCCAGCTTTTCCCTGTTATTCTCAGCGGGTCTTTGCTCTAATCTCTTCTGCCTCTGCGCGTCTTCCAAGTTCACATACTTCTCCGCCCTAGATAGGAGCTCATCATAACTTTGCGGTGGTTTCTTTACCAAGGACTTGAAGAACTCCCCCCCCTTGAGCCCTTGCGTGAAAGCATTGAGAAGGACATCAGGCGTGGCTGAAGGAACCTCCAAGGCCACACCGTTGAAGCGTTGGGTAAACTCTCGCAAAGATTCTTGATCTTGTTGTTTCATGACAAACAAACTGAGTGAGGTCTTTTGATATTTTTTGCTACTTGCAAATTGATGCAAGAAAGCTGAGCTGAAATCGTTGAAGGACATTATTGAGCTAGGCTTCAACATGTTGAACCATTGCTGAGCCGACCTTACTAATGTATTCAGAAATACCCGACACTTGACTCCGTCGGAGTATCGATGCAACAAGGCCGCATTATCAAATCTCCCCAAATGGTCCTCGGGGTCGGTGCTCCCATCGTACTCTCCCATGTTAGGCTGTCGGAAGTTAGATGGTAGCTCCTCCTCCAAAATGGCTTGGGAGAAGGGACTTTCTTTCTTGTGGGTGTAGGCCTTTTCCCCGACATGTTGTCTCAACCCTTGGATCTCATTCCACATGTCTTCCATCCTCTGGTGCATCTCCGAGTCCCCGCCACCTTGGGTGGGATTGGCTTCCTCCGCGTGACTTTGCTGGACTTCAGCATTGTCCTCATGGTTCGGCAATGGTCCGTCAGGAGGTGGGGGTTGGTTTTGCTTTATAGCCTCGGCTACGGCGGTGGTGATGAACTGGGCTAGTTGTTCCATAGTCATGTTTCCCACGTTCTCCACCGGAGGCGGTTGTTCAGTCCTTCCTCCTGGGCGAGATTCCGCCGTAACTGTTCTTCTACTTCCTCTTCTTCCTGCCATATCAACGTCTTTGCTCAATTTCCCACAGACGGCGCCAAATGATGCTTACTAAAAATGATACGTCTTCCTTCCGGTGGACGAAGGGTGCTGGGAGCAACTCCAATAATGGCTTCGAGTGCCGGTGATGCCTGAAATTACGAACAAGCGTGAGAAGGGTGCCGGAAAGATGTCCCGGCGGAGCCCCTCCGACGCTCAAGTCAGAAATCGGAAAAGAAAAGAATAACGGGATGAACTTTAAGTTGTGAGAAGAGTGAATACCTTATTCCTGTCGACAAACCTGATATTTATAAGGAGATGGAAAGGGGACAACCTTTAACCGTACGTCAGGAGCCTAGGGAACATCCTCTGAAGCTAAAGGTGGGGACCAGGGTCTTAGGGCTGAAGACGAGTAGGTGTCACTTTCTCCGTATAATAGGCTTGCAGCTTTTGCGATCCGATTTATGCCGGGTGCCAGAGAATGTCGCTTTCATGGTATGATATGCTTGCAGCTTTTATGATTCGATTTGTACTTGGAGATATGGGTTATACGTTGAATCTAATTCACGAGGCTGCGCTACAAAGCTTAGCTCGCCCAACACGAGTGAGCCTCGACCCCATACTTTGCAAGCATGAGGCATCTGTGAGGGGTGGCATCGAACTTTTCCTCGCACGGGAGAACATCGCAGCTTGTGCCTCGTGTGTGCGAGCTGCGAGGCTCACCCGCCTCGCCGGGTGAGTACGCGGCTCACCCATCACGCGGGCGAGCATGCAAGGCAGCTCATCCCTGTCTGGTGGGGCGAGTGTGCAGCTCGTCCCTGTCTGCGGGGGGGCGAGCAAGGCAGCTCGTCCCTGTCTGGCGGGCGAGCAGATAGGGACGGTACTCTCCTTTCTCGCGGGGTGAGCACAGTGCCTCTTGCGGGGTGGGTGCGCAGCTCGACCCTTAGAGCGGGCGAGCTGCGAGGCTCGCCTTATGCTAGGCTGGCTTCGCCCTTCCCGTACCTTGTCCCCTGACCTTGATCCATGGTTTGGGCTCGACCCGTAAGTTTTTAATGGGTTTGACCCGTACGGGTATCATACTCTATGTAGGGGTGGTTACCGGTTCGAACCGGTCCGGTCCGGACCGGAACCGGCCGGTTCCGGACCCGTTATGGGCGGAACCGGTCCGATCCGGTAAGGAACCGGATCGGATCCGGTTCCGGTTCCACCGGTTCCGGGTTGGACCGGTTCCAACCCGGAACCGGATTTTTCTTTTTCTTTTTTCTTTTTTTTAAAAAGGAAAAAAGGAAAGGATTTATCGAAAAAAAAGTTTTTTTTTAAATGGATCCGGTTCCGGTTCAATCCGGAACCGGATCCGTTTGGTCCCGAACCGGTAAGATACCGGATCCGGAACGGTAGAACCGATCAAGTCCGGTATCAAACCGATTCCGGATCGATTCGGGACCGGTTAGTCCGGTTCCGATTTCGGACCGGACTAACCGGTCCGATAAGCACCCCTAACTCTATGTATGGTTAGATATATCTCATAAAACACTATCCCATTAGATAGCAAATAACAAATCGCCAAATTAACAAAAATATAAATAATGTTTGAGAAGATAATTAAAAAATCTTCCTCTTTCTAAGCCTCGTACAAATCGCCAAGGTGATAAATATCTATACTATCTTATAATGTATAAGCATCTTAGAGTAACTATTTTGATATGACCATTGCGATATACCAAAAATACCCTCTATTTGTTTTATTAATAGCCATTTGATAAAATGACAATATTGGAAGATCACCCAAATAAACCTTATTTTTTAATTGGTTGTGAGTTTTTTATTTGTTTGTAACATTTTCTTTGCATTTTCAGTATTTTCATGCTGGTAGAAGGGCCCTTATGGATCAATAGTAGATAATTATTGTCAACGCATAATATTCATATATTATGTTACACACGCAACGTTGCGCGTTGGCGGCTAGTATAAATAATGTTTGAGAAGATAATTTGAAAATTTCCCCTATCATTTTGTAAACTCAACAAATGTACAAAAGAAACACACAAATATCCAGTTTAAGTCAAAACTTCAATCTCACAGTTGCAGAAACGTAAATATTCATACAAACATATGTATACAACTAATAATCAAGCCTATGCACAAATTTACAGCGTCTCAATTAAGCAATCCATTGCTAATAGCTATGCTTCCTGTAAGAGTTAGAAAGCTCAAGTAAATGATCACAAGGCCGGCTCCCAACAATTTCCCTGGCCGCATATCATTTCGTGGCAGCATAACAACTGACCAAACGAGGCCCAACATCAAGAACCCAAGTGTGTAATACAAGGTGACGTCCGGCGGAATGATGTACACCGATGGTTTTCTTGACCAAGCTCCGATGAGTAAAGAAATTCCCAGTCCGACAAGCGTGTTGAACATCGGTCCTGCGAAGCATCCCGAAATAGCGACCTGCACACTATCTCCACCATGCATCGCAAAGGCAACATTCGCCATAAGATCGCCCAATGAGTTTCCCCATGCCAAGACTGTAAGAGCTAGAAGCGACGACTTGATTCCTAGGATAACACCGAATGTCACGAGCAATGCAACGAGCTCGTTGGCAATCACGTAGAACCAGATTATACTCATGAAAAATCCACCCAAAACCCATGGAAGTAAGAACTTTCGAGGTGGGTGTTCGGTTTTCGTGTATAATAGTGCCAGGACTCCAAGTATACCACCAACTACAACACCGATTATATATATGATTACTTTGGCTAGATAACTCGATTGACCTTGAGTGTTCCAAAGGAGTGCCAGTACTACTGGTGCAAAAAAGGCACAAGCCACAGCATAAAACTTCGACCACCGCTCCTCCTCGACTATGGGTATTGTTAGTCGTCTAGGCAGCATTAGAGGAAACTCTAGCAATGAGCACAACTTAGAACAAGAAAATGGGGACTGATCCTTTCCTGAATCCTCCTCATTCCACCCCCATTGTTTCTTCAGATGTTCATCATTACTTGTGGTGTCATTTGAAGGCAGTACACAATGAGGAATCTGAGACTTGAGATGAGGTACACTCTCCCCCGAATCGGACTGAAGTAGCCAAGCATAAACAGATTCATCCTCTGCATTTTCACAAGACAAAACGCTTCCTGTAACAGGTAACAAAGGTGCAACCGACTCCAACTTCAGCCTCCTACCATACTTTCTCAATAACTCCTTCGCAGCAACAGACAGGCCGTAGACCAAATATATCGAAATAAATGCAATGGCACCTCCAATACTCACCTTACCAACAATCAAAATACACAGAAGCGCCAAGAGGGTAAAAATAAAGAAACCCACATCACGAAAGAAGCACTTCTTATCAATACGCGCAGTTTGGTCGGCTACGCTAAATGAAACAGCCCCCACAACAATACAAGTAATAAAAACAGATGCACCCAACACACTGTTCAGACCCATGTCACCGGAATCCCGACCCGTGAACGAAGCGATACTAGCAAACACATCGGGAGCACCATTCCCTAAAGGAAGCAGAGTAACCCCTGAAACTGTAGGGGGCAACGCCAACAAATTTGAAAGCATTTCCAGGGAACAACAGAAATATTCAGCCGCAGTATTCCCAAGTAAATAGAACAAAACAAGCAACCAAATGACAAGAACTACATATCCCAATGCCTTGATTTTATTACAGTCACAGTAAAAGAACTCAATGTAACTGAAAAATCCCCCGGGATCACATTCGGGATTGATTCTCAAGTATTCACATTTGGTATCATAACCCTTGAGCTGGTAAATTCCCGAGCAAACGGTCGGGTATTGTTTTCTTCGTTGGAAATTTTGAATCTCCAACTCCCTGTTTTGGCTACCGTTTTCACTGGATAGATTGAGGCTTTGCTCGGACACTCTCCTCCGAAACACCGAAGTTTCAAGAAAATCATCTTCCAAGTGTGTATTTTGGGAAAGATTTTTAAAAGGCTTATTTGAGAAAAGACTCTGAAAAATATGTTCTTGACCAGCAAACATACCAAGCAAAACCAGAACACAAATCCAATTGAAAATTCCACGAAATTTCGAGCGCTTACGACAATAAATACGACTCGGAAATTCCATTTTTTCAACTCCCATAATTTAGCCTGATCCAATAGCTAATAATTGATAAGAACAGAAAAGAAAAGAAAATAATTCCTAATTCAAAGTTTCTCGATCAAGAAAAAGTCTCGGAAATTTACATAAAATTCCCACCAGACACACCAATGCTAAAACAGTTTAGAAATAAATCGAAGGAAACGGGTTTCTGTTGTGTACCTCCGACTGAGAGTTGTAGAAATTTCAGAGAAGTTATGCAACGACAATAAGTATATATAATTGAAAAGCATTTTCACATTCAATTTACGCTCAAAGTATTCGAAAAATAATTTATTTTCATCGAATAATTAGTGGGAAAAAAAAGAAGAGCGCGTCAGAAAAATGATGTGTTACGCATACGTCGCATGTAATCCGATCCGACAGCTGGTTCCTTAATCAAGAAGCCGATGAAAATTTTGGGAGAACCATGTAGTGGGCCACGTGGAATCTTATAACAATATCATGATTATTTATATGACTAATTTGATGATCACGACAGTACACGTTTTTAATTGGACTTTTCAGTTATTTTCGTTAAGATGTCGACCAATGTTTGCTGGATATATGAGTCATGACTTGGATGTCAACTTCGATTTTCTCACTTCTTCTATATAATAATTAGTCATGTTATTTCAAAAAAATAAATAAAATAATATAGTAATGTCTTTCAAAAAAATAAAAATAATAGTAATATAGTCATGACTTGGATGTCTTGTAGCTTATCTGACATCGATCATAATTATGATCCAAATGTTTCGTGTTCGAGCATCAACTTCGATTTTCTCACTTCTTCTATATAATAATTAGTCATGTTATTTCAAAAAAATAAATAAAATAATATAGTAATGTCTTTCAAAAAAATAAAAATAATAGTAATATAGTCATGACTTGGATGGCTTGTAGCTTATCTGACATCGATCATAATTATGATCCAAATATTTCGTGTTCGAGCATACATCATTACCCCAAGTAGTTTAGTTGCTCAGAAAATATAGTATGAATTAAAAATAAAAATAAATGAACTTAGATAATTATATTTTTATATTAAAAAATTCAAAATGTTATGCAAAATTATAAATTGTGAAGTCTCTAAGTTGTGTGAGGATATAACGTAGTAAAAACCCATGAACATGGGCGAATCAAAAAACTTTTATTTCGGGCCAAAAAATAATAATATAAAAATGGAGCGCCAGAATATTTAAGGGATCAAGAATTAATTTTTAATACTTTTTTAAAAGTACTTAAATTTTCTTATGGGGTAGCTATCCCGACACATTACATATATAATATATTCACCCCCTCCCCATGGATAAAGGCATACGTGTATATATTTTAAAAAATATTATAAAAAATTAACTTATGATACGTATTTTTGATTTGATTTATATTATCTCTTGATTCATGGATACTTTAAAATAGATATTATTGAAAATACCAATTTTGGATTAAAAAAATATATTTACTCTAGAAGAAACTAACATCATGTTCGGATGACGATAGCATTTGTTAGAGAAATTGATTTCAAAATTTTCAAATAATTGAGAATGTAAAACAAAATGCTTTAGTGAATACAAGGTAAAAATTAGAGTGGTCTTTTTACGATATGCGAAATAAGTATCCTAATTAAAGTACTCTAGTTTAATTTAGTTTGATATGTATAGATATAGAATTTTTTTTTTAACATAGGAGGAGCAAAATGATTTATATAGGCCTCGGCACGGGCCATCCCAAAATAGATTGGGTGACTACCAGTCCGCCTATTCTGGAGGAGTCTATAGAGATACAAATTTTAAATGGTATATTAAGAATATTTGACGATAAATCAATTTGATTTTAAATATTACAGAAATTACAAGAAATTGTTAAATATAATTGAGATAAGTCATTTTGCACAATTTTCAAGTAGAATTTTGCTTTTAAATGTTAAAACGGGTGAATACGGATAGATGAATTCTAGGTTGAGTACGTAAGTTGAGTTGTGCTTATATTTTGTAGACCTCTAAATTTAATAATGATATTTTTTTTGGAATGGGTGCCAAGTGCGCAACTTCTTGGGCTGCATTATTTAAAAATTCAATCAACAAAATTTGATAAATATGTCATAAAATAATTCCGAAATGTATATGAATATGCTTGGATTCTACATTAAATATACGTAGGACCTACATAATTAGAAATGTATTGATTAGATTAAAACGTATTTTACCCTCTATATGAAATATTCATATGCAAACAAAGAAATTGGGACTTGATATCCGGATGGGCAAAGCCCATAAAGAAAGTCGTCGGATCGACATCATTCCGTCTGGGCAGGCTCCCAGCTCGCCCACTCGGGGAAAGTTATTCTGGAAAGCTACTATGGGCCAAGGGCGAGCTTAGTATGGGTGAGCTTTGTAGTGATGGCGAACTACGACAATATAGTTGCAGAGACGATCTGAGGCTGGAAAGGCGACCTCACATATCAATTGTGATTACGACCCATATCTCCAAGTATGAACATGATCTTAAAAGTTGCATGACATCGTAAGGAAAAAGTAAAATCTTCCTTGGACCGCGACTATAGTATGAGTAAAATTATCTTAATTACATAAATTTAAATAGTTGGAAATGAAGAAAATTAAAATAAATAATGAAACTCTACTATAGAACATTTGAACATACAAATTGAACAGGGCCATAGAAACAATAATGTAAAATTACAAAAATACTAAGTTACGAAAAATTATAAATGCTAATGATTTGAGAAATTTTTAGTATCACCTTTAAAATTTCATCCTGAAATACTAAGTCGCGAATTATTGTTAAACCTTCATAATTCTCCGACTTAATTCACTTTTTTTTTTGATTTTATTTTTTTTAGACTTTTTGGGATCTGATGAATTTTCATGGTCGCCGTCGCATTGGTGTGAAAATTTTATTAGACAATAACTAGATACATAGTATACACTATTCTATAATGACTTTATGAAAAAACATAAAAATATATAAAAGATTCAAATATTTGATAGAAAGATGACAAGTGATTTGTAACATCTTTAGTGAGAAATAATAATAGTTTGATATCATGAGTTTTTTGTATAAAAATTAATAGATGAATTTAGTTATAGATATAACTTTTATTTTTATTGAGTTAATTAAATTATTTATATTAGTTATTCAATCAGATAATAATATAATTTTTCGTATATAATATGAATCATTGTTAATAAATTAATACAAAATTCTAAAATCTTATTGGTAACTTTTGGACAATTTTTTATTTATTTATACATTTATGACAGTATCATAAAGTTGTAACCATTACTAACTATTTTGCTAATATTTAATACTTTTTATATATTATGTACAAAAATATATCATCGATCAAGACAATTAGTAAACATTCGATGACGGGCCAATTGAATGTATCCCATCCATTAATGCACACGAGTACGTGTGCATTAATGTATCCCATCCATTAATGCACACGAGTACGTAATCTCTAGGCTTTATTTTAAAAACAATTCGATTTTTTTTTTCTTTCACAAATACATGGAAACGTGGAAGGTTGTAAAAATACCTCAAACCGTTGTTTGAGAGAGCGATTATAACATTGATGAGGAGCCGTTTACGTGTATAATGGCTCCTCTTATTTGAGGGCGGCTGCTCCTTGCTTAGTAGCCGCCCTCGTTCTCCTTTGGTTAGGAGCTGCTGATCGCTTTTAATTTAAATTGTTATTTTTAATATAGCGATTCTATACCGCAAATGCATGGTGTCAAGTTTTAGTATAATGATAATATAAGTATGAGTGTCGAACCCACGAGGACTAGGAAGTAAGTACCAAACTCCACTAGTTTAACTATATTTAGCATACGAAAAATGGTTGTGATTAATTAACTAAAGTGACAAATTAACTCAATATGTAACCCAAACAATCAATGGAGAATGAGAATAAAATCAATAGAGACAATTATCAAGACTTTCGGTTCACCTATGTAATCCCCCACAATTCGCCTATTAGTTAGGAATTAAATTCAAACAATCTAAGGTTACGAGTTTTCCTAATTCACTTGCTATATCTTGGTCCGGCTATAACAAATCTAATACTAACGTAGCAATAAGCCACTCTCGTATCCTTATTGAACAATTAATAATGTAAATCGATCTATGAAAACTTATAGCGTTCGATTTTGGTAAATCTATTGCTATCACACGTATTTGACTTTATCTCTCGATATCAGCCTGAAATCCACGGCATAAATCACTATATCGAATTCCAATTTTATCTCTCGATCTCAATTGTAATTTATTATCATTCAAGGATGGCCAAACCCTTAAAAGCATGAAGAACAATGATCTATGCACTTATATAATAAGAATCAATCATAACATTCAATTTAAATCAGGGGATCCCTTAAGTCTTGACAATAAACTTAGCTTAGAAATATATTCAAAATCAAATGCAAAATTGTGTTTTTCAACATCAAAAGCATAAAGAAATTAAATAGAATCAAACAAAGTTTAGAAATACGCATAAACTAGCGATGTTAAATCGCGTCGTCGACTCGTAGCTCCGTCCCTCGCTCCTCGCTGTGTTGCTTTGCTGTACGTGACGTGAGTTCTTCTACGTTGAAGTGCTCTTCGTGCGTGAAGTCTCTCGTTTGGCCGTGCGTGAAGTGCTATACGTGAGTGATCTTCACCAAATATTTACTCCCGTTGATTGTTGTACGTGAGTGATCTTCACTTCTGAAATTTTTTTCTCGTTTTTTTTTCGTCTGCCTGTTCACGTAACTATTCTGCTCTCCCCTCACTTCTCCTGTAAACTTTTGCTGCTCCACAATCTCCCCTCTGATTTTTCTCCTCACGTAACTCCTCCTCTTACGTCTCTTTCTCACCTTTGTTTTTTATCTTTCTCAATCTGATATCATGCGTGAATCTCGATGCTCCCTTATCTCTCGTTGCTGTTCATCCTCTTTTGTTACGTCCGAAAATCCTGATATACGTACGTTCCTTCCCTCTTTAAAATGTCTCCAGCTCTTCTAATCTTGTACGTCACCTATTTATCTCTCAACAGTCTATATCTCTTGCCAATCTTTCTCACTTCTGCTCATATCATTTTTCTTATCTGATGCTGCTCTCCCCTCTATTGTGCTCACGTCTTTTTGCTTCCTGGATGACTCTTCCTTTATAATTATATATTATAATATCATATATTATAATATAATATTGCATCTATGTTCGATAATATCCGGTTGTGCTTCGTTTAGTCCTTTTTTATCAGTTTAAGCTTAATTCTTCCACTTTTTTGTATTTGGATCTGGATTCCTGAAATAAACAAATACATACCAAAACGCGTAATATTTCGCAGGAATCACTATAAAAACGTCCCTAATCATATATCAAATTAAGTGTAAAAATCACACTTATCAGCCGCCCTCAACGAGAGCGGCTGCTCCTTGATTAGTAGCCGCCCTCGTTGAGGGCGGCTACTCCTTGGTTAGGAGCCGCCGCTTATACAGGCAGCTCCTAACTTCACCCGTTGCCCTTGTCGCGTGCTCCTTTATGTCTCGTCGTAGCGTATATAGTCAACTTATATGTCACTTCACACCAACTCTATCGTGTATCTGTTGCTTCCCACTACATAAATTTTTATTTATAATATCATACTTTTACCCCGACAAAAAAATTAATCATATTATATATGAAATATTTGTAAATATTACACCCGTGAACTTTTAAATTTTACAAAATTTGATATCTGAAAATGAAAATGTGTGTAAATAACGTGAAGGTAAAATATTTTCGACACCAGAATCCTTCAAACAAATTTGTTCTTTCAATATTTTTGGTGCATCAAAAGTTTGAATCAAAATATTTCTTAGTTTGTTCAAAATGGATTCGATTTTCGTGCTGCTATATTTTGGTGGTAATATTGTTATTGGAAACGGATCGGTCGAATATAACATTCCACCAGTTAGACCGATTAGAATTTCACGTTCTATTATTTTATTTGATTTGATTCAACTAGCACATAGAAAGTTAAATATTGACCCAACGATGTTTAATATCAAATTGTCAACCAAATATTCACGTATTGGAATGAAATATCAATCAATATTGTAGATGATGATGTTCTACAATTTATAATGGAATGTCCCAATATGCAAATGTTGCATTTGTACGTCGATGTAGAGGCAAGTAATCATGATTTTGGTCTTGAAGGGCCATAATCAAATCTTCCATATGTCACTGAAGGATTGAGCAATATGGTGGTTCATGATCAACCTTCTACTTCAAGCGGTCGAGATGTTGAGCAACAACAAAATTATCCTTATTTCCAGCATGGAAGTGGACCTTGGGATCAATAGATAACCGGCTCTTCTGAAGAAAACCCTATATATGGCCAAACACAACAGAAGTTTGGGGATGGAGAAGAAATTACACCAATTCATAATGTATTTGATCATGATGTTGGTGGTTCGGAGCATATAATTATGTTGGCATCAACTGATGGGCCAGCCACACATGACGTACACGGAGATAGTCATCGAGATGTTTACATGAGTGATAGTGCACCCGATAATTCATCGAGTGATTCTGGAGAACACGGTACTGAGGCTGATGAGATGCATTGTGATGACCAGAGATTATGGATGTTAATCCCGGAGTGTTAATAACCCGTAAAGTTGTTTTACGTGGCAATTGGAGTTTAATCGAGGTGTTGGGCCTTCTGGGCTCGTCTATTTGAGTAGTTGGGATCGTTGGATCCCGAGGTTGAGATCGTATTCTCATTTCGGTGAAAACCTGTGAGTTGGGTTTTTAGTGTGACTCAGAATCTCGGGTGCTTGGTGTGGGCACCGGTAGGGGGTTTTTGAGTTAGAGAGAGAGTTTTTGAAAACAGATGATTTTTAATGAATCATGATGTATTTGTGGGACTATTAGTTTTTCGGGGTATTTTTGATATAAATACCAATTGAACCCGAGATTTTAATTGGAAAAATCATTTCAGCCCCTTTCCTCCTCTCTCTCCCGCGCCCGCGCTGCTTCCCGATTTTCCCCAGACCCACGCCGCTTCCAGGCGTGCGCCCGCCGCCGTCCGGCCGCCGTTCGGCGCGTGCGACCCGCCGCCGGCTTCGTCTCGTCGAGGCGCAGCTATCCCCTCCGTCAATTCGAAGTTTCATCGCGATTTGAAGTCGGATTTTGCGAGGAAGCGGCGATCCCCAATTTCTAGGGTTATTCGATTTTGGTCCGATTTCTTCCGATTTTCGATTGGGTAACCTCCCTTGCCCCTTTTTCGTCGTTGTTGTGTAATTCCCTGCCATTTTTGTGTTCGATTTGTTCGAATTCTTGCTGTTGGCGTGAGTTGGTTCGAATTTATGCATTTTTCGTGGGTTAAGGTTCGAAAATTGTGATTTTTGGCAGGGGTGTGGCGATTCTTGTTATGGGTCGTTTATTACATGTTTTAGTTGTATAAGGATGCTTATTGTGTTCGAATTTTAGGGGTTTGAATTCGAATTTTGGGGGTTTTGGCATGTGGGGCGATTAATCATGTTGTTGATTGATTAATTCATATTTTAGATGAATTATGGTGCTTAATCGAGTTCGATTTGTGTTGTGAAGGTTCGAAAATTTGTGGGGAATTCTTGAGCAATTTTCGATATTGGATTATTGTCGTGTGTTGACAATATTTTTTAGGGTTATGGGTGTGCTTGAGCATGGGTTGCATGTGCGTAATTAATTGTGAATTAATTTATCGTGTTAGCACATCGTTCCTCGGAGCATGGAACTCGAGCAAGGTTTGGCTCGGACTTCGGAGATTTAAGGTACGTGCGACGTACGAGCATTACTTTATATGAGAGCATTTGTGAAATGCATAATGTATATTGACTTCATCGATGGTTGTGCGCATGGCTATATTTATGTGTTGATATATATGGGGTACTGGGCCTATATGACTATTGTACGGCATTTGAGATGCCTGAGAATGATCGTGGGATCATGTACTCATTATAAGACATGTGAGATGTCTAGGTATAATGGAAAATTGGTAAAATAAATGCTAGGCATTTGAGCTATCTATGATTGATAGCGAAATTGAGAAATCAGTACTAGATATTGAGATATCTATATTTGTATATATAATGAACTTGGAATCATTGATTATTGATACTTGAGAATCAGGCATGCTATGAGTTAAATCAATGTGTTGATTTACTGATTTATGAGATTTGATGAGTTTGATGATTGTGAGAACAGGGACAGTACACGGAATCCCGGATGAGGATGTTGCCATCCAGGGAGTATCATTTAAAATTTATTAATATTTACTTGTGTTGTAAATTATGAATTTCATTATTGTGATTATGAGATTTTGTGTATTGGTATGCTCACCCCGTTGGGGGCTGTCTCTGTTGGGGCAGGTGAACAGGTGCATCGATGGCTATGGAGCTGGGCTCGAGCTGTTGATTGGATGCACTCACAGGATCGTGGTACCAGGGCTTGATGGAGCACGGTATCGTATAGAGTACTTATACACACCCGAGGTTTATATACACATTTATGATGCTCGCTTGTGAGCATGGATATTCTTGTATATGGGTTGTATATAAAGGCATGAGCCTTTCTCTCTTTCATTATATGTTGCATGCAATTGTGGTAGAATTGCTAATGATATGAGAGTCGTTAGTGTATTATGTGGGTGTTGAAACCCACTTTTGTCGTCTTATGTGTGGTGTCTTCCCTGGCTGGGAATTTACTTTGTGTTCAGTATTCTGTTGGGTATTGTGTATTCCCTGGCCGGGAATTATATTATATGATGTGCTTTTGTTTTGGGATAGCTCAATTTACGGGGAGACTCTGCCCAAATTTTTATAAAAGTCCACAATGTGAAAAGTGGCAAAATGGGGATGGTAATGGGCAACTCTATGAGTCTATATGTTAGTTGAGATGATCTTATAACGTTGAATATTAAAGGAATTTTGTAAGCATCATTTGAGCTTCCCGATTGACTTTTTATTGAAAGCATGTGCCACACATAATGGTTAATACACTAATTAAGGGTTAAGGGCTTGGGGTCCTTACATTAGTGGTATCAGAGCAGTGGTTAGCTCTTTGGGGCTGTTGAGGGCCTGGAACATGCTGATAGGGATTAGTAGCACATATTTATGCATGATAGTAGTTAGTGTGGTGTGACACAACTATTTTGCTTATGTGCATTTGTGATATGTGATCATAGTGAAACGATTATATGTCATGACATGTATAGAATCATAATATAACTTGTTAATTATGATTGTGAGTTGTGACACAGGGACAACCAAGTGGAGCATTTTGAAATGCATTGGGATACAGGAAGTACTTTGTACTCATAGTTTATGCATTTACTCATTATAATCATATTGTGTGGAATATGGATTATCGTATGCTCATGGTTTGGAATTGTTCCTGTAGGGACACTATGACGTGGAAAGGCTAAGGCCATGGTTGAAAAGACACGAAACGGTAACCTGCATTTTATATACATCCTGGAATTATGCATTGTGGTTGCATGTATACATGTAGTGATGATTTTAATGCTTTGCCGCCAAATGTTGAAGCGAGGGGTGGGAGTACCGCATGTCGCATTTGAGCGAGGTGCATTAAAATACACTCATGATGATGTATGTTGGTATATGGATTATGCTTTGTGATGCAGGTATGGATGAAATACTTGGTGAATATCCCATGAGTCATTGTTATGGATGAATGATGATTTTAAATGCTTGCCGCTATTTATTATTTTGTGCCGCTAAAATGTGAAGCGAGGGGTGGGAGCGTCGCATGTCACATTGAAGCGTGGTTAGCATATGAGGCGAGGAAAGAATATTTGCCGCTAAAATGTGAGGCGAGGGGTGGGAGTACAGCATGCCCATTTAAGCGAGGTTATTCTATGCCGCCTATATGTGAAGCGAGGGGTGGGAGTACCGCATGTTTTTACTTGAGCGAGGGGCATTAAAATACACTACCGTGACAATGACTAGGGATCGGCTATATTGACTGGCGATGGTTCTTGCCGCCATGTATATTGATAGCGATGGTTCATGCCGCTATATTGACTGGCGATGGTTCTTGCCGCCATGTATATTGATAGCGATGGTTCATGCCGCTATATTGACTGGCGATGGTTCTTGCCGCCATGGATATTGATAGCGATGGTTTATTCCGCTATATTGACTGGCGATGGTTCTTGCCGCCATGTATATGGATAGCGATGGTTCACTCCGCTATATTGATTGGCGATGGTTCTTGCCGCCGGATATATTGCTAGCGATGCCTCTTTCCGCTATTATGTGGACGATGATTCATGCTCAGGTGTATAGCGAGGTTTCATGCCACTTATTATATGACGAGGTATCATTCCGTCCATTCTATAGCGATGGATTGTGCCGCTATGTGCTCAGCACAGGATTTTGCCGCCTTCGAGCGATGGGTGCTGACTACGTACTATTATCGAGCGACGGAGACAGGTATGCCGCTATATTGATAGCGATGAGGTATGGCATATTACTTGTGTTAGCATTATTGTGGATACTATGTGTTGCTATATATATGCCATGTGTTTGACGATGAGATTATGGATGTCGTGTATTGCCATGTACCGTCGTATGTTTGACGATGTAGTTGGATGTCATATGTTGACATATGCCGTCACGGGACGACAATGACATAGTTGATGTTCTATGTAGACGTGTGGCGTCGTTTTGATGATTAATACATTTATGTTATGTATTTAGTTGTATGGTTTGAGTGCCGATGATGAGCACATGGTAGAGTCTGGGTCACTAGTTGACGAGACCTTCTGTCGAGCAATGATACCCTTGGGTATGCTCGTTGGTTTGGCTAGGGCCAAGTGTTTGGTGGTAAGAGTAGTCATTGAGGAAACTACTCGCTTGTGTTGTGACGTAGGGTAGACATGGTTACACCCACCCTGAGGGTGTGTGATAAGTCTTATCGGATTATGATTGCATCATAAGTGAGCAAGGACACCGGGTTGTCCATCGTGCTTGGTATTTTAGAGATATGTTGGGCGATGACCCATTACTCTAATGGTTTGTACGGTATGGGATACCGAGATGGAACATATGGTTTGTTGGTGGACTTGATATGAACCTATGGAGACAGTGCTTTGCTAGCCAAATATCGTGGTAATGATATAGTGTGATTGTTGGAGCCATGATACTGCACGATGGAACCGAGTTTGGTGAATCGTATGATGATACGATGAAAGCTTTTGGCAGGCTTTTGATTGTCCCTTTGTAGCATGATGTTGAGGCATGTGACACCCCATGAGAACGTTTATACGTCTATTGTTTTGAGGGATTTGTCTGGGGCAGCTCATAATGTTGGAGTACTAACAAGAGAGTCATCAGGTCGTTATTGACTCGATCTGAGGGAACCCGTGCATTTGGGATGCAATGGGTGTTATTGTATCCAGTTTTCCGAACAGTGGTTCGAGACTTGTGGATCTCGAGTTTGATAACACTTCCCTGGTGGGGAAGGAGGTAGCATTATACCTATTTGGGAATCTTTGAAGGATTCGGTAAGTTGGTACGGGTGGTGTTGATTTTGGGAATCACGCCGTGTTGTTGATCGTCGATTATCATTCTCCACTGCAATGGAATGACTCAGAATTAACAGTTGTGTTTGGGGTTTAGGGGTATGTTGTAGATACCCGAGCCAAGTGCATTGAGTATGCATGTGATGTCAGTGCTTATGCAGGTATACCGGCGAGTATACGGATGCCAGTTATTGATTTCCTTCTTGTCAAGCATAGAGTTATGCTACTTTTGGATGGTTAAATCTCTGATGAGAGATATGGAACACCTTGAGATTGGGAATCTCCATGGCACGATGATTATGAGGGATAATCGTGAAGTTAGTTGACTTCCCTTGAGGAGGGATTATCTTGTGTGGGTTGAGATGTTCCCTGGTTGGTGTTTCCCTTCGAGTTATACGATAGCCTTCCCAAGTTTGGATTGTTAAATCCTAGGATTGCCAAGGGATGGCAGGAATTCAGATTGGTTGGGTGTCGCTGCCGACACAAGCGTTGAGGATGCAATGGGTTTATTGCATGTCCTTTCAGAATTTGAACTCTGTGGAGTCTCGATGGTTTGTTTATGATCAGGATGTGATCCTTGGAATATCCGGAGGTGGGTATCTTGTGAGATGTCTTCTGTGTGAATCTGCGGCCGTGAGTTGCCCAAATTGAGTTGCAATGATGCGACTGCTCATTCGATGGAGGAGGTTTGAAAGTGGAAACCAGGTTTGGTATGTGTGCACCGTGGTATGCTAATGTTTCCCTCGTAACGATGTATGTTAGACATCGTGAGTCGTGATAAAGATATCATTGGACGATATCTACGATGGAATCGGGAGCGATTCGAATCCTTGCAGTTTCAGTTGCCCAACTGCTTTTGGATTATTAGCGTTGAGTGGTGCTGACGCTCTTTAACGTTATGATGGATTTGGAAGTCTATTCCACACCAGAGATTGACACGAGGTCAACGCTCTCACGGTTGAGGTGTCATTCAGGGTGCGTTCTTACTAGTTGTATTAGAACTGAGGATGACTGTCTGATTTACAGTCGTAAGTATGGGTTGTTTTGCAGTCATGAGGGACTGACTTTTGGGATGAACCGCATCGAGGTATGTTTTGCCTCTTGGGTGATATGTTGGTTTTGGTATGTCGCTCTGTTTCAGAGTTCGATGTGAGATAAGTATTCTCGAGGTTTTTAAGACGATTCTGATATGGTCAGGAATCGAGGTTATGACTTCTTGTAGTTGTGTAGCCCGGGTGTTACGTGATACACCGGTGCTAATTTCGAGGACGAAATTCTTTTAGTGGGGGATATTGTGATGACCAGAGATTATGGATGTTAATCCCAGAGTGTTAATAACCCGTAAAGTTGTTTTACGTGGCAATTGGAGTTTAATCGAGGTGTTGGGCCTTCTGGGCTCGTCTATTTGAGTAGTTGGGATCGTTGGATCCCGAGGTTGAGATCGTATTCTCATTTCGGTGAAAACCTGTGAGTTGGATTTTTAGTGTGACTCAGAATCTCGGTGCTTGGTGTGGGCACCGGTAGGGGGTTTTTGAGTTAGAGAGAGAGTTTTTGAAAACAGATGATTTTTAATGAATCATGATGTATTTGTGGGACTATTAGTTTTTCGGGGTATTTTGATATAAATACCAATTGAACCCGAGATTATAATTGGAAAAATCATTTCAGCCCCTTTCCTCCTCTCTCTCCCGCGCCCGCGCTGCTTCCCAATTTTCCCCAGACCCACGCCGCTTCCAGGCGTGCGCCCGCCGCCGTCCGGCCGCCGTTCGGCGCGTGCGACCCGCCGCCGGCTTCGTCTCGTCGAGGCGCAGCTATCCCCTCCGTCAATTCGAAGTTTCATCGCGATTTGAAGTCGGATTTTGCGAGGGAAGCGGCGATCCCCAATTTCTAGGGTTCTTCGATTTTGGTCCGATTTCTTCCGATTTTCGATTGGGTAACCTCCATTGCCCCTTTTTCGTCGTTGTTGTGTAATTCCCTGCCATTTTTGTGTTCGATTTGTTCGAATTCTTGCTGTTGGCGTGAGTTGGTTCGAATTTATGCATTTTTCGTGGGTTAAGGTTCGAAAATTGTGATTTTTGGCAGGGGTGTGGCGATTCTTGTTATGGGTCGTTTATTACATGTTTTAGTTGTATAAGGATGCTTATTGTGTTCGAATTTTAGGGGTTTGAATTCGAATTTTGGGGGTTTTGGCATGTGGGGGCGATTAATCATGTTGTTGATTGATTAATTCATATTTTAGATGAATTATGGTGCTTAATCGAGTTCGATTTGTGTTGTGAAGGTTCGAAAATTTGTGGGGAATTCTTGAGCAATTTTCGATATTGGATTATTGTCGTGTGTTGACAATATTTTTTAGGGTTATGGGTGTGCTTGAGCATGGGTTGCATGTGCGTAATTAATTGTGAATTAATTTATCGTGTTAGCACATCGTTCCTCGGAGCATGGAACTCGAGCAAGGTTTGGCTCGGACTTCGGAGATTTAAGGTACGTGCGACGTACGAGCATTACTTTATATGAGAGCATTTGTGAAATGCATAATGTATATTGACTTCATCGATGGTTGTGCGCATGGCTATATTTATGTGTTGATATATATGGGGTACTGGGCCTATATGACTATTGTACGGCATTTGAGATGCCTGAGAATGATCGTGGGATCATGTACTCATTATAAGACATGTGAGATGTCTAGGTATAATGGAAAATTGGTAAAATAAATGCTAGGCATTTGAGCTATCTATGATTGATAGCGAAATTGAGAAATCAGTACTAGATATTGAGATATCTATATTTGTATATATAATGAACTTGGAATCATTGATTATTGATACTTGAGAATCAGGCATGCTATGAGTTAAATCAATGTGTTGATTTACTGATTTATGAGATTTGATGAGTTTGATGATTGTGAGAACAGGGACAGTACACGGAATCCCGGATGAGGATGTTGCCATCCAGGGAGTATCATTTAAAATTCATTAATATTTACTTGTGTTGTAAATTATGAATTTCATTATTGTGATTATGAGATTTTGTGTATTGGTATGCTCACCCCGTTGGGGGCTGTCTCTGTTGGGGCAGGTGAACAGGTGCATCGATGGCTATGGAGCTGGGCTCGAGCTGTTGATTGGATGCACTCACAGGATCGTGGTACCAGGGCTTGATGGAGCACGGTATCGTATAGAGTACTTATACACACCCGAGGTTTATATACACATTTATGATGCTCGCTTGTGAGCATGGATATTCTTGTATATGGGTTGTATATAAAGGCATGAGCCTTTCTCTCTTTCATTATATGTTGTATGCAATTGTGGTAGAATTGCTAATGATATGAGAGTCGTTAGTGTATTATGTGGGTGTTGAAACCCACTTTTGTCGTCTTATGGGTGGTGTCTTCCCTGGCTGGGAATTTACTTTGTGTTCAGTATTCTGTTGGGTATTGTGTATTCCCTGGCCGGGAATTATATTATATGATGTGCTTTTGTTTTGGGATAGCTCAATTTACGGGGAGACTCTGCCCAAATTTTTATAAAAGTCCACAATGTGAAAAGTGGCAAAATGGGGATGGTAATGGGCAACTCTATGAGTCTATATGTTAGTTGAGATGATCTTATAACGTTGAATATTAAAGGAATTTTGTAAGCATCATTTGAGCTTCCCGATTGACTTTTTATTGAAAGCATGTGCCACACATAATGGTTAATACACTAATTAAGGGTTAAGGGCTTGGGGTCCTTACATGCATGATGAAGACGATGATAATGTCCATGCATATCCCGATGAAGAGACAACATCCCACGAACCACCTTATGATCCGAGACATATGCAAGGCGCACCATTTTTGTCAAGCACGATTGAAATGCCACCATTTTTTAATGCGGTCAACGAAGAGCAGGTTCCTGATTCGATTGATGTACCTTCTGGATCGCGAACTCAATATTACAACCCGGAGGTCGGAGAGCTGTCCGTGAACATGATTTTCAAGGATAAAAAAGATTTGATTGTATCTGTGAAAGATTACTCTGTTAGAGTTGTCAGGCGTGAGTATTGTGTTGTGGACAGCACACGTACTCTGTGGAAATTACGGTGCAAAAGACTTCTCCTACCGTAAGGTATAAATGGGGTCTTCGAGCATCTTTGAAGCCCAAAATGGGTTCTTGGAAATTAACGAAGTATGGTAGTCCTCACACATAATGTTGGGATAGACCACCACAACTTGGACAGTAATATGGTGGCAAATACATTGTTGGGGATTGTACGATGTGATCCTTCATATGGGATTAAGTATGTACGGAAGAATGTTAAAGATAAATATGGCTATGATATCTCGTATACGAAGGCATGGATAAGTTTGCAACGTGCGGTGGAAAATGTTTACGATACATGGGAGAGCTCCGTGTGTCTACTTCCAAAATACATGGGTGCCTTGTCAAAGTATAAAACTGGAACAATTGTGGACTGGAAGCATTTAAGATCTAACAATCAAGCGGTGAATACATTGAATTATGTATTTTGGGCTTGCAAGCCATGCATAAGATGGGTTTCAACACTGTCGCAGAATCATTAGTATTGATGATACTCATTTGTACACAAAGTATAAGCATAAAATGTTGATCGCCGTCACTTTGGATGCCAACAATCAGATATTACCGTTAGCGTTCGGGATTGTTGATGAAGAAACATACGACTCATGGAAATGGTTCTTGGAGAATATCGGCCGACATGTTATACGTGGTGCAACAGGTGTATGTCTTATTTCAGATAGGCATAAGGGAATTGTGCACGCAGTTGAGGATCTACCACTTTTTCAACCTCCTAATGGTGTGCACCGTTTTTGTCTACGACATGTGTGCTCCAATTTTAATTTAAAGTTTAAAAATATCCATTTGAAATATCTATGCTGGGAAGCAGGCACACAACATCATAATTATAAGTTTGATGCCATAATGGAGGTAATCAAAAACAAAATTATTCTGGCATATAGGTATTTGGCAGGAATTTCAAAAGAAAAATGGACTTTAGCCCACGATGGGGGTTGGCGTCGTGGGGTAATAAGTACCAATATGATGCTTAAATGGTGTGTTGAAGGGTGCTCGAAGATTACCTATTTCTGCGATAGTACAATTGACCCTTCAAAGGTGCGTTCAATACTTTATTCGACGTGTCACAAAAACTCAAGGATATGATTCACAACAATCAGCCCTGGCCCGATTATGCATATAAAAAATATGAACAATGGTCAAGAAATCCATTGAGCATCGTGTTACCCGATATGATGTACGCGAACTGCTTCGGATGCGACCGGTGGAAGACCAGGTCGGGGGCAACATGTTCAAGTTGTCATAATATCAACAAATGATTGTTCCTGTGGTAAATGGACGATTTTTGGAATTCCATGTTCCCATGCTATTTGTACTGCCAAATATCATTCATTGGATCCTACCACACATATTCAACCATGGTATAGCATGTCGCAATACTCAGCAACCTACATGGGCAAATTTAGTCATCTTGCAGACATTCGATACTGGGATCCACCCACATTTGAATTAAACCACAACCCTGTAAAACATGAAAGAAGAAGGGTCGATAGAAATAGAACGAGCTGTTTGAGAAACGAGATGGATAGACCTGTTATTAGGGAGAGACAATTACAAAATGTGGAGAGGTAAAATTAATTATATTTTTATGTTATGCAAAAATTGTATTTGTGACAATTAAAATGTATTTGTGACAATTACAAAAATCGGTGTAAAATGATATATATATATATATATATATATATATATTCTGACAATCAAAAATTACTTTCATTTAATATATATATATAAACAATTACAAATGTTAAAAACATAATATCAATATACAAAATGATACAACTACAGTTGGCCACCGGTTCCACAATGACGTTGCCTACGATTTCGTTGCCCTCTACGTGGACCAGTATTACTATGAGCATTTTGCTGTGTTTCATCAGAATAACTCGGAAACTGGATAGGTGTTGGAATGTTTCTCGATGGTTGCATCTCCTCTAAATTTCTCTGGTATTCAAGACCCATTAGAGATGTATAATTTTAAGCCTGTGGGGATTGTGGAGTATAATAACCTGCACTATCAAAAACAGTAGATGGACCAGCAGCAAATGATGCAAATCCACCGGATGGCCCAACAAATTATGCAAAAACACCAATGATCCATCAATTGAAGCTAATCCACTAGATTGACCAGCAGCAGTATCAAATCCACCGGATGGCCCAATAACATCAAAATCACCAGAAGCATCTAAACCACCAGATGGGCCAGCAGTGTCAAAACCACCAGATGGGCCAGCAGTGTCAAAACCAACAGATGGGTGGAAACCAATCCCATGTACACGAGGCGATATAACCCTTACAGTGATTCTCTCGTACCACTGCATGTAGTCATCGTCTGTTGAGTTTGACCTACCACATGGTTCACCAGTGGCGACATTTCTTAGCCTCCTACGCCACGTCCGAATATGTATTTTGTGAAATTTGGCCCAATCCATATTACGATGACCAGTTCGCGTGACGTCATGTAGCTCATTATCGTCAAGTGCAGGTGATGGAATTGACTGGCATATATTGAACTGTCGCATCACCCGGTTAGGACAATGAATCTCCACAATTTGGAAGCAGATAAGTGGGCAAACGCTTCTCCAAATATTATTATTATAGGTAGTAATAATGGAATTAACATCATCGGCCTCTGTGTCATACACGATCCAGTTAAAGTGCACATCGTCAAAATAAAAACAATGGTCAATCAATATATTGAAATCAAAATTCAATTACATAATTTAGGTTTACCTCGTCATTACTCATTTGATCGAGAGAATGTCGTATAATTCTGACCGAATGTGTTGCTATATGGGTGTGACAAAACAAAGTGTTCCACCTATTATAAAAAATGTTAAATATTGCAATATTTTATGATTTTAATATTAATATTCAATAAAAAATTAATTATTACCGACCGAATGTGTTGCTATATGGGTGTGACAAAACAAAGTGTTCCACCTATTATAAAAAATGTTAAATATTGCAATATTTTATGATTTTAATATTAATATTCAATAAAAAATTAATTATTACCGTGCACCGTAGGAGCAACAGGAACATTCTCAGGGACAACCAAAGTTTATTGTTGGTCACGATTCAAACATTTTATCCTACTCCATGCCCAAATCTGCCAATAAACATGAAAATATTTTAAAAAAACGGATAAGTTATTATTAGTAAGAGAAAAATATTACATATACCTGCAAAACATACAAAGGGCCAGTGATAGTGCATTTTCCTATCCTTGATGCATTGCACATTTCACGGTATAAGTAAGCCAATACTGCACTGCCCCAACTATATGTGTTCACTCTTCCAAATCTTCAATAGCTATAAATACATGAGTTTTACAGCGCTACTATTATAATCTGGAAGCAAAATTCCACCTATAATCATCAAAGATATACACCGAGTGTACTTTATTACATCCATCTCTGAGCTCACATCAGAGATACGATTAGCTCGTCAGTGATCGTCTAGAGCGGTCATTCTTAGGTGACCGCCTTTAAATTTCGCTTCGGGAGGCTCAAATCCGAGTAACTCAAGACATGTTTCTTGCCATTCTTTCACACATTGTGAATCATCTACCCCATTTACTGGTTGACCATCACTTTGCAGACCCCAAATTATTGAAATATTTTGTAACGTAATGGTAGCCTCACCAAACCTAAAATGTATGGGTCTCAGGCCGCCATCACTCAACAAGAGCGGTAATCAAATGATTATCATACACACAATAGCCAGATTGCAAAACACCGTAAAATCAAATATCAATGAAATGCCTCCAAACGCATCGTTTATCACGTTCTCATTATACAATCCCCAGATAAGGTTATCTGTACGCTTCACGTTTAGAATATTATCAATATTCTCTGAACAAACAACACTGAAGATATGCGTAGATTGTAGATATAATATAGTTGAATCTTCGGGACCTTGATTCAATGTCATCCTAAAATTAATAAAAAAATTAACACACATATCAACCATTAATATTATCATTTATAATATTAATAAAAATATATTATATGTACATATTGAAAAAAATAATGAATTGTTTAATTTAATTTTTTTTAAAATTATGTAATTAAAAAAACATATAAAAAAATTATAATATTTTTAATAATCAACTAACATTTAATAACTTTTCATCAAGCCTATTTCTTCCACTTTTATGCATTTAGACCTAGATTCTTGAAATATATAAATATGTACCAAAAAGCGTTCCAGGAATCACTACAAAAACGCCCCTAATCTTATATCAAATTAAATGTAAAAATCACACTTATCAGCGAGTTAAGACCATATAGTTGCAGAGACGAGCTGAGGTTGGAAGGGCGACCTCACATATCATTTGTGCTTACGACCAATATCTCCAAGTAGGAACATGATCTTAAAAGTTGCGTGCACATCATAAGGAGAAAGTAAAATCTTCCTCTGGACCCCGGCTATAGTATCAGTAAAATTATCTTAATTACATAAATATAAATAGTTGGAAATGAAGAAAATTAAAATAAATAATGAAACTCTATGATAGAACATTTGAACATACAAACTGAACAGGTCCTAGAAACAATAATGTATAATTACAAAAATATTAAGTTTCGAAAAATTATAAATGCTAATGATTTGAGAAAATTTTAGTATCGCCTTTAAAATTTCATCCTAAAATACTAAGTCGTGAATTATTGTTAAACCTTCTTAATTCTTCGATTTAATTCACTTTTTTATTTTACTTTTGTTTTTAGACTTTTTGGGCTCTGATGAATTTTCAGGGTCGCATCGTGTTGGTGTGAAAATTTTATTAGACGGTAACTAGATACATAGTTGGCACTATTGTATGACGACTTTATGAAAAACATAATAATATATGAAAGATTCAAATATTTGATAAAAGAAAGATGACAAAATCTATGATTTGTAACATCTTTAGTGAGAAATAATAATAGTTTTGATATCATATGTTTGTTGTATAAAAATTAATAGAATGAACTTATAGATAGAACTTTTATATAGAACTTTTTTTTATTGAGTTAATTTAATTATTTATATTAGTTATTCCATCAGGTAATAATATAATTATCCGTAAATAATATGAATCTTTGTTAATAAATTCATACTATTACAAAACACGCTGAACCACAGATGTAATGTTTGATTTCATTTTTCTCATTCATTATCTTAAAATATAACCAAATAGTAATACTTCATTTTCATTTCAATCTCTAAAATATATTTTTCGGAGAACAAAAATTGTTCATACAAGAATAGCGATCGAATAAAATATTAAAGTACATTGTTATAACTTTTTGCAAAGTTACAAAAGTTGGATTCTACACATATGATCTAATTTTGATCATAGAAAACAACATTTAAAACTTGTTTAGTTATACAGTTTGAGTTTGAGCGGGGATACAAGAAGAATTTGTCTCTCTTCTTGTAATAACAATGAGTAAACCTTGGGTAAGGAAGGAAGCGGGGATACAATAAGAATTTGACTACGTATTACCCAACTAAAAATTTCAAGACACTATCTGATTGATGTGCCGCAGATAATGCTTCTAAAATTTACAGGTGCAAGAAGACATGGTACCACAATTACAATGAAACAGAGGTCGATAACTAACATATTCTTCCCACAAAGATTTGAAAGAATTATAATACTGGGAAAGTGATTGAGAACTTTGATTCATCATGCTTAATGCTTTCTCAACTTGTTAACTAGGGTGCATTCTCAGAAGAAATGAATTTGTGTTGGTTGTAATGGATGGAGCATGATAAGGGGCTATTGGTAGGGGTGAGCAAAAGTTCGGTTTAACCGAATTAACCGACCGAACCGAATAAATTCAAAAAATTGGTTCGTCAATTCGGAAGTTAGTTTTAATTTTTTAGAATATTGGTTATTGTTTTTTATTTTAAAAATATCGGTTAACCGATTTAATCGATTTTTATATTTTTTTATTTTTTGAAATTTTCAAAATCAGTTTTTAATTTCTTTTTTTATAATTTTTTGAGATTTTTCGAAAATATAGATTAATCCGGTTACTGACCGAATTAACCGATATTTTATCTGTTTGATTTGTTCGGTTTTGTAAATAATTTTGGTCGATCAGGTTTTATAAAAAAAAATTGGTTTTTTCGGTTCCAATTAATTCGGTTCGGTCGATAGCTATTGGAGAAAGTGTTTTGGAAAGACTAGATTAGCTTTATTTTGATAGAATTGTTTAACGTCACATTTTGTCAAAAACTTTGTTTAGTTTTTTGTAATGATTTTGATAGTTTGATATGAGATAAATTTTGTAACAAGTTTCATTATTTTAAGTCAATACAGATGCTTACTTTTATTTTATTTGTTTTTATATGTATAAGCACAAAAAACGGGGGGGGGGGGGGGAAAGCTATAGTGGTTATAGTACGCTCATAGGCGTCACAAAATGTGGTTTTATTGACTCTTTTGTTTTTAGGGACACTAGCTTAAAGCGTCGCGTGTCGCGTACGTGGATCTTTCAATAAGTATGTAGGTCATTGTGACGCTTTAAAGCGACACCAACACTGCTTTACGTGACGCTTTCAAGTGTTACTATAACTTAAATATCTATTGAAACGCGCGACGCTTTAAACAAGCGTCGCTAAAAGTAAAAGCGTCACTATAGCTATATTTCGCGATTCTTTTTAGCGTAACTATAGCCGATTTTTCTAATAGTGATCGTAATCTCTGGCATGTATCACAATCCTTGATGCTACCTTAGGGTAGCATCAAACATACCATCAAGAGCGGAGATGAGGATAAGATATACCTACTTAGAATACTTCTTTATAGCTTAAAGCAACCTCTTAGCCGATGATACCTCAAGTTTGATGAATTTATGATGAAGAGCAAGTTCATGTGGAGGAGTGACTAGATAGTTGTGTTTTTTGTCAAGTTGTGTAGAGAAAGTTTGGGGATGTTCTAACTTTTGTATGTGGATGATATGTTCATAGCATCAAAAAGATAAAACGGAGACACAAAACCTAAAGAGACAATTAGGAGTGAGTTTGACATGAAATATTTGAGGCCGGCTAAGAAGATAGTGGGGATGAAGATCAGTCGGGATAAAGTAAGGTGTCTCATTCGTATCTTATGTAATTATGTAGAGAAAGTATTGGAAAGTTCTCAGCATGTCGAACTCGAATGTGGTGCAAATATCTTTCCTCGTCTCCCAATATTGATGAGGTGAAGGCAAGTGGAGAGGATTCTCCATTGGAAGTCTGATGTATACAATGGTTTGCACAAGATCCGACTTAGCTTATTCGACTAGTCTTGCCAGTTATTTATGTCCAATCCGGGTAAAGAGCATTTGAAAGCGGTGAAGTTGTTAATTCGTTATGTGAAGGGGACTTCGAATTTTGGTTTGCTCGGCCAAATGGAAGTCCTTCACTGCTTATATTTTAACTTTGTTTGGGTGCACAATGAATTGGAAACCTCAACTACAACCAGTTGTTGCATGTCCACAAGGGAATCCTGGTATATAGTCACTGCTGAAGGTGTCAAAGAAACCATGTGGTTGAAGTGTTTGATTGGTGAGTTGGAAATCATGCAAGGTAAGGTGGAGGTGTTTTGTGACAATCAAAGTTTCATGCATTTACCCAAAATTAAGCATTTCATGAGGGAAGGAAGCACGTAGATATCTAACTTCATTTTATTCAGCCAATTCGAAATGTCACCAAATCCCCAGCGCTTCAGGGTTGTCCTCAGTGTCGAGGAATATGTACTAGGGGGATATTGACTCATGAGGGACCATGTCGGTGGAGAAATGAATCCATACAGATGACAACCTGGTGGTTATGGTGGTTAAGGCCAAGATGGGTATTCTTGATCAGTGTTGTGGAAAAGTGCAACTGCCCTTGATTCTTCTTGGTTTGCGATTCAACTTAGGTCCATGGTAGAGATTTGTTAGGAATATCTCTAAGTTTTAGATTTAAGTAGGGAAATAAGCCTAATTAGATGGTGAAGATTTGAGCACTTGTCAAAGGCAATTTGGAGGTTTGAAAGGTGATGGGAAAATCTAGAGAAATATAATTCAAATGGGATTGTGAATAATACAGGGACACTAGCTTAAAGCGTCGCGTGTCGCGTACGTGGATCTTTCAATAAGTATGTAGGTCATTGTGACGCTTTAAAGCGACACCAACACTGCTTTACGTGACGCTTTCAAGTGTTACTATAACTTAAATATCTATTGAAACGCGCGACGCTTTAAACAAGCGTCGCTAAAAGTAAAAGCGTCACTATAGCTATATTTCGCGATTCTTTTTAGCGTAACTATAGCCGATTTTTCTAATAGTGATCGTAATCTCTGGCATGTATCACAATCCTTGATGCTACCTTAGGGTAGCATCAAACATACCATCAAGAGCGGAGATGAGGATAAGATATACCTACTTAGAATACTTCTTTATAGCTTAAAGCAACCTCTTAGCCGATGATACCTCAAGTTTGATGAATTTATGATGAAGAGCAAGTTCATGTGGAGGAGTGACTAGATAGTTGTGTTTTTTGTCAAGTTGTGTAGAGAAAGTTTGGGGATGTTCTAACTTTTGTATGTGGATGATATGTTCATAGCATCAAAAAGATAAAACGGAGACACAAAACCTAAAGAGACAATTAGGAGTGAGTTTGACATGAAATATTTGAGGCCGGCTAAGAAGATAGTGGGGATGAAGATCAGTCGGGATAAAGTAAGGTGTCTCATTCGTATCTTATGTAATTATGTAGAGAAAGTATTGGAAAGTTCTCAGCATGTCGAACTCGAATGTGGTGCAAATATCTTTCCTCGTCTCCCAATATTGATGAGGTGAAGGCAAGTGGAGAGGATTCTCCATTGGAAGTCTGATGTATACAATGGTTTGCACAAGATCCGACTTAGCTTATTCGACTAGTCTTGCCAGTTATTTATGTCCAATCCGGGTAAAGAGCATTTGAAAGCGGTGAAGTTGTTAATTCGTTATGTGAAGGGGACTTCGAATTTTGGTTTGCTCGGCCAAATGGAAGTCCTTCACTGCTTATATTTTAACTTTGTTTGGGTGCACAATGAATTGGAAACCTCAACTACAACCAGTTGTTGCATGTCCACAAGGGAATCCTGGTATATAGTCACTGCTGAAGGTGTCAAAGAAACCATGTGGTTGAAGTGTTTGATTGGTGAGTTGGAAATCATGCAAGGTAAGGTGGAGGTGTTTTGTGACAATCAAAGTTTCATGCATTTACCCAAAATTAAGCATTTCATGAGGGAAGGAAGCACGTAGATATCTAACTTCATTTTATTCAGCCAATTCGAAATGTCACCAAATCCCCAGCGCTTCAGGGTTGTCCTCAGTGTCGAGGAATATGTACTAGGGGGATATTGACTCATGAGGGACCATGTCGGTGGAGAAATGAATCCATACAGATGACAACCTGGTGGTTATGGTGGTTAAGGCCAAGATGGGTATTCTTGATCAGTGTTGTGGAAAAGTGCAACTGCCCTTGATTCTTCTTGGTTTGCGATTCAACTTAGGTCCATGGTAGAGATTTGTTAGGAATATCTCTAAGTTTTAGATTTAAGTAGGGAAATAAGCCTAATTAGATGGTGAAGATTTGAGCACTTGTCAAAGGCAATTTGGAGGTTTGAAAGGTGATGGGAAAATCTAGAGAAATATAATTCAAATGGGATTGTGAATAATACAGGGACACTAGCTTAAAGCGTCGCGTGTCGCGTACGTGGATCTTTCAATAAGTATGTAGGTCATTGTGACGCTTTAAAGCGACACCAACACTGCTTTACGTGACGCTTTCAAGTGTTACTATAACTTAAATATCTATTGAAACGCGCGACGCTTTAAACAAGCGTCGCTAAAAGTAAAAGCGTCACTATAGCTATATTTCGCGATTCTTTTTAGCGTAACTATAGCCGATTTTTCTAATAGTGATCGTAATCTCTGGCATGTATCACAATCCTTGATGCTACCTTAGGGTAGCATCAAACATACCATCAAGAGCGGAGATGAGGATAAGATATACCTACTTAGAATACTTCTTTATAGCTTAAAGCAACCTCTTAGCCGATGATACCTCAAGTTTGATGAATTTATGATGAAGAGCAAGTTCATGTGGAGGAGTGACTAGATAGTTGTGTTTTTTGTCAAGTTGTGTAGAGAAAGTTTGGGGATGTTCTAACTTTTGTATGTGGATGATATGTTCATAGCATCAAAAAGATAAAACGGAGACACAAAACCTAAAGAGACAATTAGGAGTGAGTTTGACATGAAATATTTGAGGCCGGCTAAGAAGATAGTGGGGATGAAGATCAGTCGGGATAAAGTAAGGTGTCTCATTCGTATCTTATGTAATTATGTAGAGAAAGTATTGGAAAGTTCTCAGCATGTCGAACTCGAATGTGGTGCAAATATCTTTCCTCGTCTCCCAATATTGATGAGGTGAAGGCAAGTGGAGAGGATTCTCCATTGGAAGTCTGATGTATACAATGGTTTGCACAAGATCCGACTTAGCTTATTCGACTAGTCTTGCCAGTTATTTATGTCCAATCCGGGTAAAGAGCATTTGAAAGCGGTGAAGTTGTTAATTCGTTATGTGAAGGGGACTTCGAATTTTGGTTTGCTCGGCCAAATGGAAGTCCTTCACTGCTTATATTTTAACTTTGTTTGGGTGCACAATGAATTGGAAACCTCAACTACAACCAGTTGTTGCATGTCCACAAGGGAATCCTGGTATATAGTCACTGCTGAAGGTGTCAAAGAAACCATGTGGTTGAAGTGTTTGATTGGTGAGTTGGAAATCATGCAAGGTAAGGTGGAGGTGTTTTGTGACAATCAAAGTTTCATGCATTTACCCAAAATTAAGCATTTCATGAGGGAAGGAAGCACGTAGATATCTAACTTCATTTTATTCAGCCAATTCGAAATGTCACCAAATCCCCAGCGCTTCAGGGTTGTCCTCAGTGTCGAGGAATATGTACTAGGGGGATATTGACTCATGAGGGACCATGTCGGTGGAGAAATGAATCCATACAGATGACAACCTGGTGGTTATGGTGGTTAAGGCCAAGATGGGTATTCTTGATCAGTGTTGTGGAAAAGTGCAACTGCCCTTGATTCTTCTTGGTTTGCGATTCAACTTAGGTCCATGGTAGAGATTTGTTAGGAATATCTCTAAGTTTTAGATTTAAGTAGGGAAATAAGCCTAATTAGATGGTGAAGATTTGAGCACTTGTCAAAGGCAATTTGGAGGTTTGAAAGGTGATGGGAAAATCTAGAGAAATATAATTCAAATGGGATTGTGAATAATACAGGGACACTAGCTTAAAGCGTCGCGTGTCGCGTACGTGGATCTTTCAATAAGTATGTAGGTCATTGTGACGCTTTAAAGCGACACCAACACTGCTTTACGTGACGCTTTCAAGTGTTACTATAACTTAAATATCTATTGAAACGCGCGACGCTTTAAACAAGCGTCGCTAAAAGTAAAAGCGTCACTATAGCTATATTTCGCGATTCTTTTTAGCGTAACTATAGCCGATTTTTCTAATAGTGATCGTAATCTCTGGCATGTATCACAATCCTTGATGCTACCTTAGGGTAGCATCAAACATACCATCAAGAGCGGAGATGAGGATAAGATATACCTACTTAGAATACTTCTTTATAGCTTAAAGCAACCTCTTAGCCGATGATACCTCAAGTTTGATGAATTTATGATGAAGAGCAAGTTCATGTGGAGGAGTGACTAGATAGTTGTGTTTTTTGTCAAGTTGTGTAGAGAAAGTTTGGGGATGTTCTAACTTTTGTATGTGGATGATATGTTCATAGCATCAAAAAGATAAAACGGAGACACAAAACCTAAAGAGACAATTAGGAGTGAGTTTGACATGAAATATTTGAGGCCGGCTAAGAAGATAGTGGGGATGAAGATCAGTCGGGATAAAGTAAGGTGTCTCATTCGTATCTTATGTAATTATGTAGAGAAAGTATTGGAAAGTTCTCAGCATGTCGAACTCGAATGTGGTGCAAATATCTTTCCTCGTCTCCCAATATTGATGAGGTGAAGGCAAGTGGAGAGGATTCTCCATTGGAAGTCTGATGTATACAATGGTTTGCACAAGATCCGACTTAGCTTATTCGACTAGTCTTGCCAGTTATTTATGTCCAATCCGGGTAAAGAGCATTTGAAAGCGGTGAAGTTGTTAATTCGTTATGTGAAGGGGACTTCGAATTTTGGTTTGCTCGGCCAAATGGAAGTCCTTCACTGCTTATATTTTAACTTTGTTTGGGTGCACAATGAATTGGAAACCTCAACTACAACCAGTTGTTGCATGTCCACAAGGGAATCCTGGTATATAGTCACTGCTGAAGGTGTCAAAGAAACCATGTGGTTGAAGTGTTTGATTGGTGAGTTGGAAATCATGCAAGGTAAGGTGGAGGTGTTTTGTGACAATCAAAGTTTCATGCATTTACCCAAAATTAAGCATTTCATGAGGGAAGGAAGCACGTAGATATCTAACTTCATTTTATTCAGCCAATTCGAAATGTCACCAAATCCCCAGCGCTTCAGGGTTGTCCTCAGTGTCGAGGAATATGTACTAGGGGGATATTGACTCATGAGGGACCATGTCGGTGGAGAAATGAATCCATACAGATGACAACCTGGTGGTTATGGTGGTTAAGGCCAAGATGGGTATTCTTGATCAGTGTTGTGGAAAAGTGCAACTGCCCTTGATTCTTCTTGGTTTGCGATTCAACTTAGGTCCATGGTAGAGATTTGTTAGGAATATCTCTAAGTTTTAGATTTAAGTAGGGAAATAAGCCTAATTAGATGGTGAAGATTTGAGCACTTGTCAAAGGCAATTTGGAGGTTTGAAAGGTGATGGGAAAATCTAGAGAAATATAATTCAAATGGGATTGTGAATAATACAGGGACACTAGCTTAAAGCGTCGCGTGTCGCGTACGTGGATCTTTCAATAAGTATGTAGGTCATTGTGACGCTTTAAAGCGACACCAACACTGCTTTACGTGACGCTTTCAAGTGTTACTATAACTTAAATATCTATTGAAACGCGCGACGCTTTAAACAAGCGTCGCTAAAAGTAAAAGCGTCACTATAGCTATATTTCGCGATTCTTTTTAGCGTAACTATAGCCGATTTTTCTAATAGTGATCGTAATCTCTGGCATGTATCACAATCCTTGATGCTACCTTAGGGTAGCATCAAACATACCATCAAGAGCGGAGATGAGGATAAGATATACCTACTTAGAATACTTCTTTATAGCTTAAAGCAACCTCTTAGCCGATGATACCTCAAGTTTGATGAATTTATGATGAAGAGCAAGTTCATGTGGAGGAGTGACTAGATAGTTGTGTTTTTTGTCAAGTTGTGTAGAGAAAGTTTGGGGATGTTCTAACTTTTGTATGTGGATGATATGTTCATAGCATCAAAAAGATAAAACGGAGACACAAAACCTAAAGAGACAATTAGGAGTGAGTTTGACATGAAATATTTGAGGCCGGCTAAGAAGATAGTGGGGATGAAGATCAGTCGGGATAAAGTAAGGTGTCTCATTCGTATCTTATGTAATTATGTAGAGAAAGTATTGGAAAGTTCTCAGCATGTCGAACTCGAATGTGGTGCAAATATCTTTCCTCGTCTCCCAATATTGATGAGGTGAAGGCAAGTGGAGAGGATTCTCCATTGGAAGTCTGATGTATACAATGGTTTGCACAAGATCCGACTTAGCTTATTCGACTAGTCTTGCCAGTTATTTATGTCCAATCCGGGTAAAGAGCATTTGAAAGCGGTGAAGTTGTTAATTCGTTATGTGAAGGGGACTTCGAATTTTGGTTTGCTCGGCCAAATGGAAGTCCTTCACTGCTTATATTTTAACTTTGTTTGGGTGCACAATGAATTGGAAACCTCAACTACAACCAGTTGTTGCATGTCCACAAGGGAATCCTGGTATATAGTCACTGCTGAAGGTGTCAAAGAAACCATGTGGTTGAAGTGTTTGATTGGTGAGTTGGAAATCATGCAAGGTAAGGTGGAGGTGTTTTGTGACAATCAAAGTTTCATGCATTTACCCAAAATTAAGCATTTCATGAGGGAAGGAAGCACGTAGATATCTAACTTCATTTTATTCAGCCAATTCGAAATGTCACCAAATCCCCAGCGCTTCAGGGTTGTCCTCAGTGTCGAGGAATATGTACTAGGGGGATATTGACTCATGAGGGACCATGTCGGTGGAGAAATGAATCCATACAGATGACAACCTGGTGGTTATGGTGGTTAAGGCCAAGATGGGTATTCTTGATCAGTGTTGTGGAAAAGTGCAACTGCCCTTGATTCTTCTTGGTTTGCGATTCAACTTAGGTCCATGGTAGAGATTTGTTAGGAATATCTCTAAGTTTTAGATTTAAGTAGGGAAATAAGCCTAATTAGATGGTGAAGATTTGAGCACTTGTCAAAGGCAATTTGGAGGTTTGAAAGGTGATGGGAAAATCTAGAGAAATATAATTCAAATGGGATTGTGAATAATACAGGGACACTAGCTTAAAGCGTCGCGTGTCGCGTACGTGGATCTTTCAATAAGTATGTAGGTCATTGTGACGCTTTAAAGCGACACCAACACTGCTTTACGTGACGCTTTCAAGTGTTACTATAACTTAAATATCTATTGAAACGCGCGACGCTTTAAACAAGCGTCGCTAAAAGTAAAAGCGTCACTATAGCTATATTTCGCGATTCTTTTTAGCGTAACTATAGCCGATTTTTCTAATAGTGATCGTAATCTCTGGCATGTATCACAATCCTTGATGCTACCTTAGGGTAGCATCAAACATACCATCAAGAGCGGAGATGAGGATAAGATATACCTACTTAGAATACTTCTTTATAGCTTAAAGCAACCTCTTAGCCGATGATACCTCAAGTTTGATGAATTTATGATGAAGAGCAAGTTCATGTGGAGGAGTGACTAGATAGTTGTGTTTTTTGTCAAGTTGTGTAGAGAAAGTTTGGGGATGTTCTAACTTTTGTATGTGGATGATATGTTCATAGCATCAAAAAGATAAAACGGAGACACAAAACCTAAAGAGACAATTAGGAGTGAGTTTGACATGAAATATTTGAGGCCGGCTAAGAAGATAGTGGGGATGAAGATCAGTCGGGATAAAGTAAGGTGTCTCATTCGTATCTTATGTAATTATGTAGAGAAAGTATTGGAAAGTTCTCAGCATGTCGAACTCGAATGTGGTGCAAATATCTTTCCTCGTCTCCCAATATTGATGAGGTGAAGGCAAGTGGAGAGGATTCTCCATTGGAAGTCTGATGTATACAATGGTTTGCACAAGATCCGACTTAGCTTATTCGACTAGTCTTGCCAGTTATTTATGTCCAATCCGGGTAAAGAGCATTTGAAAGCGGTGAAGTTGTTAATTCGTTATGTGAAGGGGACTTCGAATTTTGGTTTGCTCGGCCAAATGGAAGTCCTTCACTGCTTATATTTTAACTTTGTTTGGGTGCACAATGAATTGGAAACCTCAACTACAACCAGTTGTTGCATGTCCACAAGGGAATCCTGGTATATAGTCACTGCTGAAGGTGTCAAAGAAACCATGTGGTTGAAGTGTTTGATTGGTGAGTTGGAAATCATGCAAGGTAAGGTGGAGGTGTTTTGTGACAATCAAAGTTTCATGCATTTACCCAAAATTAAGCATTTCATGAGGGAAGGAAGCACGTAGATATCTAACTTCATTTTATTCAGCCAATTCGAAATGTCACCAAATCCCCAGCGCTTCAGGGTTGTCCTCAGTGTCGAGGAATATGTACTAGGGGGATATTGACTCATGAGGGACCATGTCGGTGGAGAAATGAATCCATACAGATGACAACCTGGTGGTTATGGTGGTTAAGGCCAAGATGGGTATTCTTGATCAGTGTTGTGGAAAAGTGCAACTGCCCTTGATTCTTCTTGGTTTGCGATTCAACTTAGGTCCATGGTAGAGATTTGTTAGGAATATCTCTAAGTTTTAGATTTAAGTAGGGAAATAAGCCTAATTAGATGGTGAAGATTTGAGCACTTGTCAAAGGCAATTTGGAGGTTTGAAAGGTGATGGGAAAATCTAGAGAAATATAATTCAAATGGGATTGTGAATAATACAGGGACACTAGCTTAAAGCGTCGCGTGTCGCGTACGTGGATCTTTCAATAAGTATGTAGGTCATTGTGACGCTTTAAAGCGACACCAACACTGCTTTACGTGACGCTTTCAAGTGTTACTATAACTTAAATATCTATTGAAACGCGCGACGCTTTAAACAAGCGTCGCTAAAAGTAAAAGCGTCACTATAGCTATATTTCGCGATTCTTTTTAGCGTAACTATAGCCGATTTTTCTAATAGTGATCGTAATCTCTGGCATGTATCACAATCCTTGATGCTACCTTAGGGTAGCATCAAACATACCATCAAGAGCGGAGATGAGGATAAGATATACCTACTTAGAATACTTCTTTATAGCTTAAAGCAACCTCTTAGCCGATGATACCTCAAGTTTGATGAATTTATGATGAAGAGCAAGTTCATGTGGAGGAGTGACTAGATAGTTGTGTTTTTTGTCAAGTTGTGTAGAGAAAGTTTGGGGATGTTCTAACTTTTGTATGTGGATGATATGTTCATAGCATCAAAAAGATAAAACGGAGACACAAAACCTAAAGAGACAATTAGGAGTGAGTTTGACATGAAATATTTGAGGCCGGCTAAGAAGATAGTGGGGATGAAGATCAGTCGGGATAAAGTAAGGTGTCTCATTCGTATCTTATGTAATTATGTAGAGAAAGTATTGGAAAGTTCTCAGCATGTCGAACTCGAATGTGGTGCAAATATCTTTCCTCGTCTCCCAATATTGATGAGGTGAAGGCAAGTGGAGAGGATTCTCCATTGGAAGTCTGATGTATACAATGGTTTGCACAAGATCCGACTTAGCTTATTCGACTAGTCTTGCCAGTTATTTATGTCCAATCCGGGTAAAGAGCATTTGAAAGCGGTGAAGTTGTTAATTCGTTATGTGAAGGGGACTTCGAATTTTGGTTTGCTCGGCCAAATGGAAGTCCTTCACTGCTTATATTTTAACTTTGTTTGGGTGCACAATGAATTGGAAACCTCAACTACAACCAGTTGTTGCATGTCCACAAGGGAATCCTGGTATATAGTCACTGCTGAAGGTGTCAAAGAAACCATGTGGTTGAAGTGTTTGATTGGTGAGTTGGAAATCATGCAAGGTAAGGTGGAGGTGTTTTGTGACAATCAAAGTTTCATGCATTTACCCAAAATTAAGCATTTCATGAGGGAAGGAAGCACGTAGATATCTAACTTCATTTTATTCAGCCAATTCGAAATGTCACCAAATCCCCAGCGCTTCAGGGTTGTCCTCAGTGTCGAGGAATATGTACTAGGGGGATATTGACTCATGAGGGACCATGTCGGTGGAGAAATGAATCCATACAGATGACAACCTGGTGGTTATGGTGGTTAAGGCCAAGATGGGTATTCTTGATCAGTGTTGTGGAAAAGTGCAACTGCCCTTGATTCTTCTTGGTTTGCGATTCAACTTAGGTCCATGGTAGAGATTTGTTAGGAATATCTCTAAGTTTTAGATTTAAGTAGGGAAATAAGCCTAATTAGATGGTGAAGATTTGAGCACTTGTCAAAGGCAATTTGGAGGTTTGAAAGGTGATGGGAAAATCTAGAGAAATATAATTCAAATGGGATTGTGAATAATACAACTGTAATTTAAAACAGTTTCAATTTCGGATCTTTATTTTTTTATGTGTTTGAAGGTTATAATGAAACCGTTTTAAAGAAATGCCATAAATCAAAACTCTTATATGTTAATAAGTTTCTGTATCTCCATATCGAAGAAGCATAATCCGCAGGGAGGCTAAGTTTTTGGCCTTTTAATTCTATTGATAAAGTAGAATATTCATTCATAAACAATTTTCTTTCGAAATAATAAGGCAGCTACCTGAAATTTGCAGTCAATAGATCATCTATTTATCAGGTGCTTGCAGCTTAGCTTTCCAACTTTGGTATGAAGTTAGAGCTTGGTTGCTCGTACATTTCTTGTTGCTACAATCAATACTGCTCTTAAACATACATATCAAACTTATTCTCGCATTAACGAAGACGAACTTTTGCCATGTTGAGTATTGTATACGCCTAATGGAAAACTCGCAACAATTTGAGTTTTGAAGGGACGGTATCTAATGTGAATGACTTGTGTTTCCGATGCTTATACTTGTGTTTTTCTTTATCTTCCTTTCATGACTTCTTAGATTTAACTAAGTCATTTAATGTTATTCCTTCATGCAATTAATAGGTGTATTATAGCTTCTACTGCTTCTCCTGGGTATGTCCGGAGTTCTTTTTGTAGCTAAATAGTTTTGATCAATATAATTCACATTTTTTGATAAAAAAAATTGAAGATTAAATTCTTGTCTAATTTTCCTAATAATGAATTTGGGATGAATATCACAGATTCAACACCTGTAAAATTAAATTCCAAGACCCGGATACATCTAAATCATACACTTTAGCTAATATTCCAACAGAAGCCCAAGATATTGAAACTGTTCACGTTAATATTGATTAAAAAGACTTGAGAGGGGAAACCAATAGCTATTCAAATGTTTGATCGAAATGCCTAATCTAATCTCGAGTTATGGCTCAAACGGATGTTATTTTTCCCGATACCGGCTCGCGTAATTAATTGATAATCAAACGATTTCAGCATCGGGTGGATCCGTCGTAGATGTAATCAAGAACCGCAATCACACCAAAGACAAAGGCTTGATCAATTCCAGCCTTAATTCTTACATGGTACAAATCATTGCTTGACATTACTCGCTCCACCTCTTCATTAACTCCAATCTACATGCCATAAACAAGAAATTCTCACTATCTACTTTGAATTATTAGTAGTTCATGTAATTAAATAATAAATAACATTACCTGTGCTATTACATCTCCCTTGGAATTGACAATGGAGCAAGATCTTTGCTGGAAATCACCCATAATTTCAAGGTTTCTATAAGTGCTGAACTCCGTTGATTCAGTGGAGATTCTAATGGGAGCATTCTTCGAAAAACATGAATTTGGTTCTTTTAAGGTAAAGACAAGCTTGTTTGATCCTAAAAAGTCACGAATGAAGCCTTTCCATTGTCTTGTGATGCTTAGTGCTTCAATTATTGCTCCCTTTATCAACCAAAAATCAAGAAAAAAGCCAATAGAATTAACTCTAAAATCAAGCATGAATCAAATTACATGCAATATCAAGAATTACATGCAATATCAAGAAAAGGCACTTACATACCTTTCGCCTTACAAGTAGCAAATCATTTCCTTCCCCATCTTTAAGAATCATCGTTTCTTTCTTGCCGAGAATTCCACAACCATCCACTTTAAAAACAACCCTCTGGCTACAATCTGCCACCACGAATCCGCCACCAGTCGGCACGTTCGGCCCGCCTCCTAACAACACGAATCACCTCATTAGGCGAACAATACACCTTGCTAACTACTGGCATCATCATCATTCCACCACCTGGTTTAGCAGACATTCCTCTCTTGTTCTCAATAATTTTAGTCTAGTGTTGCTTACAAGAACAATCCTATTTATAGATAAATTCAAAGGTTTGGATACAAGAACAATCCTATCTAATGAATTCAAAGGTTTGGATAGCTTTTTTGACTACGACAAATATAAAAATGACTTCTAGTATGAATAGGGGTATTTTTCAGTCGAAAGCCATCATCTCGTCTCATATTACGAGGTTTTTATGTGTGGTTTCTTTCCCTTAAAATATAAGTTTCAGTCTCTCAAATTCAATGTGTATGCTAGTTCAATACTTTGAAATGTAAGTACTTTATTCCCACGTTGAAATTTGGCTATAAGGTTAAAGCAATTCAGAAAAGAGTACGTGAGCTTTTGAAATTTGGCTGCCTAATATTAATAGCTTTTAGGTGGAATATTTCTATTAAATTCAATCTTCGGTTGTTAGAAACTTAGGGTTAATAGGGATACCGAATTTCTTCAATTGGCTTCGACTTTAATAAGTTGACCTTTTGTTTAAGGTAACTTGTCCAAATATATCTAAAAAGATCATCCGCTGATTATATCCGCACCGGGAATTACTATCGATGTATTATAGAATTCAATATTACTCCTCATATAATTTGAGTTATTGGATGAGATGGACCCACGTGGGATCTATATCATCCATTTGTTATATACATAACGGGAGTAATTTACGCTTCACGAGTTGCTCAAAACTCACATTGACATATGTAGTTTATTAGGTAAAAATCTAGATGGTAATCACATTTTGCATGTTTCTTTAAAGATAAAGTTTATGAGGCAGTCATACATAATTGCATATCCATTACTAAATATTAATCATGTTTTTTTAATTAAAAAAAATAGTTATGTGGATGATTTTATATTAAATATTGGAAATAAGTACTTGTTATCAATTAAAAATAAATTATTTTACACAAGTTGTGTTATTTAAATTTAACGTAATTATATTAAAATTTTACTTAGAAATTTTATGTTATAACTAAGTTTATCTGAAAATATTTCTATAATCTTTTCAATAAATAGTCATTTCAAAGATGTTTCACTCAAATTAGATATTTCTTTGAAAACTGTATTTTCAAGGATAATTTGGAGCAAATTACTAAATTTTGACCAAATATATATTTTTTTTTTTTGGTGCGAAATTTGGTGGAATGTGGTTTTTGGGTAAAGATTTCATGGGATTTTTACAAATGAGAATGTAACAATTGGTTTTTTGGTTTGCAAAACATAAATTAAAAAAATAAGGGGTTGGGGGGATTTAGACTTTTAAAAACAATTACAATTAAAATATAATTAAAACCTTTCGTGTTGAAAGAGATGGGATTGGCTTCACCAAATAAAATGTCAGCTAACATTTTGAAAGATAAGGACTTGTGACATGTCTCATTTTTATCAGACCAGACCAGAAGATTGGGATAAGTTTTGAGGGTATTTTACCTAAATGGCATATATTGCCTTTCTTTTTTTACGGGAAACATAAAATATATTAGAATAATGATAGGTGCATCAGAGTGGCAATCCGAATCCACCAAATATGGAAAAACCAACAATACAAAAACAAAGACACTAGCCAACAGTGGACAGTGAGTAGGATAAAGTGATACATGATCGCTTTTATTTTAAACAATTAATTCCAATCTAGCGATTTTAGATCGCAAGTGCACGGTGTCAAGTTTTAGTATAGATAGGAAGATACGGATTGTCGAACCCACAGGGACTAACAAGCAAGTACCAAATAAGATATATTTTAACTATATTTAACCTACGATAATTAATTTATAATTAACAACTAATTAATATAAACTACTAATCAAACCAAGTCAATAAAAGTAAACGAGAAAAATCTACTATAGAAGATTATCGAGACTTTGGCTCACCAATGCAATTCCCTACAATTCTCGATTGAATATTCAAATATTTCTAAGGTGAGGAGTTCTCCCAATTTATCTAATACACTCTCTCGAGCTATATTAAACCTAACACCGAATTGCAGTAAGTAACTCTCGTTCACTTATTTAACAATTCAATGTTGCATAAGACCCATGAAAACTTCTAGGTTTTAATTTATCTATGGCTATCACGCATGTATTTGACGTCATCTCTCGATCTCGATCTGAAATCCATGGTATGAGTTATTAATTCAGTATCATAAAATCATCTCTCGATCTCAATTACGATACTAACATCATTCAAAGGTGATCAATCCTCTAACAGCATGAAGAACCTAAAACATACGCAAAGAACTATAAGAATTCAATCATTAAATCATCAAATCGAAGGTTCATAACAAAGGATTCACCTAGCCTCGATAAATAAACTTAGTTCATACTCATAAATAAATACCAATACTCAAACGTGTCTTGCAACAATCCAAGCATGATAAAATCAAAACAAAACAAAACTAAAGTTTAAAAGTAAGAATAAACTCTCAGCATCGACTCCGGTTGTAGATCCTTTCTCCTTCTCTTTCTTCCTTCTCGATCGTCTCTTTAATCGCCTTGTTGGGTTGTTCCAATTCCTAGGATGAATAGGTGAAGATGGATGAAGGTGATATGGAGTATGGAGGTGTGGAGGCTATTCCTAGGTTAAAAGTATGATTCTTTTTTTCCTTTTTGAGGCTAATATTTCGAGCTATATAGGTTTGGAGGCTAGGAGGTGGAATAGAATCCAAGTTGGAAGACAAGAAATCATGTTTCCATGTTATTCAAAACGCTGGGCGATCGATCGGGACAGAAGGGCCGATCGATCGAGCATTCCAGTAAGATTTTCGCTCATTTTTCAGCCTTGCTCGATCGATCGAGCAGTATGCTCGATCGATCGAGACAACCAGAATGTTTTCTGCACCTTTTTTAGCTTCTGGCGAGTTTCGTATTTTGGCCGTAACTTTCTCATACAAACTCCGAATTTGATGAATCAGCTGTCCACGCGAAGATAAGATAAAGTTCTACAACTTTTATATAGACCACCTTTCCAAAACTTGGCTCGAACATATAGTAATTTGAGGATAAAAGAGCAACATGTGTCTTGGATTCCGGTTGTTTCCTCTTTTCTTCAACTTTATTCATTCTTTCATCATTTTAGCTTGATTTCTTCACATTTCCCTACATTTCAACATTGATTCCTGAAATAGAGAAACATATACCATAAACCGTAAAATAATCCAAGAATCAACACGAAAACATATACATATCATAGCATAAAAACGCGTAATATTCAACCCTATCAACTCCTCCAAACTTATCACTTAATCGTCCTCGATTAAGCATTAAAATCACAAGGTAGAGTTAATTCTTGATACGTGAAACAATTATTTCATGACTCATTTTATTCTCAGAAATCTCATGCACATATACAAAAGTTGACAAGACATGTTTTCTCCTAAATCAAGTAACACATCTCAAAATCAGAACGTGTGTGTATGCTATAGTCAATCTTAAGTTTCATGCACATATTCAAGATCAAATCATGTTAATCAACTCAAAGTCGAGATTATCATCAAGCACCCCATAAGCCTATTTTCAAACAACTTCTCCACCAATGATAGTTACTCCTTAGACTTGGATCAAAAGGACTTTTTAAGCTTGTAATCTAAGGCCTTTGGTGTTGGCTTCAAAGAAAAGATAGGATAAGCGCAAAGAAGAGAGTATAATCATTTACAATTCAAATGTTTCGCACACATCGAGCTTCTCTTCTTTTTCTTTTATAGCCTTGGCCACTTTGAGTCTTATTTAGTCAATCTTTTTCTCAAGGTTTTTTGTCTATCTTTTTCTTTTGTCATTCATCAATTTTTTTTTTCAATAAGCTCATCAAGATATAACAATTCAAGTGCATCGAATGATATTCATTATACTCCTTAGGGTAAGGATAACTTTTTTCATTTAGGCTCAAATAAGGGTAAGTATAATGAGTTCGCCAAGAATGTCGAATGGGGTCTATTTATATGCAATGCATATACCATTCTTTTTCAATAAAGCTCAAATGAGACACTAGGGATTGATATGAATCATGGTAAGCTTGAAAGGCTCAAACGTTTCAAAGATCGCCTAGATCATTTCCAAGTCAAGTTTGTAACTATAAAATTTCGCTTCAAAGTGTCATCATCAAATAAGTTCTAGGATAACTCTAAGATGCTCAAGACAAATCATCAAGTTCACAACAATTATCACTATTCAAAACATGCAATCCACAAGATCATGACTCATTGTGCTCAATATATTCCTCATTCTTGACATGCTAATTCAAATTAGGATATTCATGTACAAGTCCAATAATCATCACAAATCAAGTTCATATGCATAGTGAGATCAAAATCCTCATTGAATAGTCACTACTATAATTCATTCTTTTCTCAAGTTTGAACTCATAAAAAAAAAAATTAGCTCATAATAATCGGACGATTCAAGTGTCATTTAAGCACACAACATGTGGTTAAAACAAGTAAAACATGCAAGCTACTACTCCCCCAAACTTAAATCAAACATTGCCCTCAATGTTTAAAAGAATAAAAAGGGAAACAGTGAACTCCCCTGATCAAGACGCTTGCATGAGGGTTGAGGAAGATTTGCTTTTGAAAGCTCCACTGTTGTAGTGGTTCATCGCTCCAACCAAGTACCTAGCAAGAGAAGAATGCATATGGTAAAATATTCGACTTGAGAGATAAACAAAACTAAAATGAAAACTGAAAAATAAAACAAAACTAAATAACAAAAGGATACGAAAGGATACGCTTGGGTTGTCTCTCAAGAAGCGCTGATTTTTGGTCTTCGGCTTGACCATCAGAAGCAACTATCAAAGAGCGGCTGCCGCCCTTAATAAGTATCGTATGATACCACTAATGGGTCTTCATACAATATGCCCTCAAGATTGGAAAGATTGTAGCAGTGTAAGCTCGTCGCTCCAACAACATTCTTGAATTGGTAGGCATGAGAGAATGATTCTTGGCTTGGCTTCAAATCTTGGAGGATGTAGTGCGGTAAAGTTGGCATCGATGGAAAATACGGATCCACATATGACATAGAACATGTCTCCATCGATGGACTTAAATCGGAATCTTCGCAAGTCTTTTCCTTCTCCAACATCACATTCGACTCATCTTCATATGGGAAATCCTCGGATGACATCTCTGAAGTAGGCTCAATCTCTTTAAGAGGCTCAAGTTCCTTTGAATCTTCCACACTAGGAGGATCACTCCCCCAAACTTGGTTGGTTGAGTGATCATCATCATATAACCAAACTCGATTTGTCGCCTCTTGATTTGTAGCTCTCGTCTCTTCCTCCTGGTAGCTAGTTGAAATTGTTTCCATAAGGACCGCCATTTGCTGCTCCAGGTGGCGCATAGAGTTGGTTTGGCACTCCAAACTATTCTCCGTTGATGCCATGAATCTCACTAAGGTATCATCTAACTGAGTTGTGACATCTGCAGAACTATCTCTCCTCTCTTCGCGATGTTCAAATGGTTGTGGCATATCAATAGGGTAGTGAGGCTCCGGTGGGTATTGGTGACTCCAACCTTGTAATGAAGGATCACAATGCCAGTGAAGATCGAAGTCCGCCATATCATTGAACAGGTGCACCACACTGTCCTCATCTCTATCAACCATGGGACTCCCAGTCACCAGTGCTCCGCTCAATACCCATTCTCGTGTCTGTGCATCCAGCCCTTTGAAGAAATATTGCATGAGAGTATAGTTCGAAAATTGTGATACCGGAATGTGTTGGCCAATTCATTGAATCTCTCTCAAACAGCGTAGAACGGCTCGGAACGTTGTTGGGCAAAGCTTGTGAATGCATGTTGATGTAGCATTTCCAAGTACCTCACAAGACAAACAAAACAAAAACAAAATAAATATATATAAATTTTTTATTTTTATTTTTTTCAAAATAAATAAACAAAAAATTGTTAAATTACAGTCAAAGAACCTAGTATGATATTACTAAAGTTAGTCCCCGGCAACGGCGCCAAAAACTTGATCGCTTTTATTTTAAACAATTAATTTCAATCTAGCGATTTTAGACCGCAAGTGCACGGTGTCAAGTTTTAGTATATATAGGAAGATACGGATTGTCGAACCCACAGGGACTAACAAGCAAGTACCAAATAAGATATCTTTTAACTATATTTAACCTATGATAATTAATTTATAATTAACAACTAATTAATTAATATAAACTACTAATCCAACCAAGTCAATAAAAGTAAACGAGAAAAATCCACTAAAGAAGATTATCGAGACTTTGGCTCACCAATGCAATTCCCTACAATTCTCGATTGAATATTCAAATATTTCTAAGGTGAGGAGTTCTCCCAATTTATCTAATACACTCTCTCGAGCTATATTAAACCTAACACCGAATTGCAGTATGTAACTCTCATTCACTTATTTAACAATTCAATGTTGCATAAGACCCATGAAAACTTCTAGGTTTCAATTACTAGATATCTATGGCTATCACGCATGTATTTGACGTCATCTCTCGATCTCGATCTGAAATCCATGGTATGAGTTATTAATTCAGTATCATAAAATCATCTCTCGATCTCAATTACGATACTAACATCATTCAAATGTGATCAATCCTCTAAAAGCATGAAGAACCTAAAACATACGCAAAGTACTATAAGAATTCAATCATTAAATCATCAAATCGAAGGTTCATAACAAAGGATTCGCCTAGCCTCGATAAATAAACTTAGTTCATACTCATAAATAAATACAAATACTCAAACATGTCTTGCAACAATCCAAGCATGATAAAATCAAAACAAAACAAAACTAAAGTTTAAAAGTAAGAATAAACTCCCAGCGTCGACTCCGGTTGTAGATCCTTTCTCCTTCTCTTTCTTCCTTCTCGATCGTCTCTTTAATCGCCTTGTTGGGTTGTTCCAATTCCTAGGATGAATAGGTGAAGATGGATGAATGTGATATGGAGTATGGAGGTGTGGAGGCTATTCCTAGGTTAAAAGTATGATTTTTATTTCCTTTTTTAGGCTAATATTTCGAGCTATATAGGTTTGGAGGCTAAGAGGTGGAATAGAATCCAAGTTGGAAGGCAAGAAATCATGTTTCCATGTTATTCAAAACGCTGGGCGATCGATCGGGACAGAAGGGCCGATCGATCGAGCATTCCAGTAAGATTTTCGCTCAATTTTCAGCCTTGCTCGATCGATCGAGCAGTCTGCTCGATCGATCGAGACAACCAGAATGTTTTCTGCGCCTTTTTCAGCTTCTGGTGAGTTTCGTATTTTGGCCGTAACTTTCTTATACAAACTCCGAATTTGATGAACCAGCTGTCCACGCGAAGATAAGAGAAAGTTCTACAACTTTTATATGGACCACCTTTCCAAAACTTGGCTCGAACATATAGTAATTTGATGAGAAAGAGCAACATGTGTCTTGGATTCCGGTTGTTTCCTCTTTTCTTCAACTTTATTCATTCTTTCATCATTTTAGCTTGATTTCTTCACATTTCCCTACATTTCAACATTGATTCCTGAAATAGAGAAATATATATCATAAATCGTAAAATAATCCAAGAATCAACACGAAAAATATATATATCATAGCTTAAAAACGCGTAATATTCAACCCTATCAATACACAACATGAGTAGACCCGCTTGACCATGAGAGTGCGCAGACGATTAGAGTCAATCAAGGTCTCCTCAAACTATACAGTCGAGGATGAGGTCGAACAAGAGAATTGTCTTCTATAATTGAAGTACCATGAAGGATAGACGGGTGACGAAATCTGGTAAAAGCAATGGCGGAGTTAGGAAAATAAATTAGGGGGCCGAAAATAAATTTTTCAAATAATTATTTATTAAAGAATATATATATATATATATATAGTTGGCATAGATGCAAAATATAGCAACTAATATTATATTTGTACATATATTCTAATACAAAATAATATTAATTTAGTATAACCAAAAATAATTTAAAATAAATTATCTAAATCAATAAGTTATCTAGTCGATTTTTATTTTATTTTTTGAAAGATGTCAAGAAGTTTGAGTGGTTTTACTTCAAGAAAACCAGTAAATTCATTCATGTATAAATGTTGATGGAAATATCATCAAGGATATTGAGGAAAAGAACTAAAATCGTCTAATTTTAACTCTAGTTTAGTATCGTTACTTTTAACTCTGGTTTATCGGTAAGGACAATTTTATGATTTTTTGAAAATATTATCGACTAAAATCGTCCAATAAATTGTGGAATGACTAAATTATCTAAGTTCTAAAGTATAAGACTAAAAATCATGCCTAGTATTATAAGGACTAAAAAAACCTGCTTTTACAAAATGTTGGGCGGAGCGAGAATCAAACTCAAAGGCAAAGTAGCATATATATATATATGTATATATATATATATGTATATATATATATATGTATTAAAAAACACTTTTGTTGCTCCCTCCACCCCTGGGTAAAAGACAACAATCGCATATACTCATGTATCCAAATCTCACCTTGAAAACCAACATCTGAAATATATCACTGGATGGTGCAAGAAATCAAAAGGCCCAGAAATCATGGCCACATGTAGCTTCATTACTGAAGCAAAAACCAAAGAAACACCACCACAGAGGCAAAGTAGTTTCCCCACAACAAGGGAATATTCGAGCCAAAAGTGGCACCAGCAACATCGATCGATCCCGACTAAACCAAGACCAAAGAAACAAGATGGCAGCCGGCAAACTAAAGGGAGCGGCAGCCGGCAAACTAAAGGGAAATGCATATATTGCCTTGATTACTATTATTATTATTATTTCAAATAATTATTTTTGCAAAATCTTTGCAGTACAATGAAAAGACTGTATATATTAGACCTAAAATGTCCAGGACCCCATACATAATGAGAGTTTCGTACATCGAATTTATCCTTTTAATGAGTCTTCATTTCTCATAAATATGGACTTCTCTTATACTTGGCTTTGTGTGCTGGACCTTTGCTTCACAAATCGGAATTGAACATTCAACCAAAATCAAGGCTTGTTTCAATTCTTAAAAATAAGATTTTGGAGTCGTGTTTGCCATAACCTAAACCCTTTTAAAAAATTTATGATATTGAGTATATTTGTTAGTGCCCAAAAATTGTAAATATGAGCCAAGATGGTCAAAGTATTCAGGGCTTTGAGAATATAATTATTTAAAAGTCAGAATATTTTGAGTAATGGTAGGAAGAAAGGACTAAACACATTTTCTTTCACATTTCACGCCTGGAAAAACTCAAAATAAATCCACGTAGTCAAACTTGATTATAGAATCAGTCCCTATGCAGAAAAACTTAATTCAAACTCCATATTGCAACTTAAAATTATGTTCTAACTCTCTATCTTATTAAAATGACTATGAGACCCCTCTATTAAAAGTTGAACTTTTAATTTTGAGAAATCATTACAGTCGGTACTAAATATATACAATTTTGGTACACGTTACACATAAAATGGGTATGAAATCTATACAATTTTGGTACAAGTTACACATGAAATTGGTATGAAACTTATACTATTTTCGGTACTTATTAGACGTGAAGTTGGTATGAAACATATACAATTTTGGTACTAGTTACACATAAAGTTGGTATGAAACCAATTCAATTCTGGTACTAGTTATATATAAAATTGGTATAAACATATACTATATTCGGTACTTATTACACATGAAGTTGGTATGAAACCTATACAATTTCGGTACTAAATATACATAAAATTGGTATAAAACATATACAATTTTGGTATTAATTACGAATAAAATTGGTACGAAACTTATACTATTTTCGGTACTTATTACATATGAAATTGGTATGCAATCTTTACTATTTTGGTACTAGTTACACATGAAATTGGTATGAAACCTATATAATTTTGGTACAAGTTACACATGAAATTGTATGAAACCTATACTTTTTTCGGTACTTATTACACATGAAGTTGGTATGAAACATATACAATTTTGGTACTTATTACACTTGAAGTTGGTATGAAACATATACAATTTTGGTATTAGTTACACGTGAAGTTGGTATGAAACATATACTATATTCGAAACTTAATACACGTAAAGTTGGTATGAAACCTATACAATTTCGGTATCAACTATGCATAAAATTGGTATGAACTATAGATTTGGTACTGATTACGAATAAAATTGGTACGAAACATATTCTATTTTCGGTGCTTATTACAAATGAAATTGGTATGAAATCTTTACAATTTTAGTACTACTTACACATGAAATTGATATGAACCATATACAATTTTGGTACAATTATACATGAAATTGGTACGAAACCTAAACTTTTTCGGTACTTATTACACATGAAGTTGGTATGAAACATATACAATTTTGGTACTTATTACACATGAAGTTGGTATGAAACATATACAATTTTGGTACTTATTACACTTGAAGTAGGTATGAAACATATACAATTTTGGTACTAGTTACATGTGAAGTTGGTATGAAACTTATACTATATTCGTAACTTATTACACGTAAAGTTTGTATGAAACATATACAATTTCGGTACTAAGTATACATAAAATTGGTATGAATCTATATAATTTTGGTACTAATTACACGTGAAGTTGGTATAAAACATATACTATATTCGAAACTTATTACACGTAAAGTTGGTATAAAACATATACAATTTCGGTACTAAGTATACATAAAATTGGTATGAAACCTATATAATTTGGTACTAATTATGAATGAATTTGGTACGAAACCTATACTATTTTCGGTACTTAATACATATTAACTTAGTATGAAATTTTTATAATTCAGGTACTAATTACACATGAAATTGGTATGAAACATATACTAGTTTCGATAATTATTACACGTGAAGTTATTATGAAACATATACAGTTTTGGTACTAGTTACACATGAAGTTGGTATGATACTTATACAATTTTTGTATTAGTTACACATGAAGTTGATATGAAACATATATTATATTAGGCATTTAGTACACGTGAAGTTGATGTGAAACCTATACAATTTTTGTACGAAGTGTACATAAAATTGGTATGAATTATGAAACCTTTATAATATCTGTAAGGCACCGTTACTAATTAATCCGGTTTAATAATGATTAAGCAAACCCATATGATTAAAAGTTGAGATTTTGAATTAAGGTGTTCCGGACACAACACCTTATTTTTAATCAAGAGACAATACATCATAATACATACATTATACATGGCAATTGGCCATGCAAGAAACACTTATATTTAGTGGGACACTTGGATCACTTAATTATAATTTAAAAAAAAGAAAAGAAAATTAGGCATAGTGGGCAACATCCACTATCACTAAATTAATACACCAAATCTTTCAAATTCATTCCTCTCCATCCTCTCTTTTCTCTCCATTTTTCTCTCTAATTTTTGAAATTCCCTCTCAAAATTGTATATGTTTCATACCAACTTTACGTGTCATAAGTTTCGAATATAGTATAAGTTTCATACCAACTTCACATGTAACTAGTACCAAAATTGTATATGTTTCATACCAACTTCAAGTGTAATAAGTACCAAAATTATATATGTTTCATATCAACTTCATGTGTAATAAGTACCGAAAAAGTATAAGTTTCATACAAATTTCATGTATAACTGTACCAAAATTGTATATGTTTCATATCAATTTCATGTGTAAGTAGTACCAATTGTAAAGATTTCAAACCAATTTCATTTGTAATAAGTATCGAAAATAGAATATGTTTTGTACCAATTTTATTCGTAATTAGTACCAAAATTATATGGGTTTATACCAATTTTTTTTATAGTTGGTACCGAAATTGTATAGGTTTCATACAAACTTTACGTGTAATAAGTTTCGAATATAGTATAGGTTTCATACCAACTTCACGTGTAATTAGTACCAAAATTGTATATATTTCATACTAACTTAATGTGTAATAAGTACCGAAATAAGTATAGGTTTCATACCAATTTCATGTGTAACTTGTACCAAAATTGTAAAGATTTCATACTAATTTCATATGTAATTAAATACCAAAAATAGTATAAGTTTCGTACCAATTTTATTCATAATTAGTACCAAAATTGTATAGGTTTCATACCAATTTTATGTATATTTAGTACCAAAATTTTATATTTTCATACCACTTCACGTATAATAAGTACCGAACATAATATAGGTTTTATACCAATTTAATGTGTAACTAGTACCAAAATTGTGTTGGTTTCATATCAACTTCATGTGTAACTAGTACCAAAATTGTATATATTTCATACCAACTTCACGTCTAATAAGTGCCGAAAACAATACAGGTTTCATACCAATTTCATGTGTAACTTGTACCAAAATTGTATAGATTTCATACCGATTTTATGTTTAACGTGTACTAAAATTGTATAGATTTCGTACAGACTGTAATGATTTCTCAAAAATTAAAAGTTCAACTTTTAATATAGTGGTATCATAGTCATTTTAATAAGATAGTAAATTAGAACAAAATTTTAAGTTGCAGTAAGGAGTTTGAATAAAGTTTTTCTGACATGAGGATTGATTCCATAATTAAGTTTGACTATGATAATTTTTTTTGAGTTTCCCCTTATTTATTTATTAAAACTAGCAATTATTTCCCTTACATATACTAATGCATTATATATTATTTTCTAACCCAAAATATGACGTATTAAAACTTTAATATTATTATATCTAGGATTATATATACAGGTGTCAGCATGCATGCGTTGCATGTTTATATAATGAGTTCTTTTATATATTACGAATAATTATATTAAAATATTTGTTATTTTTTTGATACAGTTTGTAATTCTTGTTTGGAATATTTGTTTTTTTAAGAAAAATAAAGACGCAACTATAAACATATTTGTAATTATATAGATAATGTGAATTTTTAATTTTGAAAAATTGAAGGATATGGTAATTATGCGTAAAATCTAAATTTACTAAAATAGATTTTTATGGTATGTTTTATTAAATGAGAAAAAGATTATTTTTCTAATTTGATAGGGGTGTTTCTGTAATATTTATTTGGTGCCACAAAGTCGGACCACTAGAATTTTTGAATTTTGAAAAATTGATGGGATATTATAGTTATGGGTAAGTTCTAAATTTACTAAGATAGATTTTTATGGCATGTTTTATTAAATGGAATAATATTTCTTTTATAAGTTGGTATTTCTGTAAAATTCAATTGGTGTCAAAAAATCGGATCACTAAAGATATCACAGATAATGTGAATTTTTGAATTTTGAAAAGTTGAGATATGGTAGTTATGGGTAAGTTGTAAATTTACTAAAATACATGTTTATGGTATGTTTTATTAACTAAAAAAGATTACTTTTCCAAGGTATTTTTGTAAAATTCATCTGGTATCACAAAGTCAGACCACTATAAAAGTCTCACATTTTATATATATAGTATATAGATACATTCCAAGCCAAAATATGACGTGTTACAATAATAATAATAATCCTATTTAAAATAAATCAAACAAATATTTTATTTTTCTTCAATACATTTTCACCAAGATACCTTAAAAAATTCTTTAAGGTCATATTATTTTTTTTCTCCTGGATTCAAACAATCATCAAAATATGGTTCCAGTCTGAAATATTTAATTTGAAATCCAGCTAGCATATGAAATGTACACTATAAATAATAAAATATATCTTGATGAGATTTTGATATCCTGTATTATAATTAAATTTAACGTCGATATTAGACATTATTGCCAACTTTCTAGTCGCCAACACTGGCCCACTTCTGTAGGAAAAAAGACCATCTTGGCACATTTTTTAGCCGATTTATCGTTAGTTGGTTCGATCACATCTTGGACAATATGATTTTAAAAGATTTGATTTAATTATGGTAATCCATGCACGTTTCAGACCATGATCTAATGATAGTATGTCTCATCATCGATGTGTGTTTGTATTTGCTATTTCTTGTTGTTTTCTCGTATTTTGTGAGCTTCGATTACTTATTCGTTTATACCCGTCGTTTTATTAATATAATCGCTGCTTAATTTGAATATTTCAAGAACAATTCACACTCAAATTATTTTGATCGATATTTCCGTTAACCAAAATCTCATATATATTTTTTAGATTCGTAACTAGAAAGTACAAATATTCTATTAAGCGTACAAACAGAGTTATGTGAAAAATTAAAGCCTTAAAATCGAAAATAACATTTTCAATATAATAAAAAATAATCATGCCTTTGTCTAAAATTTTATTGGGAGGTTTTCTGAAATTCAAAAAGAAAAATATATAAATTTTTTATTACATTTAAAAATATAACTTTTCGAATTGGTAGACTTTGATTTTTGATATAATATCAAATATAATTGTTTGCAGACACGTGTATTACAAAAAAATAAAAATATCATTATGGGATTTTAACTACAAATCATTAATGCAATTTTAGATAATTTTTCACTTTTAATTTGAAATTTTGATTTTTTAATTTTTTTTTTAAACTTTAATTTTTCAAATATTAAGTACAAGTTAAATATAGAATGTCCAAGGCATTTGCTCCGGTGACATCAAACCCTCAACCAAATAATGGGTGGTCTTGAGTCCAAGATTCAAGTTGTACAAACTCCTCTCTATAATATTAAAAAAAAGAAAAAAAGAAAAAAGAATGCGAGTCGCGGATGGCTTAGCCTTATAAAATAGCTATCTTCTTATTTGGAGCGACTTGATATCGAATCCCAAACAATATTTGTCCCACCTCTTTATAACAAAATGATAATAATAATAATAATAATAACAAAAAAAAAAAACAAAATGCTAGTTACTAGTAAGTTTTTGATTCTTAATCTTTATTTTCTCGAAATCGGAGCTGAAGAAGCGCGACTGTGACAAACTATGAACTCGCTAGAGGAATGAAAGGAAAAATCTCCTACAAAATGTCCGCAGACAGGAATTCTTCTTCGCTGTATGCATCCCCTGATGAAAACAGCCTGTAAGGTTCCCTGACTCGAACTTTCATCTGCGATCAATAGTATTACATGGTGAACTATTGGATAAATTTTCATTGTTTTGGATCAAATCTGTACGTTGATGGACGGAATTCTGCAAAGTTGCTATTTTGGAGTTGAAAATTGTGTTTCAGGTTCCCTAATTGGAGTTAGTGTAGTGTATGAATTTACTAGAGTGAAATTTTGGGATCGCACTTGTTAATTCTTTAATGCAAACGAGACCATGCTGTTCTTTTACCTGACAATTGGCTATTGTTATGACTCTTTAATTTTTCTCTGTGGGTGATTTTGTGTGTCTGTTTAATTTGTTCATAATTCTTAAAGGGGTTTTTGGCAGATTACCAAATAGATGGATTATCCATATGGTTTGAAAATAGGCATTTTACCTATGTGGTTTACAAAATAAGCAACAAAATAAGCAGTTTTCTCCCGTGGTTTGAAAATGAGCATTTTACCCCCATGTGGTTTTCAAAGTAGGCAGTTTAAACCCCTATGTAGGGTGTATTTCATACCGATTCACAAACTATAAGGGGGTAAACTATCTATTTTGTAAACAAAAGGGTTTTAGTTGCCTATTTTCAAATCACATGGGGTAATTTTGCCTAGGCAAACCACAAGGGGTTATTTGCCACTAGCTCATTATTAAAGTATGGGCGGAAATGATGACATGAATGTTGTGACGATGTATCTGTACAATGGATAGCTAAAAAAATAATATTTTTTAGCTATGATCCGCTCTGAAGTAACCGGTGGACTAGGTTGCTGAAGTACATCTAACAATAATCGCGTTGCTGAAAAATATCACTCTCTAATCTTTGTGTTTGTCTTTTTTGCTAAGTCCATTTAAGAAAGCTAAAAGTTCGCTCACCTTTGCCTTCTTAAATTTAGATGGCACCAGCAACGCATTGTCATTTCTGTTTATTTCAATACCACAATAAACATTATGTATTGCCTTGTATATCTAGAATCTACAAGGTATCTTTTGTAGCGCTGTGGTTGTCGGTGCATTTATAATATGACAACATAACTCGGTGTTTAGTGACTTAGTCTATGTTTCTTATGATGATTTTGCTACCTGCTGCATAGGTTCCTTGACATACAGCAAGAGGCTCCTTTGTTTAGTCAACGGAAGCCTACAAGGTTAATTGGAAGTATCTTCTATTGTCTCCTATTGGCAAGTTTTTGCTCTTTGTTGCACATCTTTGAGCATGATATTCAATGCCACGCTATTTCGTGAGTGCAGAACTTTTTTGGTTCTAGGCAGGTTATGCTATTTTGGCTGTGGGGGCTGTATGGATACTGCATTCTCTACAAGAATTGATTCCTCTGATACTTTGTAGCTGTGATGTCATTCTTTTGGTTGTCACAGGTCCTTCGTCATGTTTCCTCTCTTTTTGACTTTTATTTCCTTCTTTTCACATGAGTTTCAACCATTCAACTTCACTATCCATTTGAACTACACGCGTATATCACATGAGTATGTTGCTTGTAAATCTTTTTGTGTACAGGTGGATTTGTCTCATAGCATAATTAAGCATCCATGTCTTTTCTTGAAAAGTAATGATTGTTCGAGTCAATATTTTATATGGATATGTAAGTTAGGAACAATAAGATCTTGTTGATATTAGTTTGAATTTTCAAATGTTATTGACATAGAAGTTAAGCTAAGTTTGGATTTGGTTGGGCTTCGACATAGAGAATCTTGTAACAAAAGGTAACTGGTAACGTTTGGTAGTGTTTTGGGTGTTTTGGGAAAATGTTCCAAGAAAGTATAGCTTGGGGAATTGTTTTGGAGAATATATTTTTTTGGAGAATATGATTTATATTCGGTTTTATTTTCTAAGAAAGGGCATTTTTTTACTGCAAATATCATGTTATATAAGAATGTTTTGGGTTAGGAAGTCTGCAGTAATATATATTTGGTTACTTTAATGATTGCGAGATATTTGCAAATTTTAAAATGTAGTGAAAGTTGGTTAAAATCTAATATAACATTAGAGTATTTTGGAGAATGGTGAAAGTAGAATTAAAACTAGTGATTATGTTGGGAGACGTAAAATTGAAAAAAAAAAAAATAGAGTTTTAATATGTTTGGTTTTGTTTTTGGAGAACAAAAACATTTTGAAAAAATGCTTCAAAGCACTTAGATTCTAGGACTTAGAATAGTAGAATGGAACATTTTTCACTAAGTAGCTATGGTAGATGATGTGACCTCTATCCTACTTAATGCAAGAATCTTGGATATGTTATAGCACACAGCAGAAATCATAGGCACCAATTCATATTTCATGAAACATCAAATCTCAATGAGAACTAATATTGTTAATTAAATTACCTAAAAACTATTTGAGGAATCATTTAATAATATCCATCTGGATAAGAGGAAACATGCATAGTTCATTATTTTGAACAAATATTAAAATGTGTCACCAAGACACGTCCGGAAAAGCAGAATGTTGACCTATCACTTGTAAATACTATTAAAAAAGATGCAATGTTCTTCATCCGGTTTTCTGCATTCAAACATGTTTTGGTTCATGGTACATAGGGGACCATTATGGACGATCTTCATCGTCACACTTGTGTATCCTAACTTTGAAACTGAGTTTTATGTGACCTGTTATTGTTTTGATTGCAAATTGATCAAATATGCCTTGCACTAAAGATATCCTCTGAACATTTGAAGGCATTTTCCAGCAATATCTCGTTTACCAAGTTCAAAAGATACGACTGCAGGTAGTTTGGTTACTATATTTTCAAAGTGAAGTAGTCTCATTATCATCTGCCTAGGAAAATTATTTTTAATATGCCTAGGAAAATTATTTTTAATATAATGTATCATAAAGTAATTTCGAGTTCTTTCTGTTTCCTAGAATGTTTGCATTTACCTAATAATATCTTTCTGCACAACATATCCAAGGGTACTTTGGTTCATTTAATGCACCTACCGACACACCTCCACTGAACATAGATTCAAGTTGCCTAGTTGGATGAATGATATCACAGTAGTATAAATCTTGTGTGTCTCAGTGAGAACTATTACTGCTCTCGTGCCCCCGTCGTTTCTGTCTTTATCATTGATGACAATTATGCTGTTGAAAACATGGTATAGTTTTATGTTATAGGGTTACTATGGGTTCAGCCAAAAGTTGAAGCACCTAGTTCGCCTACCATTTGCTTCTTTCGCATATGGTATGTCTCTTTTCCTGCTTCATGCACTTGAAAGCGTAATTATTTATTTGCAGACAACTCTCTTGTTGTTGATAGTATAAAATCTTAGGTTTCTAATAAGCTTCAATAGTTTTAGTTCGTGATTGCTATTTACACCTCTAGGCTAAAATAATTGAATTGAGCTAAACAAAAGGTATTAAACAAAACTTTAGATATATAACAATAGCTATAATGTCAAAATTTTAGCTCTAATCTTACATCAGGCACTTTGATGAATGTGTTTTGCAGTGTAAAAGTGTACTCAACCAATATGCCGCCATTTTTAACCCTGTATTACTTATTGTATTCTAAAATATTATAGATACTCTCGTATATTTTAGCTATTTTCACCAAAGCAATCGAATAAATGTCTTCATGCGAGCTAATGCTAGTTTCATTTCAACATATAATCCTGCCAAGATAGTGCTAAGAGATGCCTTTGGTCTGCCTGTAATGTTTATTTAATGGACTGAAAGCCTGCCTTATTGTTCCATAAGTTATGCAATATTGCATGTACATTGGCCAAATATTTTGTACGATACATAGGTTTCTGTCATAGTTTCTGTTTTTGTTTTTTTGGTGCATCATGTTTAGATCATTATAGGATGCTGTTCTGTTCATTTTTTGGGGTTTTGGTGGTTGTCCTTTGGGAACAATTTGAGGCAAATCTCTTAAGGAGCCTAACTGAATCAATGCTCGAGCTGCTTGACTAAGGTTGTATCTTTTTGTGTCAGCTAAGGAGCAAATGATGAGCTCAGTTCAAGACACGGAATAGTAATATATACTCATAAGTTGTGGCTAGTTTATTCTGTTAATTTCACACCCACACCCCAAATGTAGCATCTCGTGTCTGAACTTGACTAACTTGATATTTTACTGTCTGACTTCTGAAGAAATAGAAGTTTCCTCCATGGAGTAAGGCATTGTATTAAAGAAGTTATGTTTGTTTTTATTGTTCTTTTTCTGTATGTAGGCTATATGTTTTTTCCCCAGCATCATGTTAAGTCTTTACTTTAGTGCAAAGTCACTTGATATTTTTAGTCTTGGTTTTCCATGCTTATTACAATTTGTAACTTAAGAGCTTTATCGAATTAGGACATATCTCAAAACACTTTAATGCAGGGAGTGCTGCAATGTTGCTTATCATGGCCTGGAAACCTCACATCACTATTCTTTCAATTTCTTTGTTACTCAGGTCAGCACACTATAACTGAAAATCTTATACGTCAAGTAGTAACTGAAAATCTTATATCTTGGGATGACATCTGTTGTGATGATCCGGTTCTTGATATACGTTTTTTTTAAAAAAATTGCGCTTTTAGTAGGAAAAAAGGAACATTCATTATAGATATATTCATATACTGTACCACCTTAGCCACCTGAACATCTGATGTTTCCTGATAAGTGCCTGCTTTTTTTTCCCCATTTTGGCCGTGATGGCATTGATTGTTTTCTTCTGCTTTACCTTAATAAGAAAATTCTTATATAAAAAGGTCAATGGGCAGCAACTGTCAGATACACGATAGTATTTCATTCTGAGGCTCTAATACTTGAGATCTTTCAAACCTTACTCCCCTGAAAGAATTTTGTGCTTTAGTTTTGGCATTGCATCATTCCTTGGTGTCTGCATATCCGCATAATTTATTAAACCCTTGATACAGCGTTAACGAGTAAGTTTCCAGATCAACCTATGTATGCACTTGCAGGGAAATCGATTGTATGAAATGTTACGCCTGTCTACGTTGGAAGGATTATGAATGCTTTTCTCTGTTCTCAGTGGGGTTTTGACATTACTTTTTGTGTAAATTATATTTTCACATAATTGAAAGATTGTCAATACATTCTTATATACGCTTGCACGAGAATGCAACAAATTCTTCGCATGCCTGCTTCATGTGTCTGTATGCCAAGGTTTTCAAGCTTTGGTACCTGCAGTACAACGTAGATAAAGTGTTCCCTATGCGGCATTTGAAACTACTTGCGGTTAATCTCGTTGCGTGAAATTTCTCAAGAAATGCCATTTATATTTATTCAAAGCAGTAGTTATATGAATTCTGATCAAGTAAACAAATGCCAAAGCATTAACTATTTCAGCTTTATCCATCATATATATTTTTTTCCTATTTAATGCTTTCTGAATTTTTGTCTCTCATATGTTCAAAAATACTCTTTCATCATTTCATGAGGTGTACATTTACGTGGCTAATGTTTTGTGGATGATTTCATGGCCTGCCTGACAAATTGCAGAATTGTTATGCTTGTAGAAGCAATTTGTGCTGGTTTTTTCATGAGCGCCTACATAGGTATGTTTGTTTGTCGGACTGGTGATGTGGAATCTAATACTGCATTATATTAGATAATGGTTCGGAATAGGAAGTTAACTTATTATCCTCGTCTTCTTTTTGTTTCCTTTGTATTTTTATACCTTTTTTAGCTGAAGGAGATGTATTTTTGCACAGATCATATCAATGCTATTGGAATTCAGAATATCAACTATTGCAAATCTTATTAGTCATGGAATTCTGTTTTAAGTGGACAAATTAAGTTGAAAGAAAGTGACCCCCTCCTGCTTCAAATTAAAGAGATTGATTACTGTTGATAAGTTTGATAAGATTTTATTTTATCTTTTTATCTGTTTATCTTTTATTTAAATCATAGATTAGGGTGTTGTTTCTGTTTCTTAGGAGTCTTATCAGTTCTCTATATATTTCAGACTCTATTATGTATTTTATTCATAGGAGATTAGTAAAACAAAAAGAGAACAGATTGATTCTCTGAATTTATCCTCCTCAATTATCGCCTTCATGGTATCAGAGCATAAAAGGCATTTTTTCCGTCGCATGCCGTTGCTCATATCAGCGTCACCTTCAAGTTTTTTTTTCCTTCCCATCGTTCGCTTCTCATCAATTCACGTTGGGTTCGAATTTTTTCTTGCATTGACGCTGTTTAGCGCACAAATTCTGACGGATTGGAGATTATTTCACACGTCAAATTTTTTTTTGCGATTTCTTCCACATCACTTCTCCCGACGTCTGTTTCTCCCCTCTATTTCCGTTGAACCACTGTTTTTTCCGCACAAGTTTTTTGCGGTTCCTTTCCCTTTCTATTTACGATTGAATCGCTGCAATGGTGGATAATGGATCTGCAGAAAATTCCTCAAAAATTCCGATCCAGCTTTCACCCGATCAGTCTTCAGTTAATTTTGATTCCACATCCTTACAAATCACGAATCACAAATTGAATGGCCGCAATTTCATTCAATGGTCTAGGTCCGTCCAATTAGTGATTCGAGGCAAAGGAAAATTTGGGTTCTTAGATGGTTCAATAGCTAACCCGCTGCCCACTGACCCATCGTTCGCTGCTTGGGATGTCCAAAATTCAATGGTCATGGCTTGGCTCCTTAACTCCATGGACGACAACATTAGCGTCACATATCTTTTTCACCCTACGGCAAAAAATATTTGGGACGCCGTCACTCTGAAACAAGGTGATGCCAATGTAACCCATTATTTCAGTTCCCTCAAACGAGTTTGGCACTGAGTTTTTTAACTCTCTATTTCATGATTTTTTAAATAACAATGGCATCATCCATCAAAGTTCGTGTGTACACACACCTCATCAAAACGGTATTTCCGAACGAAAAAATCGTCACCTCTTAGAAGTTGCTCGATCCCTTTTGTTCAACTCTCACGTCCCAGGGCGATGCGCTTTTAACTGCGTGCTATTTAATTAATCGGATGCCTTCTCGAATCCTAAACTTTCAATCCCCTCTTCACTGCTTACATAGTTTTTTTCCCGGACTATCGTTCATTTTCAAGTCTCGAATTAAGGGTATTTGGTTGCTCTGCCTTTGTGCATAATCATGATCCACATCGTAGTAAACTAGATCCTCGGTCACACAAATGCATTTTTTTGGGTTACTCTTCCACCCAAAAAGGTTACCGGTGCTATTCTGTGGATTTGAAAAAATATTTCATATCTCGGGATGTCACTTTCTTTGAACATGCCCCATTCTTTCCCAAACAGACTCCAGCCTCTTGTGGTAAGGGGGGGATTACACAATCTGACTGCCCTAACACATTCATTCCTCGCAATTGGGAATACTTATGGGATTCCCCACCGACGGCTCCTTCACCTCCGCCTATTCAGTCTGTTCCCTCTCCCTCTCTCGAACATTCCACGGCAGGGGGAGATCTCTTACAGCCGTTTCCTTTACACTACTCACGAAAGAATCTTCCACCCAAGGAAGTAAGGTCAGAGGAACCTGTGAACGACATTAGCCTGGACAGTCAATCTTCCAATTCGGAATCTAAGACGAATGAAGTAACAATTAATCCTGACTTTGATATCTCTGATCTTGATATACCAATAGCAGTGAGAAAAGGAACACGATCCTGCACAGAACATCCCTTGTCCAAATTTGTGTCTTATGGGCATCTATCCACTTCTATTAAAGCACTGATTTCCAACCTCTCAAACACCAAAGTTCCCAATACAATACAAGAAGCCTGGAATGATCCAAACTGGAAAAATGCTATTTTAGAGGAGATGAGAGCATTGGAAACTAATGGCACATGGGAAGTTGTTAAAAAATCAAGGGAGAAATTACCAGTTGGATGCAAGTGGGTCTTTACTGTGAAATACAAGACTGATGACTCAATTGAACGATACAAAGCAAGGTTGGTCGCAAAGGGTTATACACAAACCTATGGCATTGATTATCAGGAAACCTTTGCCCCGGTTGCCAAGATTAATACAGTGAGAGCCTTATTGTCAGTAGCAGCAAATTTGGATTGGCCACTTTATCAGTTGGATGTAAAGAATGCATTCCTAAATGGAGATCTGGAAGAGGAAGTGTACATGACTCTACCACCTGGTTTTGATGAGGAAAGCAAGCAAGGGAAGGTATGTCGATTAAAAAAATCACTGTACGGATTGAAACAGTCACCACGAGCCTGGTTTGAAAGGTTCACGAAAGCAGTCTTAAAACTTGATTATCACCAGGCCAATGCTGATCATACACTGTTCTATAGACATAAGGATGGAAGAAAAACTCTATTGATTGTCTACGTAGATGATATTATTCTCACGAGGGATGATCCAGAAGAAATGGAGAGATTGAAAAGGAAACTTGCAGTAGAATTTGAAATGAAGGATATGGGAAAGTTGAGGTATTTCCTCGGTATGGAAGTAGCAAGGAACAAATATGGAGTTTCTGTTTCTCAACGAAAGTATGTGACAGATCTTCTAAAAGAGACAGGGATGCTTGGGTGTAAACCAATTGATATTCCAATGGATCCTAATCTGAAATTAGGAGAGACCATGAACAGTAACCCCTGTAGATAAAGGGAGATACCAACGTCTAGTAGGGAAACTTATCTATCTATCTCATACTAGACCGGATATAGCATTTCCAGTGAGTTGTATAAGTCAGTTCATGCATGCTCCTTTGGAAGAACACATGTTGGCAGCCTACAGGATATTGAGGTACTTAAAAGGAACACCAGGGAAAGGTCTATTCTTCAAAAAAACAGATGCAAGAGGTATTGAAATTTTTACTGATACTGACTGGGCAGGCTCAATAAGTGATAGAAGGTCTACATCCGGGTACTGTTTATTCGTATGGGGAAATATAGTAACTTGGAGAAGTAAGAAGCAGCCAGTCGTAGCCAGAAGCAGTGCTGAAGCAAAATTAAGATCAGTTGCTCATGGTGTATGTGAAGTCTTATGGTTAGAAATGTTGCTTGAAGAATTGAGATTGAGTACTACAAAGCCCCTAAAACTACTATGTGACAACAAGGCTGTCATCGATATATCACACAATCCAGTACATCATGATCGAACAAAGCATGTGGAAGTAGAAGACACTTCATAAAAGAAAAGATTGATGAAGGAACAATCGTCATTGATTATATTCCAACATCTGAACAGAATGCTGACATACTGACAAAAGCTTTGTTTAGACCCATTTTTGAAAGATTCATAGACAAACTGGGAATGCACAACATGTACATTCCAGCTTGAGGAGGAGTGTTGATAACTTTGATAAGATTTTATTTTATCTTTTTATCTCTTTATCTTTTATTGAAATCATAGATTAGGGTGTTGTTTCTGTTTCTTAAGGTACAGTTTGAAGTGATGGATATGATAAGTAATGTAATGATTAAAAAGTTGTGAAATGATTGTAAAAATAGTATGTGATAAGTTATATGTGTTTGATTGGAGAATAAGATAGTTAATAAGGATTATTATATGGTATAATGACTAAAATACCCTTATCATTATAATAATAAAATATAATAAAAATAATAGTATATATCTAAGAATCATATATATATATATATATAAATAAAATAAAATATTAATAAAATATAATTATCATAATATAGTATATATAATATATAATAATAAGAATTATTATTAGGAGATTAAATATAAAATAATATCTCTTTAAGATTCCTAAAATAAAATAAATAATCCTAATCCTAATATAATAATAAAAAATATCTATTTGAATCTCTCTATCTGCGTCTCTAATAATAATAGTAATCTCTAGAAATTTATCTCCCTTCTAATCTCTCTATCTAGATATATATATAATCATAATATATAATAATAAACATAGGGATATATAGTATATATAGATAGATATATATATATATCTATATATATATATTATATATATATAAATACACACGTGCGTGCGGGTTGTATATCTACATATATATAATAGTAATAATAATAATAAGAATAGTATATATATAATAGATATAAATTATTATATAATAACATATTATAATAATTATATAATAGTTATTATTATTATTACATAATAATATATATATGTATATATAATAATAATTATAGTAATATATATAATTTATATACATTTTTTAAATATATATATGTAATCATAATATATAATAATAAACATAGTATATATATATATATATATATGCACACATATATATGAATAATATTAAATTATTATTTTTTAATAATAATAATAATATAATAAATTATAATAATCATTATATATTAATAATAAGAATGAAATAAATAAAATAATACAATATAATAATAAAGTTGTAGGAAATAAGTTTTAATTTTTGGCGGGAATTTCAAATTTTGAGATAGTAAAAAAAGACGGGAAGGGTATTTATGTCTTTTTGTTGTAAATTGGGATTAGAATGAGATAAATATAGTATGATAATTTTTTTAAAAAAAAGCGAAACAAACATGGGATAAGATTAGTAATCCGAAGATTACTAATCCTATCCCGAACTCCAAACGGTGCCTAAGAGTCTTATCAGTTCTCTATATATTTCAGACTCTATTATGTATTTTATTCATAGGAGATTAATAAAACAAAAAGAGAAAAGATTGATTCTCTGAATTTATCCTCCTCAATTATAGCCTTTAATTACTTCGAAACTAGTGATGCGTTGTATTTACAAACTATAGCTTTTAAATATACTCTTCAAGAATCAAAGCTCTGAAATATGTTATTTTAGAGACTGAAGTATGAAGTTCAGGTAAACTTATGTTCTCATCATATTTTGGTGGTGGCAGGTTATGTGCACGAGTACAATTTGCTGGATTCCCAGCCTGATGTTTTGAACTCTCTGTATTCTCCTCTGCAACAGTCGAGCTCTTTAGAAGGATTAAGGTAAACCTTTATCAATAATTTCCCCTTCGGAGATTGTTTTAGCAAGCTAAAGTCAACTGGATGTCTACCATGTTCTTCTTTGTCAATAAAATGCAAGTAGTTTTCCAGATATTGTTTTAGAGTTAGTCGTATTCCCTCTTTCTTACGGTCGATACTGCTCTACTCTTTTGGGATATTTGAAATGGAACTCACGTTCAAAAAGTCTCCAAAAATTTGGCCCTTATCCTGTCAGGCATGCAGCAAAATTAGAGCAGTTTGGAAATTCACCATCAAAGGGCTGTTGTCTTGATTCTCTAATGGAGTTGTAATATCTCGATCTGCCATGTATTACCCACTTACTCACGGAGAGTATGAGATATATATGCAAGATAATAAGAGAACAACACTATCAGTAGGTTAGTTCATGAAATCGTAAGATATATAAACATAAAAGTAACTGTATATTGGCTCAGGTAAACACGTCTCAACACATCAATCGTGTATCTAGCAATCCGAGGTAAAGACCTCAAGGCGACACACCGAAACCAGACTGTGAGCCCCAAGAACCCCACACCCAGTAATCTCACACAGAATATGAACGGATGTGGAAAAACACAAGCTAGCCAGAGGCTAACACCTATATCAAAGGTTCGAACACTCTAATCTCAGATCTCTCAACAAACGTGAGAGTAAACACTCAAGAAGACGCACACAGCGTGCTAGGGTTTTTGACGAGAAGAGACGAAGACGAAGACTACTCAGATTACAACTTAAAATAGGGTTTGGTAAATATTCAATATTTATACCCCGAATGGACGCTCAAGATATCAGCCTTCAAATATATGGACAAGATTAAACGAACGGGGAAGGTTCCAGAAAATGGGCTGAGGCCTAAGACTTTAATCGGGTGGGCTTTAAATATTGACATAACCACGTTACAACATTCTCCACCTTGGTCCAATACCAGTTCACTATACACGCAAATGTTGTAGTTTATCATCATTGCCTCGTATCCCCAAATGACAAACAAGCACACAGCAGGTTGACATGTCATAGATAAGGGGAAACATGTAACATGGTAATTACAGAATGCACATAGTTAGCCATAATCACTCTAGCAGCAGAAAAGGACGTATCATTCTCCGGTATCAAAATTTAAAATTTTCAAGCATGTATCAAATTTTCTAATAGGTAAGCATTTAGTACCCATATCAGCAGGATTCGATTCAGTAGGTATTTTCTTTAGACAGATGTGTTTAGTCCTATCATGAAAAATAGGATTTTTGCATAATTGAATACCTGATTGACTATCAAAAAATACAACATTACTTTCGAGGAAGCCTATCTCAGAAAGCAAACATTTTTGCCACACAGCTTCTTTTAAAGCTTCAGTGACAACAACATACTCTGACTCAGCAGTAGAGAGAGCTACAATGTGCTGCGGTTGAGATTTCCAGCTAATACACGAATCACACAAAGTAAAAAGCATAGGAGGTTGTTGATTTTCGATTATCTTTATCATTTGCATAATTAGAATCCACATATCTCTTTAACTTTATACCATTTTCACATTTAGAAAATTTCACTGTACTTAACATAATGTTTAAGATACTTTAAAAGCCATTTTACATCATTCCAATGAATCATACCTGGATTTGACATGTATCTACTCAAGCAACTAACAACATATGCAATATCAGGCCTAGTGCTAACCATAAGATGCATGACTGAACCAATGGCATTAGAATATGGTATTTTTTCCATGCAACTTAAATCATAATCAGTTTTAGGGGATTGCTCTTTACGGGCAGCAAGTGTTACGTTTACATGTTTAGCGTTTGACATAGAGAATTTACTCAAAATCTTTTTTACATACGAAAACTGGTTTAGGAAAATCGCAGAGTTTTTCCTATCCCTAATTATATTCATGCCTAGAATCCGTTTAGCATCCCCCAAGTATTACATATCAAATTTCGAACTCAGACAACTTTTAACATGCTCAATGGATTGAGTACATGTGCTAATTATAAGCATATCGTCTACGTAAATCACCAGGAATACAGGAACAGAAACGTATTCTTTAAAATACATGCAATGATCATAATGATTCCTTTTAAAATTCAAAGACAGCATGCATTCATCGAATTTTTTGTTCCATTGACTTGGGGATTGCTTCAAGCCATATAAAGATTTCTTAATAAACACACATAATCAGGGTTTTTCGTTTCCACAAAACCATCAGGCTGATGCATGTAAATTGTTTCAGTCAAGTCACCATGTAAGAAGGCTGTTTTTACGTCCATTTGCTTCAATTCCCAATTAAACTGAGCAACTAATGCTAGCATGATTCTTACTGTTGTGAATTTAACTACAGGTGCAAAAATTTCAGTGTAATCAATTCCCTCCTTTGAGTAAAACCTTTTGCCACTATCCTTGCTTTAAATCTATCACCCTCAGATTCATTTTTAATTTTATACAGCCACTTACATTCTGAAAGTTATCAAAGACAATAATATTGGGGTGGTAAATCACCTTTTTCAGTTTATTGAATATTGATAAAACTCTAATAACTACAAGATATTGTTCTAGTATTTATAGAAAACTCTATACCTAAAAGATAAGATAACAATCTAATCTAATCAAATCTAATCTAATTTAAATAAAAAGATATTGATAAATCATATCTTAAAGATATAAACTTATCAATACTCCCTCTCAAGCTGAAGTATATAGATTGTGCATTCCAAGCTTGCATACAAATTTCTCAAATGTAGGCTTAAACAAGCCTTTTGTTAAATTGTCAGCAGTTTGTTCTGAGGTCGGTATATGAACAATGTTGAACACTCCTTCCTCAATCTTCTCTTTAATGAAATGTCTGTCAACCTCAACATGTTTCGTTCGATCATGATGCACCGGATTGTGAGTAATATCAATTGCAGCCTTGTTGTCACACAGTAATTTCATTGGTACTATGATATTCATCTTTAATTCTTCAAGTAGCATTTTTAACCATAATCCTTCACATACTCCATGAGCTACTGACCGTAATTCTGCCTCAGCACTGCTTCTTGCAACAACTGGTTGTTTCTTACTTCTCCATGTTACCAAATTTCCCCAGATAAAGGAGCAATAACCCGATGTAGACCTTCTATCATTTATTGATCCTGCCCAATCCGCATCAGTAAAGATTTCTATGTTTCTTGCTTCTGTCTTCCTAAAGAAGAGACCATTCCCCGGGGTCCCCTTTAGGTTCCTTAAGATTCTGTAAACAGCCACCATATGTTCTTCCAGAGGAGTATGCATAAACTGACTTACACAGCTCACAGGAAAGGCAATATCCGGTCTTGTATGAGAAAGATAGATCAGTTTACCGACTAGGCGTTGATATCTTCCTTTATCTACAGGATTACTGCTCGTTGTACCTCCTAACTTTATATTAAGATTTATGGGAGTATCAGTTGGTTTACATCCCAACATTCCAGTTTCCTTTAAAAGATCCAACACATATTTCCGTTGAGACACAGAGATTCCTGTTCTGTTCCTTGCTACTTCCATACCAAGTAAATATCTTAGCTTCCCCAAATCTTTCATTTCAAATTCAGTTGCCAATTTCTCTTTCAGTCTCTTCATTTCTTCTTGATCATCGCCTGTGAGTACAATATCATCAACATAAACAATAAGAATAGTTTTTTTTTCATTCTTATGTTTATAGAACAGTGTGTGGTCTGTACTGGCTTGAAGGTAGTCAATGGCTTTGGTAAATTTATCAAACCAGGCTCTTGGAGACTGCTTCAACCCATACAAAGATTTTTTCAACTTACAAACCTTTCCGTTTTCACTTTCTTTATTGAATCCTGGTGGCAACTCCATGTAAACCTCCTCCTCAAGATCTCCATTTAAGAAGGCGTTTTTTACATCCAATTGGTAGAGTGGCCAATCTAAATTAGCGGCCAAGGAAAGCAAAACTCTAATTGTGTTGATTTTTGCAACAGGTGAGAAAGTTTCTTGATAATCTACACCATATGTTTGTGTGTATCCTTTTGCAACCAATCTTGCCTTGTATCTCTCAATCGATCCACCAGCTCTGTATTTAATTGTGAAGACCCATTTACAGCCCACCGGTATTTTTTCTTTGGGTTTATAAACAATTTCCCAAGTTCTATTTGTTTCAAGTGCCCGCATTTCATCTAGAACAGCCTTTTTCCACTTTGGATCATCCCAAGCCTCTTGTATAGTACTTGGAAGTTTAGTAGTGGAGAGATTTGAGATTAATACCTTAGTAGACTGAGATAGATGTCCATATGCCACAAATTTTGCCAGTGGGTGTTGTGTGCATGTCCTGGTCCCTTTTCTCAAAGCAATTGGTTCATCAAGATCACAAGCAGAGTCATTTATGTCTCCCTGCGGTATATCCATGTCATCTTTGGACGCAGATTTCGAATTAGAGACGTGACTGTCCAGGAGTGTTGGTTCTATTACTTTCTTTGGCTGTTTTTTCCTTGAAAAATGCAAAGGAAACGGCTGGATTAAATCTCCCCCTGCCGTTGGATGCGTCGAAGGTGGTGTTGGGACAATATTGTTTTGAGATATGGACATAGGGTCATGTGTGTAGGAAGGTTCTAGGTTCCAAATATTGGGAAGAACATGTTGTGAAATAGTTGACTCAGACATCTCCCCCTCACGCGAAGGCTTAGGCAATGATGTAGGAAAGAATGGGACCGACTCAAAGAACGTAACATCCCGAGACACAAAGTATTGCTTTTTGTCAATTGAAAAACACCGATACCCTTTTTGAGTGGATGAGTAACCCAAAAAAATGCATTTGTGAGAGCGGGGATCCAACTTACTGCGAGAATGTTCATGGACATGGACAAAAGCCATACAACCAAAAATTTTGGGCTGAAGGATAGAGAATATCCTATTCTCAGGATGAACTGACTGAAGGCAGTCAACCGGAGATTGGTAATTTAAGATTTTTGAAGGCATCCTATTTATTAAAAAACAAGCTGTTAAAATTGCATCCCCCCAAAAACGTTTTGGAACATTGGTCGTGAATAGGAGTGAGCGGGCAACTTCCAAAAGATGTCTGTTTTTTCTTTCTGAAATACCATTTTGTTGCGGTGTATTAACACAGGAACTCTGATGAATGATCCCATGTTCAAATAAAAAATCATGAAGGTTTGAGTTAAAATATTCTGTGCCATTATCAGTTCGTAGAATTTTGATCATGGCATTGAATTGTGTTTTTATCATGGAATAAAAATTCCGAAAAAAATTTTCGGCTTCAGATTTCTCTTTTAAAAGATACACCCAACAAACACGCGTATGATCATCAATAAATGTAATGAACCAACGATGATTTGATGTAGTACAGACACGAGAAGGTCCCCAAATATCGCTATGAATTAACGCAAATGGTTTGGACGGTTGATAAGGTTGAGATGGAAAGGAACACCGAGTATGTTTAGATAATTGACAAATTTCACATTGAAACACAGGGTTTTTTAACTAATTAACCCAAAAAAAAAAAATATTTAACAAAATAACCTAAATTTTTTTTTTATCAAAGTAACCGAAGTCGCCATCTAAAATGGCGACTTCAGCATAAAATTTTTTTATTTTATTAAAGTGCGACTTCAATATAAAATAAATTTTTTTTTGAAGTCGCCATCTGAGATGGCGACTTCCATATATATATGCTTACCATAATTATAAATTAATTACTATATTTAATATGATTATATTTATGAAAACCGTATTTATGAAAATCGTATATTATAAATTAATTACTATATTTAATATGATTATATTTATGGAAACCGTATATTATAAATTAATTACTATAATTAATATGATTATATTTATGGAAAGCGTATATATATGGAAGTCGCCATCTCAGATGGCGACTTAAAAAAAAAATTATTTTATATTGAAGTCGCCATCTCAGATGGCGACTTTAGTAAAATAAAAAATTTTATGCTGAAGTCGCCATCTCAGATGGCGACTTCGGTTACTTTGCTAATAAAAAAAAATTTAGGTTATTTTGTTAAATAATTTTTTTTTTTGGGTTAATTAGTTAAAAAACCCTTGAAAAACATCATTGTTTCTAAACATAAATGGAAATAACCGTCTAAGATAACCAAAATTAGGATGACCTAATCTATAATGAAGAAACAAAACTTGCTGGTAACGAGATAATGACGGGTGACCAACAGGACTCTGAACAAGGTGACTTTGGAAAGAAGAACCTTGAAAGTAATAGAGTCCAGCTACTTCCTTAGCACTGCCAATCCTCCTCTTCGAAGTCTGGTCCTGAAACACACAAGAAAATTGTGTAAAACATACAGAGCAAGCTAAATCCCGTGTGAGTTTGCTGATAGAGATCAAATTACAAGAGAGATTAGGGACATGTAACACATTCTTAAGAAGAATATTGGATGTGATAGCGATATCGCCGATACCCACAATATCAGTATAAGAACCATCTGCTATTTTGACACGTTTAGGGTCTCTGCTAGGCATGTAGGTGATAAACAAATTCCGACTGGAAGACATATGATCCGAAGCCCCTGAATCAATAATCCAACACTCACCTGTCCGAGATATGTCACCTAGGGCTGTAAAAGGAGTACCTGTGGCTGCAATATGCGAAGATGAGACAGAGGTGCTGGATATAATTTTCAGCAACTGGTCCATCTGTGCCTGTGAAAATAACACCTCCGGTGGACTGGATTTTTCACCAGAAAAAACAGTAGTAGCAGGTTCAGCAGGTTGGGAACCCCTTTTTTCACGTGTTTTGGCTCTTGGGGTCCAGTTTGCTGGTTTTCCATGTATTTTTCAGCATGTATCAATTGTGTGAAAGTGGCGGTTGCATCGCTCACACCACGGTTTTCCATCCTTCATCTTGGAATCTGACCTGGCAGTGGGAGTCCGAGCAACAAGAGCCGAATTTTCTGGAATTGATGAATTATCAGGAAGCATCACCCTCAGGCGGCTTTCCTCCCTGCGAACATCCGCAAATACTTCATCGATGGAGGGCAGAGGCTTCATGCCTAGAATACGCCCTCTAGCAGGATCCAAATCACGATGTAGGCCAGCCAGAAAATCATATACCCGATCTTTAGCCAGTAAGTGCCGATATATTACAGTATCGGCAGCATCTTTCCATTCACAAAAAACGTAAAGATCCAATTCCTGCCAAAGTCTTTTTAAATTTGTGAAATATTGAGTGACGGTATACTCACCCTGCTTCAAATTCCTAAGCTGATTGCGCAACTCAAAGACTTGTGAAGAGTCCTCAAGATCGGAATAAGCCAATTTTACCGCATCCCATATCTCCTTCGCTGTGGAATGGAACAGATATGTTCCACCAATAGATTCCTCCATAGAATTGATGAGCCACGCCATCACAATCGAGTTCTGGACATCCCACGATGAATAAGCTGGATCGGTGGAAGTGAGTGGTAAGATTGACCCATCGATATAACCAATTTTCCCTTTTCCACGAATTACCATTTGAACAGAGCGGGACCATTGAAGGAAATTTTTACCGTTCAATTTGTGATTTGTGATTTGGAGGGAGAAAGGTTCAAACCCAACAGTGGGTGTGATGGATTTAACCGGTGGAAGATTATGTGCGGAGTCCGTAGAATCGTTTCCTCCACTAACACCAGAAAAAGCCATCGAAACACTGTATGTGTTGCTGCTGGACATAAACGAACTGAACGACACCCAAAAAATTCGTGAAAAACAGGATCACGAACGGAACGGGCGAACAGAAACGAAGCTGCCTTGGTATCGCTACTGGACAGAGATTCCTGAAGCAACAACCAAAAAAAAAATTCGTGAAAAAGCACGATCGGAAAAATCTGTACGTGATTTTCGGTTCTGGCCAGGAAAAAAGACACGATGCACGATCGGAAAAATCTGAACAGAAACGAAGTTTGTATGTTTCGGTTCTGGCCAAGGGAAAAAAACGATGCACGTTAAAAAAAAATCTGAACAGAAACGAAATCTGTACGTGATTTTCTGTTCTTGCCAGGAAAAAGAAAACGATCGGACGAGACTCCAAATTCACGATGATGCAGGTTTAATTGAGTAACCTGAACTCTGATACCATGAAAGTTATCAAAGACAATAATATTGGGGTGGTAAATCACCTTTTTCAGTTTATTGAGTATTGATAAAACTCTAATAACTACAAGATATTGTTCTAGTATTTATAGAAAACTCTATACCTAAAAGATAAGATAACAATCTAATCTAATCAAATCTAATCTAATTTAAATAAAAAGATATTGATAAATCATATCTTAAAGATATAAACTTATCAATACAGTCCATAACAGCACATGCAAGTCTCGGCACAGGAATCCAAGTGTTGTTAACATGCAAAGAGTTCATTTCTTCATGCATTGCAGCTAACCATTCAGCAGAGTGTTCAGATTTTAGGGCATCTTGGTATGTTTTAGGTTCACTACTGTCAATTGATTCAAACACACTAAAAACGTAAGACGTCATGTGAAAATCATCGAACTTAGAAGGTTGTCTAGTATTTCTTCTTCTCCTATCTCTAGCAAGTTGATAACAATCCAAATTATCATGTTCCTCCTCAGGTATATCAACCATTTCATCATGTATAATATCATTATCATGTATGGCAGTATCGTCATGAATATTAGGCAGATTACTTTCACCAGGTTGATTATCAGGTATAACATGCATATCACTTAGTTGGACAGACTCATCATTATCATGTTCCACCTTATTTGGGGTAGGGTGCAAATTAGAAGGGGACAAACAAGGCATATCACTTTCATTAAAGTTAAAATCTCTACTTATAACCACTTTTAAACCAGGGTGATCATTAAGCCATGGTCTATATCCTTTTACCCCTTCAGGGTAGCCTAGAAATACACATTTTACCACTCTAGGTTCAAGCTTGTCAGGTTTTTGATGCACGAATACAGCACACCCGAAAACCTTTAACAATGAAAAATCAATATCTTTGCCAGTCCATATGCTTTCAGGACATTTACCATTCAAGGGCACCGAAGGAGATCTATTGATCAAATAGGCAGCTGTTAGCACAGCCTCTCCCCAAAAAAATTTTGTCCGGAGGAGGGGAGCATGCTCCTCACTCTTTCAAGTAGAGTCATGTTCATCCTCTCAGCAACTCCGTTTTGATGAGGAGTATAGGGAACCGATTTGTGTATAGAATTCCAGAATCAACACACAGTTTATCAAGTAAGGCATTACAGAATTCAAGACCATTATCTGTCCTAAGAGTTTTGATCTTCTACCCAGTTTGATTTTCAATTAAAATCTTCCAATGTTTATACATATCAAAAACATCAGATTTATGTTTCATTAGAAAAACCCAAACTTTCCTAGGGAAATCATCAATATCCGATAGGAGATATCTTTTTCCCCTTGTATAGGGATACTGGAAGGTCCCCACACATCAGCATGCATACTCTAAAATTTCAGAGGTGACAGATTTATTTGGGGAAGGTGAACTATGGAACTTAACTCTATGTTGTTTGCCATACACTCACGAATCACAAAATGAAAAATTAGACTGTTTTTCCTTACCAAAACATCCATTTTTGTACAGGATTTCAAGACCTTTAGAACTAATATGGCCAAAGCGTTTATGCCATAGATTAGTATGGTCTTCTTTAACAATGTTCACATACGATTTTTCATTATTAGACTCAGCATAACAAACATACATGTTCCTTTTCTTTTCGGCCTTAATAAGAACCAAGGAACCTTTAATTATTTTCATTACCCCCCTTACCCCATCTCCCCTCTAACCCCTCGTTTTCAAGAGCAGCACAGGATATAAGATTGTAACACAAGTCAGGGACATGTCTTACATTCTTTAAAATAATAGTGCATCCAATATCAAATTTTAGACAGACATCACCAACACCAGCAACATGACACTTCTTGTCATTTGCCAAGGACACAAAGCCATTCTGATTATCATGGTAATTAGAAAACAGATTCCTTATTGGTGACATGTGAAACGTGCATGCAGAATCAATAAGCCACTCCTTTTCACTAACAGAGCATGGAAGCACGGTATTCACAGCATCACAGTGATCAATAGTCATATACACATCACCCATGTTATCACTTATAGAAGCCATGTTAGCATGATTATCAGGTTGGTGATTCTTCTCATTTTGATCATGTTTTGTTTATTTTTAGGACACTCACGAATGTAATGACCAATTTCGCCGCATTTATAACATTTTCTGCCTTTAGGTTTCGATTTTGATTAAGATGGAGCACTCCTTACTTTCTTTTTACTAGATTGGTCAGTTCTGTTGTTGCCAATATTCCTATATTGGGGCCTCCCCCTAACATGCATGACCTCGGCAGATTTATGATTACTCGTCCCATGAGTTTTTAAATTTTGTTCCTTACTTTTAAGGCCATTAATCACCGTGTCCAATGTAATTTGGTCTCTGCCATACTTAATGGTTGATTTAACATCACCGTACGAATCGGGAATGGCATTCAAGAGGACAACAGGGGTGTAATCATCAATGTTCTTGTCACTAGTTTGTTATATATCTTGTATAAGTTTGGTGAACTCATCTATGTTCTCATCCACCTCTCTATTAAGATCAAGCTTAAACCTAAAAAACTTTTCTAGCAAGATTAGTTTCCTAGGTAGAGAAGTCTCAATATATAGCTCTTCAATTGGCTTTGGAAGAACTTAGTTTACCTACTTGCCTAAGCACAGAGTCAGACAAGTTCAAGATAATAGACGAATAAGCCATTTTATCTATCTCAGCCTTTTTATCCGTAGATTCCTCAATAGGTATAGTACCATTTACCGCCTTAAACACTCTTTGTTGAATAAGAATCCCTTTCATTTTTTGTTGCCATATGGAAAAATCAGATTTACCACTAAAAGGTTGTAAACCATAGCCAGACATGGTAGCTATCAATAAGACACAAAAGTCGAATAATAGCACAATTACAACACTCAAAGTATGCAGGGAAGCTTAATGAGTAATAATGGACGAACAAAAAATAAGACAAAAGGATTTGAACGAACAACTGAAAGCTGAGATAAAAGAAGGAACACTCTAAACTCAAGAGCCAAGAACCCCCAAGCACCAACAAGATTCCGCTACACTCACGGTGTAGGGTCAAGCGGCTTAACGCAAAGGGATATCAAGGTCCTGAGTAAGATTCATAACGGAGAACGAGATAACAGAAAATAATCACACAGAAAAAACCTAGGTGTCCTAATCAGGCAGAAAATTAACACAGTAGCAAAAATTAGTCACAAAGTCTCGTAATAATGTCACTACTGTACCACACGGTACAAAAGTAGGAGATTAGGTTTTGAGCGATCTTGATAACAACCAGAGGTTTTCTCTCAAGTCTTACCAACGCATATACTAGGTCACCGAGAAACCAGATCTCAAGATTCACCAAGAATCACCCACGGCTAATACCAGAGTCAAGAAACCTGGCTATGATACCACTGTAATATCTCGATCTGCCCTGTATTAGCCACTTACTCACGGAGAGTATGAGATATATATGCAAGATAATAAGAGAATAACACTAACACTATCAGTAGGTTAGTTCATGAAATCGTAAGATATATAACATAAAAGTAACCGTATATTGGCTCAGGTAAACACGTCTCAACACATCAATCGTGTATCTAGCCATCCGAGGTAAAGACCTCAAGGTGACACACCGAAGCCAGACTTTGAGCCCCAAGAACCCCACACCCAGTAATCTCACACAGAATATGAACGGATGTGGAAAAACACAAGCTAGCCAGAGGCTAACACCTATATCAAAGGTTCGAACACTCTTAATCTCAGATCTCTCAAGAAACGTGAGAGTAAACACTCGAGAAGACGCACACATCGTGCTAGGGTTTTTGACGAGAAGAGACGAAGACGAAGACTACTCAGATTACAACTTAAAATAGGGTTTGGTAAATATTCAATATTTATACCCCGAATGGACGCTCAAGATATCAGCCTTCAAATAGATGGACAAGATTAAACGAACGGGGAAGGTTCCGGAAAATGGGTTGAGGCCTAAGACTTTAATCGGGTAGGCTTTAAATATTGACATAGGCCAGCAACTCAATTGGGCCACATTACGAGTGATTTGTACTCTGCTGTGGACAAAATTATTCTTTACCAAGACCATTCACACCCTCTTTTAAAGAATTTACTGTTCACTCCTATTATCCAACTTTAGGCAGTTATAATGGCCATTAACATTTAAACGTACCCAATTATCACCTGAAAAGGTTCAAAATACTTGGAATGGTTGTACCTTAACCCTCCAATTTTGGTATGCTTTCAGACCATTTTTGTCTATTAACTAGGATCCAATGTGAATTATGAACTTTTAACATGGGCACTATAAAACAGTTAACACAATATACACTAGTTTTGCATAAAAAGTGATTTTGACTGTGTTACACTTTAGTATCTTGAGCAAAAACACAAATGATTGTTAGTGACTTCCTTGTGCCTGCTTCAGAAATTTGAAATACAACAGATTTTTGTTTGAATCTTGAATGGAATTTTATATTTTATTCTTGACTGCTGTATGAGTTTTTTTCACAATTATGCAGCGGTACCTCACTCATATACTGCTGAATCGTAGTGCTTTTGAGTATGTCAAGTGCAATCTTCAAGAGAAGTTAGAGAATGAAGTTTTCTTATGACTATTTTTTTCTTTTGGGGGATGGGGTTGGGGGGTGCGACATGAAATATAACAAATTATACCGGAGACGCAATAAGTAATTTCCTAAATCATGCAAATTGAATAACCAGGTTCTGGGTCTAAGGCAGGAGCTATCATTAGCTGAACCAGTAATTATGTGTACTCTAATTATGCATTGTATTGGGAACAAAGAAAGAAAGACATTGAAGGTAAAATAGAAGGAAAAAACGAGAGAGTCTATGCTCTCTTCTTCTTCTTCTTTTTATTAACTTATCAACTTAACTGAATACAAAGAAAAGACTTCAATATATAGAGGTAAAAAGAGTTCTTCTATCTTAGAATAAATTGATAGACTTAATCTACAATTTAAATATAAGATAAGTCAATCTATAATCTAAGATCTACAAAACTCTTAGTATCCTTATCAATACTCCCCCTCAAGCTGGAGTGTATAAGTTATGCATTCCAAGCTTGTCAATGAACTTTTCCAACATGGGTCGAACAGGCCTTTAGTAAATCTGTCTGCAGTCCGTTCTGGTGTGGGAATGTAGACAATGCTGATTGTTCCTTCATCAATTTTTTCTTTGATGAAATGTCAATCTACCTCCACATGTTTGGTTCGATCATGATGTACTGGATTGTGTGAGATGTCAATGGCAGCCTTTGTCACATAGTAGTTTTAGAGGTAGTGTTAAACTCAATTTCAGTTCTTCAAGCATCATCTATAACCATAAGGCTTCACAAACACCATGAGCCACTGATCTTAATTCAGCTTCGGCACTACTTCCTGCTACCACTTGTTGCTTCTTGCTTTTCCAAGTTACTTGGTTTTCGCCACACAAAAGAACAATACCCTGATGTTGACCTTCTATCACTTATTGAGCCTGCCCAATCAGCATCCCTGAAAATTTCAACATCTCTTGTATCCGTTTTTCGAAAGAATAGGCCTTTACCCGGAGACCCTTTTAAGTACTTCAAAATCCGATAAACTGCAGTAATGTATTCCTACAATGAGGCGTGCATGAACTGGCTTACACAACTCACTGGGAAAGCTATATCTGAACTAGTGTGAGAAAGATAGATTAGTTTCCCCACGAGACGATTATATCTTCCCTTATCAACGGGATTGCTGCTCGTAGTTTCTCCTCACTTCACATTAGAAGCCATCGGAGTATCAATTGGTTTGTACCCACACCCAAGCACCTCTGTCTCCTTTAGAAGGTCAATTACATACTTCCGTTGAGAGACAGTAATTCCAGATTTGTTCGTTGCCACTTCCATACCAAGGAAATACCTCAATTTACCCAAATCCTTCATTTCAAATTCAGCTGCGAGCCTCCCTTTCAACCTTTCTATTTCTTCTGATCATCACCTGGGAGTATGATATCATACACATAGACAATTAATAGGGTTTTTTTTTTCATTCTTATGTCTACTAAAAAAGGTATGATCGGTATTGGCTTGATGATAATCAAGTTTCATGACTGCTTTAGTAAATCTATCAAACCAAGCCCGTGGAGATTGTTTTAGCCCGTACAATGATTTCTTCAGTTTGCAGACCTTATCCCTCTTACTTTCTTCATCAAACCATGGAGGTAATGTCATGTATACTTCCTCTTGTAAGGAATCAAACACACAAGTGCGCAGCGGAAATAAAACTATGGATTCCTAACCGAGGACCTATACAGAGTATTCATATCGGAATGATTAAAAGAGTCTCACCCTTGTAGCGCGTTTGAAGCAGATTCCACGTTGTAGCACCACGAGTCACAAACAAAAGTTTGCACCTTTGTCTCTACGGTATCCACACGATCAAATCGAAAGGGATCGTTTAATAACAAGTTGCTAGACTTGTTTATAAACGAAGCAAAGTCACACGGTTCTAAACCGCTGGACGGTGGCCGAAATTTGTTGAAGATCACGACGACGGCGGCGGTGATCCTTCGAACAAGAGGCGGCCGAATGCTCTAAGGTGGCTAGGTTATTAGACTAGGTTATCAATTGAATGATTCATTAACCATTAATTATAACCTTGTTAATATATTATAAGATTTAATTAAGGTTCAAGACTTTCTTAAAGTCTCATGGGCCCAAACCCATGATTTAATTAAATCCTTATAATCATGTAATTAAGACTCTTCTTAATTAATTAATTCATCCAATGAATTTAATTCCCTTGATCGATTTAATCTTTTGTGCGACCCGATAGGATCTTGCAATGTTGGCAGTGACATAAAATCTCATTTTATGTCACAAGCGATGAGCGGTATCTAGCAACACATCAAGGCTACCCAAATTACAAGAATGTCATTGACTCGACATAACCTAAGAACTTGTGATAATATTAATCTTGTAACTTAATCCCTTTGTCCAATGTGTTTAGATTGAACACGAGTCATGGAATAGTCATACTCGTATATTCAATCTTTATTTCTTGATCCCCAAGTAGAACTAGAATAAACGAATAAGCTCGATATCACATATCGACTCATTCGAGCATGGCCATGCATTTTAGTCATACTTGATCAATGGCCCAAACACTTCTCCTGTTATATGGGAGGGACAAATCCTTTCTTGATCAATCAACATCCCTCTACATAATTCGTAGTGTATCCAATATTTGCCTTTATAGTTTACCCTGTTACAGGTAACGTTTGACAATATCAAGATACATAACTCCTTATGTTGGGATCTCTGATGATCTCAAGTCGTGAGGATTACATACATTATTATCACTATGAGAATTGCTTATGACACTCATATAACTATCCATGTAGCATTCTCATGGTGAGTCTGTCCAGTACATCGTTCTCTAACATGTACCCATGTGTTGATTTGATATCTCATATCTATGAACAATTCATCAATCAAAACATACTAGTCTCAATGCATTATCATTATCCCGATTCATGATAATACTTGACTAGGGACAATCTTTAAGACCAATACAATATTATTCTAAGGACATTAACTTATATATCAATTCATATTGCACAGATATTCGAATAAGATATAATAATGATTTGCCATTAATAAAATCATAATACATTGTATGTCATAAACAATCATCTAATGACTTGTCTTAGGGCATATCCCAACACCTCTACGAGATCTCCATTCAAAAAAGCATTTTTCACATCCAATTGATATAGAAGCCAATCAAGGTTTGCTGCTATTGATAATAGTACCCTTACTGTATTAATCTTGGCAACCAGAGCAAAGGTTTCTTGGTAATCAATGCCGTAGGTTTGTGTATATCCCTTTGCTACTACCCTTGCTTTGTATCGATCAATTTGTCCATCAGCCGTATACTTAACAGTGAAGACCCATTTGCAACCCACCGTGGTCTTTTCCTTCGGTTTTTTTTACAATCTCCCATGTGCCATTCATTTCAAGAACTCTCATCTCTTCTAGGATAACCTTCTTCCAGTTCGGATCACTCCAAGCCTCTTGTATTGTAGTAGGGATCTTAGTATTTGAGAGATTAGTCACCAAGGCTTGGATAGAAGATGATAAGTGTGCATAAGACACAAATTTGGCAAGAGAATGCTCTGTGCATGACCGAGTCCCTTTTCTCAATGCCATAGGGATGTCAAGATCTTCAAGGTTAGGTATATGAGATAAATCAGTATCAAGTTCAGTAGGTACCTCATTTGACGCGGAATTTGAGTCAGAAGATTGAGTATCAAGTCCAATGGATGGTGTAGGTTCTGCTACCTTTTTGGAGGGATCTTTGCGTGAGTAATGGAAAGGGAACGACTGTAATAAATCTCCCCCTGCCGGGAACTGCTCGAGAGGAGGAGACGGAGGATCTGTGGAAGTAAGGTTGTGAAGGCACGGCAGAGGCTTCCCGTAGATAATCACAAGGTTGTGGCAGAGTAGAAGCTGGGCAAGGTGAGGGGAAAAAACTCCCCCTCGGGATGGGCCATCATGTCTGTTTAGGAAAGAAAGGATCTGATTCAAAGAAAGTGACATCTCGAGAGATAAAGTATTTGTGCAGAGAGGGCGAGTAACAGCGATACCCTTTTTGGGTGGATGGGTAATATGTGACCGAGGATCTAATTTACTACGATTTTGATCGTGGATATGGACGAATGCAGTGCAACCAAACACCCGAAGGTCTAGAGTCGGGAAAGACCGATATTACGGGAACACAAGATGTAGACAATCAAGGAGGGACTTAAATTTCAGAACTCGGGAAGGCATCCTATTTATCAATGCAGTGAGGAGTGCATCCCCCTAAAAATGCTTGGGAACATGAGAGGTGAACGTAAGAGAGCTGCAACTTCAAGTAGATGTATGTTCTTACGTTCGGAAATACCATTTTGTTGTGGTGTGTTAACACAAGAACTGTGATGAATGAGGTCATTGGCAGTCAAAAAATCAGATAAGATGGAGTTAAAAAATTATGTGCCATTATCTGTACGTAAAATTTTAATCGATGTATTAAATTGAGTTTTAATTGTCGAATAAAAGTTTTGAAATACAATTCCAGCCTCTGATTTTTCTTTTAAAAGGCATACCCAACAAACACGAGTATGAGCGTCCATAAAAGTAATGAACCACCTCGTATGAGAAGTAGTAGACATATGGGAGGGGCCCCAAATATCACTATGAATTAAATTAATAGGCGCAGAAGATTTATAAGAAGATGGTGGTAAAAAAACCCTTGTATGTTTGATAGTTGACAAATCTCATATTGAAATAAATCTTTGTGTCTAAACATAGAAGGAAACCAACGTTTCAAATAAGCAAAATTCGGATGGCCTAATCTAAAATGGAGAAGCATAATCTGTTGCACGCGAGAAGGAGGAGGAGTTGTTGGAGTATGGACAGCATGGCTCACAAAGGAATCCTCCTGAAGGTAGTAGAGACCTGAAATCGCCTTAGCACTACCAATCTTATTCCTCGAATTCCGGTCCTGAAAAACACAAGAGGATGGTGTGAAGTAGACATAACAATCTATATCCTTGGTCAACTTGTGGACTGACAACAAATTGCAAGCTAAAGTTGGCACATATAACACATCAAGGAGAATCAAATTAGGAGTGAGGGAAATATTGCCACGACCAACAACTGTGGCATAAGAACCATTTGCAATTTTTACTCGGTGATTAGCCAACACTGGTAAAAAAGTAGTAAACATAGTCTTAGTTGAAGACATGTGATTGGAAGCTCCAGAGTCAATGATCCAATGCTCACCTGGCTGATGGGAGCACTAAGGGCAACGTTCACAGTACCTGTGGCGGCACCTATGGAGGAATTCTGACCATTGGCTGAAAGCAATTTTAGAAGCTGATCAATTTGGGCTTTTGATATTGAAGTATCGGAAGAGGAAGGCTGTTTCGAAGCAAGAGCAACCAGCGGAGCCTTCCTGTCCTTTGGCTTAAACCTGTTCGGGACCCAATCGGCCGGTTTACCATGAATTTTCCAGCATGTATCGACAGTATGCCAAGGCCGCTTACAACGGTCGCACCATTGTTTCCCATCCTTGGTGCGTGGGATAGATGGATCAGCCGGAGTGAGAGTAATAAGAGCAAATGATTCAGGATTCTGTAAAGTAGGTGAAAGCATCACAAGGCGCCGATTCTCCTCCCTGCGGATAATTGCAAACACCTCATCAATTGTAGGTAGCGGAGTTAACCCCAAATACGCTCACGAGCCTCATCCAAATCTCTACCTAGACCCGCCAAGAAATCATACACGCGATCTTTAGCGTTCAGATTCTGATAAAGAACAGCGTCAGCAGGGTCTCTCCAGTCACAAACCATAAACAAATCAAGTTCCTGCCAAATCTGCTTGAGGGAACCAAAATAGTCAGTCACTCTTTTGTCTTCTTGCTTTAAGTTGCGGGATTGGTTTCGCAATTCAAAAACTTGTGACGAATCAGCAAGGTCAAAGTATGCCAGGGAGACAGCATCCCATATTTCTTTGGCCGTGGAGTGAAAGAGATATGTGGAACTTATGCTATCATCCATGGAATTGAGAAGCCAAGCCATCACCATCGACTTGTTTACGTCCCAAGGAGAAAACAACGGGTCATCAGTTGGAGGTTGAGAAATAGACCCATCAAGGAAGCCGTATTTTCCTTTCCCGCGAATTACCAATTGGACGGACCTCTAACATTGAAGAAAGTTTCTGCCCGTCAATTTGTGGTTGGTAATTTGTAAAGGAGATGAGTCAACAGCGACTGGATTGTGAGGATTATGAGTGGGTTTATCGTCTGAAGAGGCCATGTGTGAGAAATATGAGATAGAGAAAAAATCCCGACGTTTATTGGGGAATAAACCGTCGCATTTGTGGCTGGACAAAACAGCGATGAAAATCTTCAAAAAAAACCGTCCACTTGCAGCGATAAATCGTTGAAGATGAAGAAACGAATGTAAAGCAGGAAATTGGTAATTTGTAAGGAAGAAGAAACGCACAACGGTGTCAGGAAAAAACCAAAATTTATGCGTGGAAGTTGTACGCAGGACCTCCAACTCTGGACGACGCACAACTACGTTTGGGAAAAACCGGCGCACGACGACTTTTGGGAAAAAACAGGGGAAACATGAATTTGATGCGTGAAATTTGTACCCAGTAGAACTCACAATGTTGTTGGGGAAAAAAAACGAAATTTTTTTCACAGTTTTGTGCGTGAAAAAAATTCGAATAGGATCTTATGGCTCTGATACCATGAAGGTAAAATAGAAGGAATAAACGAGAGAGCCTATGCTCTCTTCTTCTTCTTTTATTAATTTATCAACTTAACTGAATACAAAGAAAAGACCTCGATATATAGAGGTAAATAGAGTTCTTCTATCTTAAAATACAATAAAAAATAGACTTAATCTACAATTTAAATATAAGATAAGTCAATCTATAATCTAAAATCTACAGAACTCTTAGTATCCTTATCAATGGATATCCCATGCATATTGTCCCCAAGTGTTCTCTTGGAATACTTAGAAGTTCTGCATAATATCCGATGGTGAATCACTCATTGTTAACTCTTCCTAATTTTCACTAAATTTTTCTGTGCGTATTTAGTCCATGAATTCAGCCAAATCTGCTGCAGTTACTTATTTTAATTTGCTTCCACTTTCAAAATAAACGTGAGTTTATGTCCTATTTGATTCTCTCTGTAGCGTGTTTTGGTTTCCTACCATCATCGGTTTTTCTCCCCCAACCTTTGGTCTAACATTAATGTGGATACTTTTCACTCTATGAAACCGTGGCTTCAATGTAACTGTTATAATATTCCCTACATGTTGAAAACCTACCTCATTTGTTCAGGGTATTAACTATGCCGCGTGTCATCTTTCTAAACCTTCGTTTTTTTGGAGTCTGCCACTATTACCCTGGATCAAAGTCTCATTTATATGCTGTAAAGATTACACCAAGCCACTATCATTTGGAAGCAAAAACTTCTTTTGCTCAAGCTAAGCTTACTGATTACCCTGATAATAATGGTTGTACTTGAAAGTCGTATCCTGTAGGTACAGAAGTTTCTACAATAATTGGAATTCCATACATTTTGACTTGGCTTTAACTAATTATAGTTAGATATAAGTAATGGGTTTTATTTTCGTGAAAGGTACCATGATGGTGGGCGGTTGTCTGATCAGCAGATGGCCTTGTTGCAGTATCAAAGAGAAAACCTTCACTTTCTGAGCGAGGAGGTAAATGTTAATACTTGTGGTTAAATATTCCCTCATTCGTTTCTTGACATTAATATGTTGGGCAAGATGTTTTTATCATAAACGCTGGTGGCTTGTTGGGGTAGTAACTTTCTGTTTGCTTTATTTTAAATGGGTGACATTTTTTAGTTTTTTATCAGATATCTAATCATTATGCATCTACGTAGATTCTTCGGTTGCAGGAATGCTTAAGCAAATATGAGAGATCTGATGATGGGAGCACACCTCAGGTAACGATCACTCTTAACAAGTCTTTTTTATGTGTGGTCTTCCATTTACTTAAGAACGAAAAAAGTAGCACTTACTTTTTTGGGCTACTTCTTTTTTTGGGCAAAAGTGGCAAGGGTTACTGATTTTCCAATACATAGCTATTGGCTTTGAGTCCACTGAGTGTGAGAGAGTGATGTTTGCCAAAAAAAAAAAAAGACGGAAATATGTCACCTTACTTATGATGACGACATAGTTTGGTTTTCAGCCATACACTTTCAAGGAAACAATGTTTGAAGATTCTGATGCTACGCTGAATTATTTACATTGTCTTGTGAGCCGTATTTATATAATGGAATAAAATGTTTGAAAATTCTAGTAGTGCATTGAAATACCACATTGATACTTTTGAAGAATTTAAGTCAACCTGGCGACCTCCGGAAAATTGCTGTAGAGTAAGTTTCCGTGATTATCATAACTTCTATCATCCATTTTGGTTTCAACATAAAATGATACTCAGTGAGTTCCTTACAAAGGCAATTATAGTTTTGTGGCAGTATATGAACATAAAAAATGATCTGATTTGCTAGGTTCTTACATCACTAGCTGTTTCAAGATTGTAGTTTCACTATTTAACTTTATGCTCGAGTCTCAATACAACAAATGCGTGTTCACTAAGTGCCCTTCGGTGCTATCTTGAGATTTTATATGATTATGTTTTAATGGAGCTTTCAGGTTGATCTGGCTCATTTATTAGCAGCTCGTGATCAAGAATTGCGTACACTTTCAGCTGAGGTAATACCGGGTTTATGGCTCATAGCTATTGTTCATTGACCCATAGTTCTAAGTAACATTGATTTTCCGTCAATTGATGCATGTTGTACTGAAAGGTTTATCCATGCATTACCTATTCTTTTGGGAAACTTTTCTTCATTGTGTTGCATTCACTGGGGGCTGAATTATTGGCTCTTTGATGATTTTGAAACTACTTTTGGAATCAAATTTGATATATTTTGCTCATGTTACTTTATGTTCTCAGCTTAGTAGTTTACCTTTCTATGAGGCTAAATTGAGAACTTTTTTGATTTATGATATATTTTGAAGTTTTAAGTTCTTGATTTGTTTTTTAAGGCCTCCATTATAGTAGCACAGATCATCGTCATGATTGAGTGATGGATGCTGTAAAGCTTTACTTTTGCAGATGAATCATTTGCAGTCTGAACTGAGGCTTGCGCGATCTTTGATTGCCGAGAGGGACATGGAAGTTCAACGTTTTCGTAGTACAAACAATCAGGTAGCATCTGCATGTACATTTCTGTGTCGCTTTTCTTCTGTGTTCAAGCAGATGCCGGCTTTTTTTTTTTTTCCGTCAACACAACTGAAAATTGGGCAAATAATATTTGCAGTATAAGAAAGCAAAAGTTCTGATGGAGAGATCTCAAGAATTAAGAAATATGATGCTTGTAACTATGACTTGAATAGATGCGACCTATAGAACACGTAGCAATAATGTTTTCATCGGTTTTTCAAAAAAAAATTGTCCAAATGCGAAGGCCCGTAATGGTAAGCTGAAAGTCAGGATATTTGAATTGTCATCGCATTCTCTCACTGTCCACAATCTTCAACTTACCATTACCATTGATCAAACAGTATGTTGAGGAGAATGAAAGACTTAGAGCTATGTTGGGAGAGTGGAGTACCAGAGCAGCTAAGGTATTAATAGTATTACGTTTCTTGCTCAGCTTTCTAAATCAAAATTCAGACTTACTTTCTGTATGTATTTTTTTTTGGTTGCTGGAACAATGAAGCTTGAGCGTGCGTTCGAGGTTGAACGCATGTCGAATTCGGAACTGCAGAAAAAAATTGCGACGTTGGAGTCTCAAAGTACACAAGAAAAAGTGGAACCGCCGTTGCAGATGGAGCAGTAATTCATTTTCGTCGACAATAGTCTTCTCATTGGCGCTGAGCTAGATGTAAGCAATTATTTTTGTGAGAAAATCTTTCATCTAGTCCAATGCTTTAGTCCCATGAACTATTTGATTATCGTGAAAGTCGAGGGATTACACTAACATGAATCATCATCGTCATGAATGAAAGGTTATAGATGAGTTTGATTCCGGTAAAGTGGTGTCAAGAAGTTTGCTTACCTGAATTAAAGCCCATGCCCGAAACAAGGAAGCTGACCGAATGATGTGTGAGGTGTTTACTCGCTATGAATAGTCATCGGATTCCGAGAAAGGGGTATTAGAATTGTCCAAAAAACAGATAAATCTGCAAGGGAATTGGGTGAGTTGGTTTCACAATTATATTTTTAGGCATTAAATTCCCACATTGGGACATAATAAACATCAAGATTTGAGATTTCCTCCTCTCTGTATCCAGTGTTCCACCCTAGCTCGTGTCTTTTACCCTTCATTTCTTCCCCCGACCGTTTATACCATATATGTTAAGCAAGAAAATGAAATAAATAACTATTGATAATGATACTAAGAGTTTTGTAGATCTTAGATTATAGATTGACTTATCTTATATTTAAGTTGTAGATTAAGTCTATCTATTATTGTATTCTAAGATAGTAGAACTCTTTTTTCCTCTATATATTGAGGACTTTTCTTTGTATTCAATTAAGTTGATAAATTAATAAAAAAAAAAGAAGAAGATAGCACAGTCTTTCTCGATTTATTCCTTCTAATTTACTTTCATGGTATCAGAGCCATAAGATCCTATACGAAATATTTTTTTCATGCACAAATCTTTGAAAAAATTCGGATCTTATTAATTTATCCCCGTTCCAATTTTCTGGCGTCAATCGTATTCTTAAGCATCGCGCGCTTTTTGAAGAACTTCATTGCTGTTTGTTTCCAGCCACTCTCGCAACGTCTGCTTCTTCTATCAAATTTTCTCATTTTTTCTCACACATGGCCTCTTCAGACGATAAACTCACTCATAATTCTCATAATTCAGTCGTTGTTGACTCCTCTCCGTTACAAATTACCAACCACAAATTGATGGGCAGAAACTTTCTTCAATGTTCGAGGTCCGTCCAGTTGGTAATTCGTGGCAAAGGAAAATACGGCTTCCTTGATGGGTCTATTCATCAACCCCCAATCACTGATCCGTTGTTTCCTCCTTGGGACGTAAACAATTCCATGGTAATGGCTTGGCTTCTCAATTCCATGGATGATAGCATAAGTTACACATATCTCTTTCACTCCACGGCCAAAGAAATATGGGATGATGTCTCCCTGACATACTCTGACCTTGCTGATTTCTCACAAGTTTTTGAATTGTGAAACCAATCCCGCAACTTAAAGCAAGGTGACAACACGGTGACCGACTATTTTGGTTCCCTCAAGACTTGGCAGGAATTTGATTTGTTTCTGGTTTGCGACTGGAAAGACCCTGCTGGCGCTGTTCTTTATCGGAATCTGATTGCTAAAGACCTCGTGTACGATTTCTTGGCGGGTCTAAGTAGAGATTTGGATGCGGCTCGTGGGCGTATTTTGGGGTTAACGCCGCTGCCTATAATTGATGAGGTGTTTGCAATTATCCGCAAGGAGGAGAATCGGTACCGTGTGATGCTTCCATCCACCTTACAGAATCCTGAATCATCTACCCTTATTACTCACACTCAGGCTGAATCCTCTATTCCACGCACCAAGGATGGGAAACCATGGTGTGATCGTTGTAAGCGGCCTTGGCATACTGTCGATACATGCTGAAAAATTCATGGTAAGCCAGCCGATTGGGTCCCAAACAGGTTTAAGCCAAAGGACAGGCTCCACAGGCTGCCCTTGCTTCGGAACAACCTTCATCCTCCGATACTTCAATATCGAAAGCCCAACTTGATCAGATTCTATAATTTCTTTCGGCCAACAGTCAGAATTCCGCCATAGGTGCTGCCACAGGTACTGTGAACGTCGCCCTTAGTGCTCTCAATCAGCTAGGTGAGCATTTGATCATTGACTCTGGAGCTTCCAATCACATGTCTTCAACTAAGACTATGTTTACTACCTTTTTACCAGTGTTGGTTAATCACCGAGTAAAAATTGCAAATGGTTCTTATGCCACGGTTGTTGGTCGTGGCAATATTTTCCTCACTTCTACGTTGATTCTCCTTGATGTGTTATATGTGCCAACTTTAGCTTGCAATTTGTTGTCGGTCCACAAGTTGACCAAGGATTTGGATTGTTATGTCTACTTCACACCATCCTCTTGTGTTTTTCAGGACCGAAATTCGAGGAAGAAGATTGGCAGTACTAAGGCGATTTCAGTTCTCTACTACCTTCAGGAGTATTCCTTTGGGAGCAATGTTGTCCATACTCCAAAAGCTCCTCCTCTTTCTCGCGTGCAATAGATTATGCTTCTCCATTTTAGATTAGGCCATCCGAATTTTGCTTATTTAAAACGTTGGTTTCATTCTATGTTTAGACACAATGATTTTTTTTCAATGTGAGATTTGCCAATTATCTTAACATACAATGGTGTTTTTACCACCATCTTCTTATCATTCTTCTGCGCCTTTTAATTTAATTCACAATGATATTTGGGGTACCTCCCGTCTGTCTACGACTTCTCATAAGAGGTGGTTCATACTCGTGTTTGTTGGGTATACCTTTTAAAAGAAAAATCAGAGGCTGGCATTGTATTTCAAAACTTTTATTCGATGATTAAAACTCAATTTAATACATCGATTAAAATATTACGTACGGATAATGGCACAGAATTTTTAAAACTCCATCTTATCTGATTTTTTGACTGCCAATGGCATCATTCATCAAAGTTCTTGTGTTAGCACACCACAACAAAACAGTATTTCAGAACGTAAAAACAGACATCTACTTGAAGTTGCACGCTCTCTTATGTTCACCTCTCATGTTCCCAAGCATTTTTGGGGGGATGCACTACTCACTGCATGCTATTTGATAAACCGGATGCCTTCCCAAGTTCTAAAATATAAGCCCCCCCTCAATTGTCTACATCATGTGTTCCCAGAATATCGATCTTTCTCGACACTAGACCTTCGGGTGTTTGGTTGCACTGCATTCATCCATATCCATGATCAAAATCGTAGTAAATTAGATCCTCAGTCACACAAATGCATATTTTTGGTTACTCATCCACAAAAAAAGGGTATCGATGTTACTCGCCCTCTCTGCACAAATACTTTTATCTCTCGAGATGTCACGTTCTTTGAATCAGATCATTTCTTTCCAAAACCAGACATAATGGTCCATCCTGAGGGGGAGCGTTTTCCCTCACCTTGCCCAGTCTCTACTCTGCCACGACCTTGTGAGTCTCTGCCACGACCGTCTCCTCCTCTCGAACAGTTCCCGGCAGGGGGAGATTTATTACAGCTATTCCCTTTACATTACTCACGCAAAGATCCCTCCAAAAAGGTAGCAGAACCTACACCATCCATTGGACTTGACACTCAATCTTCTGACTCGCGTCGAATGAGGTACCTACCGAACTTTATACTGATTTATCTCATATACCTAACCTTGAAGATCTTGACATTCCTATAGCATTGAGAAAAGGGACTCGTTCATGCACAGAGCATTTTCTTGCCAAATTCGTGTCTTATGGACACTTATCATCTTCTATCCAAGCATTGGTGTCTAATCTCTCAAATACTAAGATCTCTACTACAATACAAGAGGCTTGGAGTTACCCGAACTGGAAGAAGGCTATCCTAGAAGAGATGAGAGCTCTTGAAATGAATGCCACGTGGGAGATTGTAAAAAAACCGAAGGAAAAGACCCCAGTGGGTTGCAAATGGGTCTTCACTGTTAAGTATACGGCTGATGGACAAATTGATCGATACAAAGCAAGGTTAGTAACAAAGGGATGTACACAAACCTACGGCATTGATTACCAAGAAACCTTTGCTCTGGTTGCCAAGATTAATAAAGTAAGGGTACTATTATCAATAGCAGCAAACCTTGATTGGCCTCTATATCAATTGGATGTGAAAAATGCTTTTGAATTGGAGATCTCGAAGAGGAAGTATACATGACATTACCTCCAGGGTTTGATGAAGAAAGTAAGAGGGATAAGGTCTGCAAACTGAAGAACTCATTGTACGGGCTAAAACAATCTCCACGGATTTGGTTTGATAGATTTACTAAAGCAGTCATGAAACTTGACTATCATCAAGCCAATACTGATCATACATTGTTTTATAGACATAAGAATGGGAAAAAAACCATATTAAGTGTTTATGTGGATGATATCATACTCACATGTGATGATCAAGAAGAAATTGAAAGGTTGAAAGGGAGGCTTGTAGCTGAATTTGAAATGAAGGATTTGGGTAAATTGAGGTATTTCCTTAGTATGGAAGTGGCAATGAACAAATCTGAAATTTTTGTCTCTCAACGAAAGTACGTAATAGACCTTCTAAAGGAGACAGAGATGCTTGGGTGCAAACCAGTTGATTCTCCGATGGATTCTAATGTAAAGTTAGGAGAAACTACGAGCAGCAATCCCGTTGATAAGGGAAGATATCAACGTCTAGTGGGGAAACTAATCTATCTTTCTCACACTAGACCTAGATATAGCTTTCCCAGTGAACTTATGTAAGCTAGTTCATGCATGCCCCATTGGAGGAACACATGATTGCAGTTTATCGGATTTTAAAGTACTTAAAAGAGTCTCCGGGTAAAGGCCTATTCTTTCGAAAAACAGATACAAGAGATGTTGAAATTTTCACGGATGCTGATTGGGGAGGCTCAATAAGTGATAGAAGGTCAACATCAGGGTATTGTTCTTTTGTGTGGGGAAACCTAGTAACTTGAAAAAGCAAGAAGCAACAAGTGGTAGCAAGAAGTAATACCGAAGCTGAATTAAGATCAGTGGCTCATGCTGTTTGTGAAGTCTTATGGTTAAAGATGTTGCTTGAAGAACTGAAATTGAGTATAACGCCACCTCTAAAACTACTATGTGGCAATAAGGCTGCTATTGACATCTCACACAATCCAGTACATCATGATCGAACCAAACATGTGGAGGTAGATCGACATTTCATCAAAGAAAAGATTGATTAAGGAACAATCAGCATTGTCTACATTCCCACATCAGAACAGACTGCGAACATACTTACTAAAGGCATGTTTCGACCCATGTTGGAAAAATTCATTGACAAGCTTGGAATGCATAACTTATACACTCGAGCTTGAGGCGGAAGTATTGATGAGGATACTAAGAGTTTTGTAGATCTTAGATTATAGATTAAATTATCTTATATTTAAGTTGTAGATTAAGTCTTATCTATTATTGTATTCTAAGATAGTATAACTCTTTTTTTCCTCTATATATTGAGGACTTTTCTTTGTATTCAATTAAGTTGATAAATTAATAAAAAAGAAGAAGAAGAGAGTACAGTTTTCTCTCGATTTATTCCTTCTATTTTACTTTCAATAACTACCTGATATACCAAACACCAATTCAACAAATAATTTTTTACTAGAATGATGCAAGATTTTTTAAAGAATGGTAAATTTAAAACTGACATATTATATCTTACAAAACGCCATTTGGGCGGATAAGTACTGTTGATACATGTATGTTGCGTGAAACACAACTTTCTTTACAAAATCATGTTATTCATTTCCTTTGAACAGTGATAATATTAAATTCTATAGTTTAAAAATCTTAAATAAATCAAAATAATTAATATCACACACGTTTAACATGTGTGGGTTCGATTGCTAATAATAAATAAACCTACTAGACATAGAATACAAAAACCTAACAAGTATATCTTAAAAACTTGACCAAGAAAAAGGAAAAACAAAAAGAAACATACTCTCAGTTCTTTTATCTAGTCTAGTATTTATAAGTGGCAAAATGTATGAAATCTATCATCATAAAAATTGTCACGGAAATCGCAACGATGTCGAGCATATATTGGTAACATCAAATTCAAAATTAGTATAAAATTTAATGAAGTAATCAAGATTCCTATCGTCGATAGAAGTAAAAATCAAGTAGAGTCGGGAAATTGTAGAAAACAAGAGGGTTTTCATTAATGTCCCTGATGATGATACATTGAAAATCATAGACTAAACCAAAGCAAACATGCAGGCAAACAAAACCAACCAACCTTCAATATTGATAAATTACAATGGGGATACATGAGTAGTCTCGTTCAAGAAGAGACAACCAAACACAAAATTGTAAAACTCGCTTCCTTTAATGACTCTTCTTTCCCCATAAATGGCTTCAGTATCATACTTGCATGCACGCATACAATCAGGGCAATAAGTTACCTGCATAAAATACAATATATAAATATAAGCATAACGAATGTTAAGTGTAATCTGATAAGACTCGGCACCTATTTTTAAAAAACAGTTGAAATCTCCATTTCCACACCCATACGACACAAAAACAGGCTCAAGAGAGAAGTACAAGGAAAATGAGTTCCACATATTGCTAGTGCAGTTGGTCTAACGGTCGAGAGTGTTGTAAATAGCCCCATCTTCTGCCTAAATGTAAAAGCAGACATCTACGTTCTAACATTTATGCACTTTCAGATGCGATAAGCAAAGTCCCGCATAGTAGACAGTTCCATGATCTCTATTCCTCCTGCCTACTTTTATTACATCTGCATCAATATATATGGTGCAATCTAGGTGACAGAAGCAGCAATAAAATATTCTCAAACCTCCAGTAGTTTTGGTTGATAATGGCAATCGAGCATGACGTCAATACCATACATGGCCCTAGATGTTGGACTATGCATTTCTGGATGCACCAGGGCAGCAGACTCAAAAACTGATCTGATCATCAATTTGATTCTCTGATGGATATCCATCCATAGAACTGCAACAAATAAGAAATGATCAAGCAACCGTGCCAGAATCAAAGTCATGAGTTTTCAGGCAATTAAAATAGGTGGATATGGGAAGAGCGCAGTACCTTGATGTTCTTGTTCAAATTCCTTGACAAACTCTGGTGTATACATGTGATTCAATCTTCCCCTGTAATTCTAAAGAATAAATAATATTATAACCATGAATCATATGCTTAATAAAGACCTGGTGCTTCTGTGTGAAATCATTGACCAGTTTTCTGTTTACTGGATTATAGCAGATAATCTTCATAGACTAGGAGTCACAACATAATCCACCACGGAGATCAGGCATCATAAGGATATTGAGAAAACTAAAAGGTAGTTTCCGGTCTACGAAACTCACCATAACTGTGAAATGCGTCTCGTATTCAAAAAAACTGTGCTTGGCCAAAGAGTAATTGTTGTTCGCCAACCTAACCTACAGAGAAAAATGAAGATATCACCTCAATAGAGGCATTTATAAACAAAAAAACTTGCCATAGCCATCTTAAATAAAAGCGAACATTGAGCATACCCAAAAAACATCAGCGAGGAATATCTCCAATGGGTTAATGCTGCGCACCAACACAATGTAGCGAAGATCAAACTTCCTCCCTTTAAACAGGGCTGGGTGTTCAATATACTTCTGACATATCTTTGGACCAGTTTCCATTAGACGAATGATTGACGATAAACTGTGTGTAACAGTTGTATCAATAGTTCTTGCCATGTTCCATGGTTTTAATATCCACAAATTGTCAATGCTATCCTTTTCTCGTCTGTAATAGTCTCCTATAAGTTGAGAAAGATGAGTTTCAAGATTATAAGTAGGCTGGAGCCACTGAGGAGCACCATGAGCCTGTAACATGAGGGCAATGACTCAGAAACACGAGGCATTGATAAAAAAAATGTTTTGCATTTGGCATCTTAAAAATTCAATAATTCATAAATTAGAAAATGAAGGACCTTCTGAACTGTTTCTGCCAAATGATGTTTCATAACAATGCAAGCCTCAAATGGAAATTGATTAATGAATTGCTGGTCAGTCAGTCCAACCACCTTCTTCATCTCTTCATCTATTTGCACACTTGTCCATATTATATCAGCATTCTTCGGTTCAGTCGCTGCATAAGGAGCAGAAACTGAATAAATCACGAAAAATAAGAGAGTGAATGATTCTCCAAACCTTCTTTACAGCCTATTTGGCAGCATGTGTCAAGTGATTGAACAAACCTATGGTGACGCAGCTAATTGGTGAAATGTTCCTTTATCTTTGTCATCAAGTCACACTTCTTGGTATTAGGCCAGGAGGTTATAAGACACTTTGGTAAAATTCATTAGACTATGTAGAATTTAAAACTCTAGGGCAAGGAGTAAGATAGAATTAATAGAACCCGATGAACTTCTGATAGATGTGAGTATCATCACTTACTGATAACAAATTCAGGACGCGTCAAAAGTTCCTCAACTTGAGGTATATCAGTGTAAACACGTAAAGCACTTCCATTACTATGACGTAAAATATTGGTTGCAGATGCCTTCAGTGGCAGTGGCATAAAATTTGTGGAATGCAATTTGTTGCTGTATTTTTCGTACTCCTGAAGAACCAACAAGAAATATTTTGAGTCAGCCCCAGTATCAAGTCATGGATAGGCTAGAAAAGGAAATAAACAAGAAGAAGTGGAATCAAGACATACTCTGATAAAATAATTTTGAGGGGTATGGAACCAAGCAGTAAGTCTAGAAGAACGTTGTTTCTCCTCCCCAATGCCAAACAGAAAATCTCGAGTGCATTCATCACCACCTTCAATGTTTTTTATAGGCCAGACTATGGAGTAACTGAAATATTTGCTAAAATTTATCATCTTTTCTGAAAACGGTTATTCGCGGCTAAGGACCATAAGGTCTTCGGTATAAAATATTTTGCTTCTTTAATACAAACATTTCAAATAATAAAGAACAAAAAAACAGGAAATTTGATATTGACGGAGTTTAATAGAAAAAATGTGCAAACTCTAAAAAATAACTACAAAGACACTTTCAACAATTAGGTCACTTTGAATGGTCAGATGAAAGGACCTAACAGCTGATTCCAGTCTACCATCTGGCATGTAGAGGAAAGGAGAAACTCTAAAATTGGGTTCATCACTGTGTCGCATAGGTGAACCTAGTTCATCCATCACGTACCTGTGAACAATTTCAAACAAGATTCCCAATAAGACGGGTAATCAAGATTAGCAGATCATACATTTACCACCTTATTAAATGCAAAAAGGAAAATTATAATTTTTCTTTAGCATTATTCAGTTCTTTCGCTGCCACTGTATGATACTACAGCATTTAGAGTTTTTACTACATCCAACATACAATACCTTCTACCCCTCCTAACCCCTTCTTGAAAAATAAAAATCTTTTACTTGAAAATGTAGAAGATTAACTACCAGCATGTTCAGCAGACGAACACATCAATTTAATGCGTGATTTGCATGACAAGGGTATTATCACATAAGTTACATTTTTCTCCCAAACATACAAGCTTCATTAAGTGGTTTTAAGTGCACACTGATGGAGTTCAATGATATTTCTCTTCGTCCAAATTCTATAAGACATTTGCAAATCCTGTCTTTATTACACTGGTTTTTTTACTATTGCTTACCTGTAACACAACAAGCAAAAAAAAAAAAGAAAAGAAAAGATAATTGTCTTTCCTCGGGTTGAACTCGTATGTAATATGTTAACACTTTGGCCTGTAAACCCAAAACTCAGATAGTTGGAATGACCAGGAAGTTTCCAGCTTCATATAAATCAAGATAATACATCCCCACAATGTTGGAAGGACCTTCTCGATGAAAATGAAGACAAATAAAACTTATCATGGCAAGAGATATTAGTTTTTGCCCTTATCTTCTCAGCCAAGGGACATTTCTCATCATTACATGCCATTAACTAAATGTCCATTGGTCTATGATGGAATATTCATGGTGCACTCTGTTATGGACTCAATCTAATTAATCCAATCTATTTTTTAGGCCCATCTGTAGTGAAAATAAAAGACAGCATATGTTAAGAGGAGTGAGTGAGTTTACACATGAGTTAGGGGGGTGACAAATAGAATAAATTATAAATAGAAGGGAGTTCTTCAGGAAGGGGATAATTCAGCATATTATTTTGCTATGATTGTTCTAGCTTAGGTAGGGGCAAGGGAAATCATTGTCTCTTGTAAAGGATTCTCCCTTGGGGCCATAATCTTCACTGTTGAAGATTTGGTCATTGCTTTGTATTCCTTTACACTGCAAGTAATATAAAGACATAGAAGGGATTTCTTTTCTTTTCTGTTTGTGTTCATTTATTGTGAAATTCGCACACGTAATACACTCATGCTAAAATCAAGTATAAAATTATACCAAACAGAAGTTTCGTCTATCTTTTCTTCATCTGCAAGCCGATATGTCATTATGTAAAACCACATTGCATTAATAATGCGATCAGCGAGAGATTCTCCAGCATCCCACTGTGGAAGACGGGTTTCTAGCATTGAATCCACAACGTTCTTTTCTGATTCCAAGATGTTGGGAACGCTAAGCCTGTTTAATAGAGAAAGATTAGGCAGAGCTTCAATGATATTGACAGCATTATCTCCAAGAGGTCCAGGAATATCCACCTGTTACATTGTTTGTGTCAACAAAATTGCATTTCGTATGAGTGATATACATAGTTTTCAGATTTAAAAAGTCACCTCGAGTGAAGTTAAGTTAATGTATTCTTTAAGATATTCAAACAGTTCGTGAACTGAAATTCCACCAAATGGATTTCCACGAAGGTTCAAATGTGAAAGGCTAGGCAATTGAATAGGAGAAAAGGCCTGAAGAGAAAAAGGGCGACAAACGCAAACGATTAAGCAGATGGATGAAGAATAGCAAATCAATCAAATTTGTAGATAAATATGCAGATGGAAAAGGTCAAGAATTATGCTAGAGACAAGTAAATTGAAACCGACCTTAGTGTTTAGATGGTGAATGCACCTATTTGAAAGGTCAAGAGATGTGACATTCTGCAATAGATGGTCACTCTGAAAAGAAAATCCAGGATTGTCTTTATCATATGATCCTCCACAGAATCCTAAGGCCCACTCACCATAGTTAACGGTGAAGCGGGAATTATAGATTTCCAGTCCAGGACAATTTTGTAGAATAGCGCCTTCGACAGAATTATCACTGGAAAAGAAGATACCGTTAACCACTGGTAAAATCTAACACTTCCTAGTCTTCAAGTTGTCTTGGTGTCAGCTTTTCATGAACCTTAAGGCTCACCTAATTTTCAGCATTGGATTATGGTTCAGCCATAGAGCTCTAAGATGTTTGAATTGAGAAATCACCTTTAGAGAAATTTCCAAGTCCTTGAGCTTATTGCTACAGAGGCTTAGTGCAATCAATTGCTGGTGCCATGAACATATAAGGAAACATAAAATCAAAAGCATAACAATGAACAATTCAACTCATTGCTGGAAATGCGAGTATGGTTCAAATGCAAGCAAAACTAGGTTAGCCCTATTAGTGGTATTGTCTTGATTCCATGATGAATGGCATACATGTAATATATCCAGAGGAATGGAAATTACATAATGGAGAGAACGACACAGTTTCAAGTTTTTTTTAGAAAAAACAGGCAAGTTACAACACATGCTCATGCTGCAAACAAGGTGATGTACTTAAAAAATAGTGAAGTAAAATATCACATTAACCAACACTGCTCATCCACTCACGAAGTAATGACTTACAGGAAATTTACTGGGTAGATCGAGGGAAACTAGCATGGAATCGTCCATTTCAAGATCTTCAAGCTCCAACCACATCACAGACTGAATTCCTTCTTCTTTGACTTTACGAAATTCTCTCTCAACAATTTCCATAGCACTTAGGTTAACATCATTTGAATCAGCTTCTTCCTCCGAGTTCAAATCAGTATCCACACACATCAGTGCAGCCATCCTCACTGCCAAGCCTGGAATCTCCTGCAACTGCAATATCACTGAAAAACATCAGTACATTAATGCGAAACCAAAAGTTCTAAGATGAACGATATATCCAATATGATCATTAAAGACTATACATTTCTTTGACTTCTCTACCGAATAAATCGAAATCTGATTTTAAAAAATGTGAAAAAAATCACATGATGAACATTTTCCCTTTCCCCAGCACTAAAAAAAAGGAAAAAGAAAAAAAAAACAAAAAGAGTATTCATTTTGTAAATTCAACCTGGTTGTAAGCATCAGAAAGACGAAAAGTCCAAGCATGGTCCACTAGAAAGACATCAGATTCTTTGCCCATAGAATCCGCCGTAAGTAAAAGCCTCCTCTGTCTTCCGTCCTCCACCGGCTCCACCTGGAAATAGCTACCGCCGTCGAAAGTCTCAGCCGCGAGCTTCTGGAAGAGTTTCCTGTGAAGTGACTGCGGGAGACCTGACGCCGCCAGAAGAACGCCGTGAACCATAACGAAGTCTTCATAAGTTTCAATTCCGGCGGAGGACATTTTGCAGAAGAGTGGACACTGGACAGGATTTTGGGAGCCTATGAATGGGTTTTACAAATTACAAGGGTTCAAACTATAAAAATGATTGTGAAAGGGTTTATTTCAATAACCCCTTGAATTATAGATAATACCAGATTAACCCCTCTTATTAAGAAAGAGTCCCTTATTTCCTTAAAAATAATGAGCTTATGCGCCTAGCACAGTTGGTAAACTTACCTTTATTTTGGAGAGATTCGAGCTCAAGTCCGCACAATTGAACTCGCTAATTTTAATGATAATTTAATTATTCTAGCTCATCTCAAAAGATTATTTTTAAAAATACGACAAATTGGAAATAAACCCCTAAATTGGATGTTTGATTGGTGACAGTCCCTAGTCAGAGAAAAGTTTTCTACTTCAAAAAATTATTGTTATTAAGTTTAATAAACTTGAAAATCCTATTTCACCCTTCATATATGACTACACACTCCTAATCCCATTCTCGATCTTCTGCCCAAATTCCATTTTGTTTTTTTTTTCTTTTCCTCCTCGTTCACTCTATTCCCAAATCCTACTCTCGATTGATCATCTTTGAAGCTTAAGTTTTCGAAGTCGCGATTTCATCTTCGATAAGTATGTTCGACTTTAATGAATATTGGTTGTGTCGTGTTCTTGATTTTTCGCTCTCCGAAATGCGAAGTGTGCGTGCGTGAATTTTTTGATTATGGGTTTTCTTTTGTAAAGATTGCTTCAAACTTATGGGTTTATGCTCCTGATTTTAGCGTTGATTGTAATTGGTTGGCATTTGAGTTTAGGGTTGATTCTTGTGCCGATTGCTCAGTTTTTAGGATGGATGTTGTTGATTTTTTTTGTTTATTAATGTTAGTTTTTGGCAATTGATAAGAATCTCTATCAAGGATTTGTATTTTGTATGTTGAATATTGAATAGTTGGATTATTGCTTGTTTGCTATGCACTTTCAGTTGTTAATTGTTTCAAGATTTTTTTTCACTTATTAAAAATAGCTAAATTGCTCTTAGGTGCATGGATGTGATGTAGGCGTGAAAATCCTTGAAAAATGAAGTTTTTCTTCGAATGTATTACTTAGCCAAATATGCAATAAAACATGTGATGATACAAGAATTATCTCTTGTACTAGTTGGAAATCTATGTCCTAAACTAGATAATAATTTGTTAAAGAACTATAAGAATTCTTAGAATTTGAAGATCGATAGGTCTGGTTCATGGATTATTGAGGCTGTTGAGGTGATAAAAGATGTGTAGTAGATTTGGAAAAATGGAGTTGTTCTTGTAGAATGTGGCAAATCAATAGGGTCCCTTGCAAACATGCTTGTGCTGCCATTGAATGGAATGGGCTGTTAGTATATGACTTTTGTGACTCTTGCTACAAAGTTGAAAATTTTCCGCAAGCTTATGCTGTAGTGATAAATCAAAGTCCTACGTTTGACATGGAAACAAATTTACCACGCTCTTATGGCAATATCATTATACCGCCGGATGTCCGATCACATACAAGTCGTAGAAGGTCGCAAAGATTCCCTTTGCAACAAAAAATTCATGTTACAAAGTGTGCGCCGTGTCATAAGCAGGGGCATAATCGCAAGACTTGCAAGGAAGCAATACAGTAACTAGATGTGACAATTCTTTTGGTAAATATGATATATGGTCCATATTTTGTAATGCCTCAAGCATGTGCAATTCTTTAGATATGGATATAGATGGTATATGCAATTCTTTTGATATAGATATAGATGGTATATGCAATTCTTTTGGTACAGATATTTTGTAATGCGTGGTGTATATGCAATTATTTTGGCTATTTTGGTATTAGTTTGGCTATACAAGATTTGAATATATGGTCAGAATTCTTGGTACTACACAAATGTTATATACAAATAGTTCTGATGTTTTATTCTGTTCATTTCACTTGGAAAGATGAGAAGAAATAGTATATGCATGTTAAAAACAATTATATTTTTTAGTACCACGAACTGGCTTGTTTAGTACGACGAATTTTGTTTTTTAGTACCACAAATTATGTTTTTTAGTACCATAAACTAGCTTATTTAACACCACAAAATTTCCTTATGCAGCTAAAAAATATGTTTAGTACCACAAATCAGTATATTTGATACCACAAATCAGTATATTTAGTACCACAATGTAGCTTATATAGTACCACAAAATATTTTATTTAGTACTAAAAAGTTATTTAGTACCACATATTCACTTATATAGTGCCACAAATCAGTATATTTAGTACCGCATAGTAGCTTATATAGTACCACAAATTATTATTTAGTACTAAAAATATGTTATTTAATATCACATATTATCTTATATAGTACCACATATCAGTATATTTAGTAACACAAATCAGTATATTTAGTACCACATAATAGCTTTTATAATAGCATAAATTATATTATTTATTACCAAAAAATATGTTATTTAGTACCACAAATCAGTATATTTAGTACAATGTATTAGCTTATATAGTACCACAAATCAGTAAAATTGGTACCATAAATCAGTATATTTAGTATCACATAGTTTATAACATAAAATGACATGTTATATATAAATCTATTTGCAAATATACCAAGTTGTATGTATCATTGCCATATATTAAATGTATGATAATGTGGTACTAAGTAAGCTTAGATGTGAACTATCTATTTTCGCATGTTATTTAACATAAAATGAAATGTTATATATAAATCTATTTGCAAATATACCAAGTTATATATATCATTATCATATATTAAATGTATGATAATGTGGTATTAAGTAAGTTTAGATGTGAACTATCTATTTCGCATGTTATATATATATATATATATATATATATATATATATATATATATATATATATATATATATATATATATATATATTGTTTAGTGCCACAAATTAGTTTACCAGTACCACAAATCAATATCATTACTATATACTAAATGTATGATAAAATTATACAAAATAAGCAAATAATATGTGTATTATTTAGTTCACATGTTATTTACAAATCTGTGATCTGTACTGTTGGAATCGAAGAGGGGGGAGAATGAGATTCCTTGGCTACTTTAGCTTTTTAAAATGAGTTTGCAAAATAAAAGAGTTTGCGCTTGCGGAAGGCTTAAGTAAATCGATAAATAAATGAAATAAAGAAGTAAATAAATAAATCAATGCGTAAAGAAATAAAGCGGTAAATGACAAGGATATTTGTTATAGAAGTTCGGCGATGAATCACCTACATCTCCTCTTCCCGGTTAGATAACCTCCAACCGAGGTTCCACTAGAACGAAAAAGATCTTGGCCGTGAGGGCTCCAAGTTAGCCACAACACACTCTTCCCGAGTACACAAAGCTCTTCATGAGCACAACACTCTTCACGAGTACACAAAGCTCTTCACGAGCTACCAACACTCTTCACGAGTCTTCTTGACCTTAAGGGCTCCAAGGATAGCCACAACACATGCACCAACTATACTTATTGATGACTTTACAATTTCCAACTTGCTTTGGTGTTGGAGGATGTTGGAATCGAAGAGGGGGTGAATGAGATTCCTTGGCTACTTTAGCTTTTTAGAATGAGTTTGTAAAATAAAAATATTTTGCGCTTTGCGGAAGCCTTTAGTCAATCGATAAATAAAAAGAATAAATAAATAAATGCGTAATGAAAAATAAAGCAATAAAAGAGAAGGATATTTGTTATAGAAGTTCGGCGATGAATCGCCTACGTCTCCTCTTCCCGGTTAGATAACCTCCAACCGAGGTTCCACTAGAACAATAGATCTTGGCCTTGAGGGCTCCAAGTTAGCCACAACCCAACTCTTCCCGAGTTTACAACGCTCTTCCCGAGCACACTACTCTTCCCGAGTACACAACGCTCTTCCCGAGCACAATACCCTTCACGAGTATACAAAGCTCTTCCCGAGCTACCAACACTCTTCACAAGTCTTCTTGGCCTTAAGGGCTCCAAGGATAGCCACACACTTGCACCAACTAGACTTGTTGATGACTTTACAATTTTCCAACTTGCTTTGGTGTTGGAAGACCTTTACAAGAAATCAAACCAAAAGCACCTTCACGGTGTACTCACACGAAGAAACAAGACTCTAAGAAAGATAAGAATTACAAGCTCCAATACAACAACAATGTATGGAGATTGCAATGCAAATTCAAATAATAATTATCAAGACTTTTGTATAAGTTGTAGGCTTGTTCCTTAGCTTCAAAATGCTCCAAAGCATCCATATTTATAGTGTAGAAGGCCTCCAAGGCTCCTACTAGCCGTTGCTACTCATAAGGCTGAAATCACTCCAAGATCGCCTCGGACATCGCCTCAGGCGATCACCATCGCCGCGCCCCAACGGTCACCAAAAATCACGCATCGCCTCAGGCGATCGCTGGATCGCCTCAGGCGATCCAAAGCCAAAATCAAGGCCGTAGCCTCAGCTCCTTCAAATCTTGCATCGCCTCAAACGAACTCCAGATCGCCTCAGGCGTTCTTGCCATCGCCTCGGGCGTTCAACCCATCGCCTCGGGCGGTCTCCCTGCGCGCATGCCCGCGCCATGTCTCGGCGTCGCTCCAGTCGATGTGCGGGGCGAAGTGCCAAAAGGTTGCCATCGCCTCAGGCGTTGTTCACCATCGCCTCAGGCGATCTTCCTCGCATGCTCGCCTAGCCATCGCCTCTGTCGATGTGCGTGGCGATGCCTGGTCTGGCACCCATCGCCTGGGGCGATGATCACCATCGCCTGGGGCGATCCAGGCCAGAATATGCACACTTGATTTTCTTCAATCCATTCCACTTTTCATCACTTAATCTGCACACTAAGTAGATGCATTAGTATAACAAACACAAGTTTTGTTGATCATCAAAACTCAAAGATTGACCGGGGATAATTTAACGCATTAAACGCAACCATGCGTTTAAGGCTCAACAATCTCCCCCTTTTTGATGATCACAAAACTTGATAAACTTGAATAAGTAATATGCATGAAATGTGAGTAAAAATAACTCCCCCTTAACAATTACAACATACAAGTTATCAAGTAAACCATTAAACAAATAACTCCCCCCCTCAAACCATGCATACATAAGCTCCCCCCCCCCCCCCACCCCCTTAAACTATGCATGTATTAAGGTTCAAGTTTATCACAAAATTCTCCCCCTTTTTGTGATAATCAAAAAGCATAAAATTCAAATAAACATGGCATAATTTATATGTTGACATAAAGCTTCAAATTACACATGTTCCTCATCAAACAAGATTAAATCATATAGAGGTGAATCACAACCATGTGTTTAAGGCACTCAACAAATAATTCTAAAAGTTGCAATGTGTGCAAATGTTCATGCATTCATGCCAAAAATAAGATAATAAAAATATCAAGGCATTATAACAAATCATATACTTGCACATTTTCACATAGCATATTCAAATTTGAATGCAAAGCATATCAAGCTACTTACTATAAAAAGATAAGCATACATCATGCATTTCAACAATTATGCTAAGGGGTTATGCATTTTACTCCAATGAATATTGAGCTTCAATATTTATTGATCACAATTAATTTGTGCCAATGAATTTTGAAATTGCTCTTTTAACATGTAAAAAATAAATTTTACCCTCAATGATAAGAGTTCGTTCTTGTCATAGGTCCAACGCCTCGAGCCTCTTCTATAGTTGTGAATAATACAAACTCCTCCTTTGAGTTGCTTGTCCCTTCATCCTTCATTCCATTCTTGTCCCTACAAGACAAATTACAATTGGAGGAACTTTGGTACCCATTTGATTTTTGGGTCCTAGGGGGTTAACTTTCAATGGCACTTTTGGAATCCATTTCCACCTCTTATTAGGTTGGTATTGGATTCTAGCAAACCTACACTTATTTTTTAGTGTGGCCATTTTTGCAACAATAATTACAAGTAGGAGAATCATGCTTTGCATTGGCCAACAAGCTAGAGAAAGTTTTTGATTTGCTTGAAAAACCTAACCCGGCTTTGTCAAAGCTACAACGTTGCAAGCCAAGCAATTCATTCATCTTTTTACTACTTTCACTAAATTTGCAAAAAGATATCTTTAAAGAATTTAATTCATTTTTCAATGAATTATTTTCTTCATCTTTCTTAGCAATCTCAAGTTTAAGTAATTTGTTACTCATCTTGGTTTTGCCAAGAGCAACAATAAGATCATTATAAGACTCTAAAAGTTCATCAAATGAAGGTACCTCATTGTCACTTTCATCTCCTTCATCTCCAAGAGCCATTAGACATAGATTGGTGGCTTCTTCTTCATCGGAGTCGCTATCACTCCATGTGGCTATAAACGCCTTCTTCTTGCCTTTGTCCTCATTCTTCTTCCTAGGACATTTGTTAGCATAATGGCCTTTTTCTTGACAATTATAGCAAGTTACCTCATTTTTGGATTCTTGTTTGGTAGCATTGGAGGTCTTTGACTTGCTATGTTTGGTGAAGAGCTTCTTGAACTTCTTTGTGAACAACATCAACTCTTCATCATCATCATCTTCTTCATCATCGGAGTGGTCTTTCCTCCCAACCAAGGCAATCCCATTTCTTTTGGATCTATCCTCCTCCTTTACTTCTCTCCTTGTGGCAACTTCAAGCTCATGGGTCACCAAAGTGCCATGGAGCTCATCAAGATCATAAGATGCGTTCTCCCCTTTGTTGGACTCGATAATAGCCGTCCTCTTTGCATCCCATTCTTTAGGTAAGGCCCTTAGTGCTCTCCTCCATATTTGCTTTGGAGGGTACTTCTCTCCAAGTTGGGCAAGCTCATTTATGATAAGGGTGAGCCTCCTAAACATGGAATCCACCTCTTCTCCGGACTCCATCTCAAATGTCTCATATTTGAGTTGTAGAAGATCAATCTTGGTCTCCTTCACTTGATTAGTTCCTTCATGACAAATTTGTAATTTGTCCCATATCTCCTTAGCGGTTGAGCACATCGAGATCCGGTTGTACTCCTTCATATCTAAGGCACAATGCAAAATATTAATCGCTTTAGCATTTTGTGAAATTAATATCATATCCGCTCTAGTGAAATCGTCCATTTCACTATGATTTTCCATAGATCATAATCTACGGATTGGATGTATAGAGAAATTCTATTCTTCCAATAACCGTAGTTATCACCAGTGAAAAGCGGAGGGCGATTTGTCGATTGACCTTGAGCAAACTCGTTTGCTAGATTAGCCATAAAAAGATTTTGATTTAAAACAAAAATCAAATGGCTCTGATACCACTTGTTGGAATCGAAGAGGGGTGGTGAATGAGATTCCTTGGCTACTTTAGCTTTTTAAAATGAGTTTGTAAAATAAAAATATTTTGCGCTTTGCGGAAGCCTTTAGTCAATCGATAAATAAAAAGAATAAATAAATAAATGCGTAATGAAAAATAAAGCAATAAAAGAGAAGGATATTTGTTATAGAAGTTCGGCGATGAATCGCCTACGTCTCCTCTTCCCGGTTAGATAACCTCCAACCGAGGTTCCACTAGAACAATAGATCTTGGCCTTGAGGGCTCCAAGTTAGCCACAACCCAACTCTTCCCGAGTTTACAACGCTCTTCCCGAGCACACTACTCTTCCCGAGTACACAACGCTCTTCCCGAGCACAATACCCTTCACGAGTATACAAAGCTCTTCCCGAGCTACCAACACTCTTCACAAGTCTTCTTGGCCTTAAGGGCTCCAAGGATAGCCACACACTTGCACCAACTAGACTTGTTGATGACTTTACAATTTTCCAACTTGCTTTGGTGTTGGAAGACCTTTACAAGAAATCAAACCAAAAGCACCTTCACGGTGTACTCACACGAAGAAACAAGACTCTAAGAAAGATAAGAATTACAAGCTCCAATACAACAACAATGTATGGAGATTGCAATGCAAATTCAAATAATAATTATCAAGACTTTTGTATAAGTTGTAGGCTTGTTCCTTAGCTTCAAAATGCTCCAAAGCATCCATATTTATAGTGTAGAAGGCCTCCAAGGCTCCTACTAGCCGTTGCTACTCATAAGGCTGAAATCACTCCAAGATCGCCTCGGACATCGCCTCAGGCGATCACCATCGCCGCGCCCCAACGGTCACCAAAAATCACGCATCGCCTCAGGCGATCGCTGGATCGCCTCAGGCGATCCAAAGCCAAAATCAAGGCCGTAGCCTCAGCTCCTTCAAATCTTGCATCGCCTCAAACGAACTCCAGATCGCCTCAGGCGTTCTTGCCATCGCCTCGGGCGTTCAACCCATCGCCTCGGGCGGTCTCCCTGCGCGCATGCCCGCGCCATGTCTCGGCGTCGCTCCAGTCGATGTGCGGGGCGAAGTGCCAAAAGGTTGCCATCGCCTCAGGCGTTGTTCACCATCGCCTCAGGCGATCTTCCTCGCATGCTCGCCTAGCCATCGCCTCTGTCGATGTGCGTGGCGATGCCTGGTCTGGCACCCATCGCCTGGGGCGATGATCACCATCGCCTGGGGCGATCCAGGCCAGAATATGCACACTTGATTTTCTTCAATCCATTCCACTTTTCATCACTTAATCTGCACACTAAGTAGATGCATTAGTATAACAAACACAAGTTTTGTTGATCATCAAAACTCAAAGATTGACCGGGGATAATTTAACGCATTAAACGCAACCATGCGTTAAGGCTCAACAATCTCCCCCTTTTTGATGATCACAAAACTTGATAAACTTGAATAAGTAATATGCATGAAATGTGAGTAAAAATAACTCCCCCTTAACAATTACAACATACAAGTTATCAAGTAAACCATTAAACAAATAACTCCCCCCCTCAAACCATGCATACATAAGCTCCCCCCCCCCCCACCCCCCACCCCCTTAAACTATACATGTATTAAGGTTCAAGTTTATCACAAAATTCTCCCCCTTTTTGTGATAATCAAAAAGCATAAAATTCAAATAAACATGGCATAATTTATATGTTGACATAAAGCTTCAAATTACACATGTTTCCTCATCAAACAAGATTAAATCATATAGAGGTGAATCACAACCATGTGTTTAAGGCACTCAACAAATAATTCTAAAAGTTGCAATGTGTGCAAATGTTCATGCATTCATGCCAAAAATAAGATAATAAAAATATCAAGGCATTATAACAAATCATATACTTGCACATTTCACATAGCATATTCAAATTTGAATGCAAAGCATATCAAGCTACTTACTATAAAAAGATAAGCATACATCATGCATTTCAACAATTATGCTAAGGGGTTATGCATTTTACTCCAATGAATATTGAGCTTCAATATTTATTGATCACAATTAATTTGTGCCAATGAATTTTGAAATTGCTCTTTTAACATGTAAAAAATAAATTTTACCCTCAATGATAAGAGTTCGTTCTTGTCATAGGTCCAACGCCTCGAGCCTCTTCTATAGTTGTGAATAATACAAACTCCTCCTTTGAGTTGCTTGTCCCTTCATCCTTCATTCCATTCTTGTCCCTACAAGACAAATTACAATTGGAGGAACTTTGGTACCCATTTGATTTTTGGGTCCTAGGGGGTTAACTTTCAATGGCACTTTTGGAATCCATTTCCACCTCTTATTAGGTTGGTATTGGATTCTAGCAAACCTACACTTATTTTTTAGTGTGGCCATTTTTGCAACAATAATTACAAGTAGGAGAATCATGCTTTGCATTGGCCAACAAGCTAGAGAAAGTTTTTGATTTGCTTGAAAACCTAACCCGGCTTTGTCAAAGCTACAACGTTGCAAGCCAAGCAATTCATTCATCTTTTTACTACTTTCACTAAATTTGCAAAAAGATATCTTAAAGAATTTAATTCATTTTTCAATGAATTATTTTCTTCATCTTTCTTAGCAATCTCAAGTTAAGGTAATTTGTTACTCATCTTGGTTTTGCCAAGAGCAACAATAAGATCATTATAAGACTCTAAAGTTCATCAAATGAAGGTACCTCATTGTCACTTTCATCTCCTTCATCTCCAAGAGCCATTAGACATAGATTGGTGGCTTCTTCTTCATCGGAGTCGCTATCACTCCATGTGGCTATAAACGCTTCTTCTTGCCTTTGTCCTCATTCTTCTTCCTAGGACATTTGTTAGCATAATGG